>RAIA01000016.1:0-560000 GCA_003664395.1 Leishmania lainsoni
AACCCTAACCTAACCCTAACCCTAACCCTAACCCCTAACCCCCTAACCCTAACCCTAAAACCCTAACCCTAACCCTAACCCCTACCCTAACCCTAACCCTAACCCTAACCCTAAAACCCTAACCCTAACCCTAACCCTAACCCTAACCCCTAACCCTAACCCTAACCCTACCCTAACCCTAACCCTAACCCTAACCTAACCCTACCCTAACCCTAACCCTAACCCTAACCCTAACCCCTAACCCCTAACCCTCAACCCTACCCCTAACCCTACCCCTAACCCTAACCCCTAACCTAACCCTAACCCTAACCCTAACCCCCCTACCCTAACCCCTAACCCTAACCGTGTACGCTGCCGCTTCCCTCGGGAGGAGTTTCCAGGTTCAGTGAAAAAGACTGTCGTGGTGATTGCAATGGTGGCCATGAAGGCTGTAATGCAGCGTATTGCCGGAGCGGGAAGCCTTTCTTGGTGCAGAAAGGAGGGGTAAAGCATGCAGGTTCACCGTTGCGAATGTGGCATGTTATAGGGGACGAGGGAGTCGAGAAGGAGCCCTTGTCGTCAGGGTGTATCGCCAACGGTTCAAGCACAACGCCAGCGTTGCTTACGTCCATGCGGTGGACGGTGCGCAATGTCTTCAGGAGCTCTACGGAAGAAGTATGCATGGCTCATGGTGAAGTAGTGTGGAGTACAGGCAAAGGGAGACCGCACCTCCTTGGTCACCTCATGCAGCACACAGGGATGTGAGTGGCCAAGAGAGGAATGGTCTCCGCGCAAAGCCTGCAGCGGCCCGTCATGGTCTGTGGTCTACTCACGCAGAGGTTTCGGCTGAACGAAATCACAGATCCACAGCGCGGTGCGAACTCTGTGTACACGTCGGTCGTCGAAGATACCGCTTTTCTGGCAAGGTGCAGGCATGGTCATCCCAAGAGCGCTCCTTGCGGCACGCCATCACCGTTGGAGCCCGCACGTTCCCGCGCATACCGCTCATGGGGCACCCCGTTGTCGGCATCATGGTGGCGCGCCGGGTGTGTTGCCCCCATATCCCCCCAGCGCGGCGCCCCTGCTGCGCACAGTAACGGCTACCACACTGCGCAGGAACCGCACAGCACGCAAGTAGCGACACAGGAGAAAGCAGCGAATCCGGCACAGCTGCGCTCCAAGGCGCATGAGGAGCAGCGGCAAGAAAGTGGAACGTGGATGAGCGGTGGGCACGGGACGCGCAGACGTAAGTTCTCGCGGTTGAGCCTTTGCTGGTAGCGCACCGCGACGTGACACGCAGGCACGAGCAGAAAAAAAGGTCCCGGAGAGAGGAGTCGGGCCGGTGCAGCAGTATAGGAAGCAGAAAGTGGACTACTCTGCAAACAGGGTCGCCTCCGCCACATCGGATTCTTGGAACTCCTCACGCACAAAACCCTCTCCAAACAAAAAGACACACCAACTCACCAACGCGCCTTCGCAGAGACATACGCCGCAACAGGTTGACTGAGTTCGGTGCGCAGCACACCTCACCTCCCTTGGAGTGTCTTTTGGGGATGAGCAGTGGCGTTCCTCAGCCCTCTCTCCCAGAAAGAGAGGTGGCCAGCCCATACAGCAAAGGGTTTGACAGAAGGATCAAAGGAGAACCACGTTGCCGGTGGCATCACTTTGCTCGTTGCGGATAGCGCAGGCCCACCGCGCACGGCCCTCCTTTCCACGAGGCACGCGAGGAGGCATCCCAGTAGTAAGAAAAGGAGTCCACAGAGCCACACGGCACACGGCACTACAACGTTCGCAGACATGTGGATCCGCACACAGGCGATTCTGCGCCATGTCATCTCACCTCTTTCGACACCGCGTCCGCCACAGCCACCCTTTCAAAGCGCGAGAGGAGAGAGGGAGAAGCGCGCGCGCACATCCCACGGATCCACCGCGAGCAGCAGAGCCAGTCGCAGCCTTCAGCCCAGAGTTCTCGAAGCCACGCCTTGCAGCTGCCTCCACCGACCATTTCAAATCCAGCGCGTAGGTTTCGCTCAGGGACAACCACGTCCGCCATGACGCATCCCGGCACATTCATTCCGTAGACAGATGCGCACACGGGCGGTGAGTGTGGCCCATGTGCTGGGAGTGCATAGGTGCCTCGATTGGGCCCACTCACTGCTCATTGGGACGGCTGCGGTGCCCATAGGACTCGCCATTGCGGCATCGGAGAGATCGAAACGGAGCAAGCCAAATGCCAGGTGAGAAACAGTGGGTAGTAGTGCAGCCGGAGATGGTTCGCTCGCTCCATATCGGCTTGCTCGCCGCACTATCTCTGCGCCACTTCCCCGTCGTGGTAGAAAGGTGGATGCGAGGAGGGGATGCTCAGCGCGACCGCGGCCAATGGGCAACGTTGCTTTCTCAGCGTCCTCGGCAAGGAGAGTCCCATCCGCGGCGGCCGGCTCCACTAGGGACAGCATGTGACGCTGGGCGCTTGCACGAGAGGCTCCTCTGGCAGGCTGTCGTCCTACACGCAGCCATTGCAGAATATCGCATCCATTATTCCCAAGCTCTCTCGAGTTCCCTAGTCATGGGTTTTCACTTGGGAAGTTGGGTGTGCGTCGCACATCCGAAGGATGTGCCCAGGCCCTCCTCTCCTTGCCGGAGTCACCTTGTGCACTTGCGCTGCAGGTGCCACGCAGACTGCATTATCGGCCGCTGTGGCCACAGTCTGCGCCACCTGCTGCAGTGAGTGTCTTCTCCGGAAGTAACTCCGCTTTCCGCTACTACAGGCCTCGCACGTCCTTCATGAGAGGCGCAGGTGGCTCTTCGCTGCATCACATGGACTGCACACCACACGGCACTGTTCGTGCAGAACACTTGGTGGGCAGCGTTTTCCCCAACACCCCAGTGCTGCAGCCCCGCAGCTCGACTATCCTCCACGACTGAGATAGCGTCGAGCTTGTCAAGAGACGGAAGCACAAATGAGCGAAGCGCGAACTTTACCGTCAGCCATTCGCGTGCGAGCCCCCCCCACACACACACACACACATTCGCACTCTGCCGCCGACCCGCTGCTGCCATCACCTACGCCACGGCGTGATCTTTACGAAGATTCGTGGTACGACATTACTCCCCGAGAGGTTTACACGATTCGCCACACGCACAGACCCCACTCACGTGTGCCTCCGCAGTGCGAAGGGAGGGTAAGGCGGGCAAGCGCGGTTCCAAGGGCGGGAGATGGTGCCTTCGGTGAACAGTCCAGGGCAGGAGGTAGTGTTTTGCAGGACGCTTGAGGGTGGAACTCGGGACGTTTGGCCGCCCTTTCTCTATGCTGTGCCGTGAAATGGGCGCACGTAATGGCAGCCGAAACGATGTGAGGAGAGTAGAGGGGCGAGGAGGGGGGAGGGCGATGTGGTAATGACGGCGAATCTGTCAGCTGAGCCACAGTGGTTGCTCGGCCGCATCACAGGTGGGAAAGCACTACATGAGCTTTTGTGCAGGCTCGCGGGCTACCCTCGAAGGCTAACTCATCCTTACGCACGTACAGAGCCTTGCAACACAGCACCAGAGAAAGCCACAGAAAGGTGATGCTCGCCGTCCGCTTGGGTGCTCAGGAGTGCCGCTTTGCATTCTGGCTCCCATTCTCCGCTCACAAGGCCTCGCTGCCCAGTAAACTCATCGGTGAGGACACACATGGCCACTACTACGGTGAGCACACACAGCTACCAAAGAAAAGAACTCGATCGAAAAATACCCCCACGTGCATTCAAGTGGGCGAGAAGTGGGGGAAAACGAATACCGCAAAAGTGCAGTGAAAAGGAGAAGGGGGGAGCCAATGAAGACGAAAAAAAAGGCTCCTGATGGGTAGGCAGAAAATTAAGAAAAGTGCAATCGGAAAACGCCCTTTCGGAGTTGCTCTCTCATGAGGGACCCCATGATGGGAAAGAAGAGAAGCCGCAGAAGGGAAATACGACCCATACACCGAGCATTCGTTTCACATGAAGCAAGAGCACCATAAAAGAGCCCACGCACTCTCTCCAGGTGACCCGCCCAATCGAGAGGTCTATGACTTACAACTGGTTTCTTCCTACTCAGTGGAAGTGAGCGCACATGGATGGAGGATCGCCTGGAGGTAGAGGTGGGCACACGTGTGAGGAAGTTAATGAGCACAGAGATGGCACAGGAAATAATGAGCCTTGCGGCATCAGGACGGAAGAGGGGAAGGAAAATAAAAAGGAAAGAAGGTACTACTCGTGGTACAACACAAATCCAGCAATCGTGAGGCTCGCGCTAACGAACAAGACTTAAAGTCGCCAGTCGAGCTTATGCGCTCAATATGAAGAAAAGAATAGCACAAAACTGGGGATAACAGCAACGTAACTACAGTCAACCCGCCTTGATGCTGCTAAAGAGCGCCCAAAGAGAAGCCAATAAGATAATATTACCTCGCCGCACTCACGCTCGCGTCCACTTCAAATCGTCTCACCACTTCGGCACAACTTCAAGGTGAAAAGAACGGGCGCAAGACGCACAGGTCGAGCTGATGCATTAGTAAAGTAGGCGAAACGGCTACTACTAGCCCGACACCCAGATACACTTGGTAAGGTGAGCTTTGGCGCGTTTGTACCGAACATCATACACCGCGACGTCGTCCTCCTCGGCCACAACGTACGTGGTGCGTGGCTTGCCGCGTACCCAGCTCAGGTCGAGTACGCTTCCCAGGCCCACCAGGGTCTTCGGTACCTGGGACGCCACCCAGTCTTCCATATACTTTGTAGCAGTTGCCTCAATTGCATTCACGTCGAGCCCCTGCTCAATCAGGCGCTTCGCCTCCTGTGCCACCTTGAGCTCGTTCTTGTGGAAGTAGTGGACATAGTAGGGTATCGCTGGCATTCCAAAGTGCGTCATCACCGAGTTCCATGTGAGTCGGGAAGCAACTGGTCGCAGAATCTGATGTGCCCGGGACGTCCTGTCCGCCATGTAGCACACGCGCCTCCCCGGGCACAACTGCCTCACAGCCCCGAGGTGGTCTTTCACCTGTTTCCCCACAAGCACATCCTCATACTGCATCATCAAGCTGAGGTATTCGTTGTGCAGGCTGGAATTGTACGGCTCGGTCAACAGCTGGAGCAGAAGAGCATTGCTGCCATCAAATGGGTTCAGCGCAGCTTGTAGGAGGCGTCGGTCCAGAATGTAACCCACCCCGTTGCCATATAGGATGCCGCTGATGTAAAGCCACCACACGCGATACAGGCAATCCTTCGTGCATCGATGCCCAGCGTCGCCGATATAACGTCGCCGTGCGGAATGGTCGCTGTCAAGTTACGCGGTCTCCCCCACTCGCCCTGTTGCATGTAGCGTAGGTCGCTGAGGTATTGCGGTACCTTCAGATACATGTCGTCATCGCCTTCATCAAGTACGGCACATCTGGAAGGCACTGTACGCGTAGTTTAGCCATATCATGACCTTTTGGCTCATCCCGACTTCCGTAGGAACACCCCTCGAGTTAGGCATGCCCATCTTCTTGTTTGTAGTCGGACGGCGATGCGTCAACAAATCGAGCCATAGCGAGTTGCGATGGTGCAGCGCATCCTGCCACAGTGCAGTGGACACGTGGCACATGTACCGTGCCGCAGAAGTGAAGGTGGGTGTCGCCGGCAGCGACAGAGCAGAGGAGAGCTTCGCAAGTGACGAAGCCCCGCCCACAAATCCCTCTGGGCTCACCACGGAGGCCTTCACACCGCTGCAAGGCGACTCCCACACGGCGCCATCGTCTTTGGAGACGCTGCGCCATCCATCACGCAACACCACACGGCGCTACACGTAGCTGGGTCCATTGGCGGCGTCGCCGCCCTCCACCGCCGCCGCACTTGACGACACACTGCTGACGTGAGCGCTTCATGTCCCTGAACGGTGCCTGCATGGTTGTCGTATAGCAACACGGTGGGGGCGAAGTCAGGCGTAGCATCCTGCACAGGTGCGCAGGGCTACTGTGTGTTTCAGTCGGCAATTATCAGTTTACTGCCTTGCCCCTGTCATCGCGGTGACCCGCTCGAAACAGAATGCGGCAAGCGAGTGCGTAGATGGGGTGTGCATGGGATGTTGGGGTGGAAAGAGTTGTCGATGCGCCTACTCGAGTCGCTACGATAGACGGCAAAGACCAATGAGAATGCCCATATGAGACAATGAAGGGAGAAGTAAACAAGCAAGAGGAAGAGTGTGTGTGTGAGAGACGTACCATACGAGCGACAGCGGCATACAGAGGTACCAGGTAGAGCGGGAGGCGCTGGGAGTAAGTTTCGGGGTGTTTGCTTAGCGCCAAGTGGAGTCACCACACAACTGAGCCAGAGCCCTTCCAGAACAAAAGTATTCAGCGAAGGCAAAGCACAGCACCACCTTCTGTCCTGGTCACCAGAACATGACCCCTTTTACAAAGTGGCTCATGTGTATTCTAGAGTGCAACCATCATGCAGTGGAACATCCTTATTGCACGTCACTGCAACAACACCACAGTGCGGCGAAGTGCTCCATGCTGAACAGGAGCCGGAGAGGAAGCTAATCCAGTGCCTCTCTGTCTGCGCATGCAGCTCACTCCTCTTCACTTTTCCTTTACTGTTCATTTTCCACGCCTTTTGATTTCGTATTGCCACAGTTGATTCTATCTCGTGTACGACCCCTTAGAAAGACATGAAGCAAGTACGGCTAGAGCGACACAGCTGTGGGAGATGCGCGTGCAGTGTTCCTCTTGTATCCACGAAAAGCCGCAAAGGTAAAAGAACAAAGGAAGCGTAATGATCAGATGATGGAAAAGAATGGATGGCCGCACGTCGGCACATACACGCAGAGAGAGAGAGAGAGACAACTAATTCTGAGTATTGGCGCACGTGCCAGTATCCCCATGTGAGGAGGAGCTTTGCTTCTGCTAAGCTCGTACGGGTAGTTGTTCTGCCTACACGGTCTCTGTGTCTACGCGTACACATCTGGCCATGAGCCGAGAGTACGAAGAGAGAGAAGAACGCCGAAGCGAAAAGAGGAGAAGACCTAAAAGGGAAAAAAATTGCGGTAGTGTGACCGGCAGACACGTCAGCCACGCCCGAGACGACGAGTGCCGGTGCGCTGTACGAAGGGGAACGAACAAAGATGAAAATAAAAGTCGAATGGGGCGAAGACGCGCAAAAGAGCGAAAAGCACACGACTGGGGGGAACAAAAGAAATGAAAAACGACGACGACGGCGACCACCACCACCACAGCGTTGGCGACTGAAAAGAAAAAAGGAAGTCGTCGATGTTTCGTGACGTACGCCATCGTCTTCTACAGTTGCAACGTCGCTCTTCGTTTGGCTCAGCGCTCTTTCTTATCGTTTGCAGCGCTCCTCATGCCGCTTGGAGTCAACGGGTGACGCCTTCCTTCGCTCCGCTTCTGCACGCTGAGCACTGTCCTTTTCGTCGCTCTGCAAAGAAGATGAGAACGACCTGTTTGACTTTCACCTCTGCCGGCTTATGTGCCTCCGTACATATGCATGCGTGGGTGTGAGAGCAAACAGAAGGAGACTACTCCAATGCCGCCCGGTGTTGCTGGAGAATGAAGTGACATGCAGAGTGTTAGTCCGCGCATGTTAGTGAGCAGCAGCAGCAACTGAAGCACGTCACAGTATCCCCCCTGCACCCCCCTCTGGGTGACTGTTTCGGATGGAGTACGAGTGACAGGCAGAAAACCGCGCTCACAGTGGCGGTATGACAAAGACGGCAATCATGCAGGCATGGCAGCGCTCCACCCCGTGAAGTGCCCGGTGGGAATTCATCTCTACGGGGTAGACGGATTCTGCGGAAAAAAAAACGACAGCCATTTCAGAGGCAGAGGAAAAATCGAAGAAGCACAGAGTCAGAGTGTAGGGAGAAAGCTCATACCCACTCCGCGGGTGCACACATTGAGCCACGCTCACAGACATACACATGCATACCAAGGAGACAATGTGTAAGCGCTTCACCACCCACACTTCGAATTGCTGACACACTGTGCACTGTCGACCCCCTCTGCGTGTAAGACGGCTAAGAGGAAGAAAGAAGTAAAAAGGGAAAACAAGAACCGCTCAGGCTATGGAGGACGAATGTGCAATCAGTCACACCTTCAGTTGGAAGGAGAGAAGGAAGAGATCGTCAAGCCACTTTCTCTGACTCACCTCAAGGAGCAGGGAGAACAAGAGCTACGACAAGAGCATCAACGCACAGTACCACAGAAGCGACAGGAAGAAAGGAGAAATAGGCAAAGTAAGAAATCTAGGACGGAGAAATGGGGAAGAAACGAATGACCAGCAGTGAAAACTTCGCGCCTCAAGGCGGAACTTCCCTGCATACGAGGGATTCACCATCGCTGAAAAGGGAAGGGGAATACCACGTCGCGCGAAGAAACTTTCGGCACTACAGAGCGGTACGAAAGGAAAGAGAGAGCACAAGTCAATAGTACAACAGCGGGTGACATACTGCGGTAAGTACAACGTAGAAGAGAGGCAATGAAATACACACAGAGAGAGAGGGGGAAAAGAGGCGTATAGGCGCACCTTCGGTGCCGACCCGGAAAGGGGAAATTAAACAAGACAAGGCACACGCAAGAAAGGGAGGGGAGGGGGGAGGGGAGGGGAGGGGAGGGCACAAGGGGGGAGAGAGGAGAGAGAGGGAGAGAGACAAATGTGCCAAACAAAAAGAGGGCGCGAATTGTTTGTTTTGCCTTTTTGTTGGCTTTCATTTGGGGGTCCTTCTGAAAGTCTCGCAACGGCGCTTGGTGAACGAGAACGGGAAAAAGGCGACGAATCCGTGCCCCAGTCGCACCCCTGCACCCTATAGGGCAGACGAAGGACATCACGACGGCCGTACAAGGGCACTGCCAAGTTGGCATGACTGCCTCATGACGACGGTTAGATAACCCCGTAGATGGCAGCGGAAGTACCAAAGATGACAGCAATGATCCCAACGAAGAGGAGGATGTAGGTCAAACTCCACTCGATCCAGCCGACCTTCTTCAAGCTCCAGTTCCCCGCGTACATGATCATGAGAGCTGGGAAGATGAAGCCGATGAAACCCCCGCAGAGGGAGCCAACAAGACCGAGGACAGTGTTGATATCTGGTACTACGAGGCCAATGACCAGCACGGCAGCCGCGATACCGCCGCAAATGACAGCGTTTCTCCACCACGGCATGCGATATACATCCCATGAAAAGAAGTGGTATATGCCATCACGCATCGGCAGCTGGTGCAGCGCAAAGGCCACGCAGATCTTCAAAACGATGCCGCAGTAAGCGACCCAGAACTGCGGTGCCTCACGCGGCTGGTATTTCAGCAGGATAGATGACTTCACCGTCGTGCCAAAACGCGCGCACCCGAATACGCCAGCGAGGACGTACAGGAGACCGCAGCCGCTCATGGCAATGGTGCTGTTACGTAGCATATTGCGAGGCGTCGGTTTCGCCATCTCGTAGTAGACTTCCTGCGCATTGATCTGGACGAGACAGGCGAACATGACAGTACCAAGGCCCTCAATGGCGCCGTTGCCGGTGTTGAAGAACTTTAGATCCTTGCGCCAGCCGTTCTTGCTCATGAAGGCGCAGCTGTCTTGAACAATGCAGATGACGAAGAAGACTACCATGATGACACCAATGATGGAGCTATGGCGGAGCGTGTCAATGTTCTTGGGCAAGCACAGGGGGAGGATACGACAAGCCACACCATCGACGTGATGAGGCGGTTCCCGTTTTTCTTCCGCAGGAACTCTGGCACGCTGGGGTCGTCGAAGATGGGGGTCAGCAGGTCGCCGATGGAAATAATGTAGCTGACGGCGCCGCCGAGGCAGAATCCAAGCATAAAAACGGCGGCTGCATAGTCAGCGCCACGGCCGAGCAGCAAACGCGCCACATCCTCGTAAGTCCGCACCCTTGTCGCGTCAGCGCACCGCGCTAGCAGCCACATTGAGAATATGGTGAGCACTGTCACGACAATCAGTACAAGGAGCGCAGTCACCAGACCCATGCTACTGAACGCGGCCGGCAGACCGAGAATACCGGCACCAAGCGTGGAGCTGCCCAGGGTAAAGGAGCTCGCGATGACGCCGCCCGGCGGTATGATATTCTCAAGCCACACGCGAAACTGGGAGCGCTGCTTCTTGGGTGACGCCACCTCGAGATCGTCCTCGTCCATGGAATCTACTGCGTCGTTGTCGGCTGCCTCCGCGTACGGCTTCTTGACAAACTCAGTGCAGTCCTCCTGACAGTCTCTCGCGCTGAGCAACTGAGAGTTAGGCCTTCCATTGGCGCTGTCGTCCTCCCGGTGGTAGACCGGCTCTGCCAGCTGACGCTGCAGCGCACTTGAGAGTGGCTCTTCGGGAATCCGGGACATGACTGTCGCACCGATACGATGTGGAAATCCGCTGACAAGCAGACGCACACTTTGCTCCCTGCAGAGTCCTATCACGTCAGAGGAGAAGGCGCACGCTCAAAGAGAGGGAGCGAGGGGGACGGAAATGTGGAATGCGGGGTAGAGCGGGGGGCGTGTGACCAGCTGAGTGTAAGTGTGGGTCGTACGAACAAGAATGAAAGTTATCAAGTGGATCGAGGGACGTTTGACAGGCCATTCTGTAGGTTCATGTGCGCGTATAAGTTCAATGCACCAGAGGGAGAACACACACCGGTGGAAGGGATCGTTTTTGCCGAGACGTGCGCGGGAGCAAATGGAAGCAAATGGGGCACACAATCCGCAAACAACAAGAGAGACAAAGAGAGGGACAGACTAGGAGAGTGACGACGAGCGGAGGAGGGGATTCCGCTCAGTGTTTCTCTGCAACACCAAGGTGACTGTGTCATGCGATATGCACAAGGAACACAAACGGCGAGGAGGGTAGACGATGAAAGGTGCGTGATCCACGCAGCGCCTCACACAGACTACAGACGCTCCACGAGCACGCTTCCATACACGCAAGGATAAACAGCTGTGGAGGTCCTTGAGGAACACACTACACGCCCACAGACTTCGCTGCCAACAGTAGCCAAAATAGCCAGGCACACACGCACCTACACATACACCGTTTGCCTGTCTTCAACCAAAGTACAAGCACTGTCGCCTGGGCTTCCTGTCAGATCAGCGCTGAACCGCCGTCGTCCGTGGTGTCCGCCTCGGCTGAGGGACGGAAGAGAAAGGAGGACACAGTGGAAGTGACCTTCTCGAGGAGGGACGAGTTTTTCTTAAAGAATCCCACTGTGGTGACCATCTTTGGAATCTGCTTCACCACCTCCATGATGAGAATCTGCCGGACGCGGCCGATTAGCTCCACCAGCGAAACACGTGATACATTGCGGAGCTGTAATTTGGGCAAAACGAGCATGGCGTGGTGAAGGGACGGGATTAGCTTTGAAATCGCTGAGTTGCCGAGCAGAAAATCCTGCGGCGGGCGCGTACTGCGGTCCCAACTGATCTCCACGGGTGTCTCTGATATGCTCGCGCTGCAAATGTGCAGGTGCTGTGGCAGGGTGTTGGGCACATTCCGCTGCAGGGCCACCCTTGCAGACTCCTGCGCCCATGCCAAGGGGTCAAACGCCGTGTCTACACGGCAACGAAGGGCGACCATATGTAGCTGATAAAGCAGCACTTCGGAGATGGTGATAGTGAGCGGTTGCAGGCCAACATACAAGCTCTTAAGGTAGACGTCCCGGGTTGTGCGGTACATCTCGCGAAGGCTCACGTCGACATCAAACGGCTCAGCTACCTGCTGCCTCCGGCCCTCATAGCTGCTCTCGAGACAGATGCCAGTCATGCTGCACTGCACGGATATCAACTGAGTGCACATGATGTTTGCCGCCAGTGAGCGCCAGTAGAAATGCAGCGGAACGGTGCCCGAGTCACGCAACGATAGCGACATACCGGTCGCCTGCACATTCGCTGAAATCTGCACCTCCTCCGCCCACGTCTTGTGCTTGGTCGTGAACACCCGTCTGCTCGACAGCACCACGCACCACCGGTCACCCTCACTGTGAATCGTCTGCACCGTCACCCCCGCCTCGAGCTCCAGCGGCTCATCTTGCAGTAGATCCACGGTGTACACGACACCCTCGGCGCTTGTGAGGAGCAAGTACTTATTGCTCTTGGAGGGTCGAGGAAAGGAGACTTGGTAGCGGTCCACATCACGGAAGTCAATAGTTGAGAGGTTCACCAGTTTCACCCGCGGTAGCACAGCCGGGCCGACCGTCACGCACGCCGTCTCGTAAAGGCTTCCCTTCACTATGTCCACCTCATGATAGGTGGTGCCAACACACACGAAGCCGCTCCACGTCGTGCCGGGAGCCAAGTCCGTCTCAACGACGGAGGAGAAGCTGCTCACAGTGGACGCTGCGCCGCCGCTGCTACTTCGCCACGCAAAGAGCAAGTCGTTTGTGTAGCCGTACTTGGACAGGGTGTGGTAGGGGTAGTCGCTGTGCGGCGGCACTCCAACACAGTCTCCTCTAGCGTCTCGGCAGCACCGACTTGGCGGACGATGTGCTTCACGAACAGCGTGTGGCGAGCGTGACGGTTGCAGAACACCACAGCGGGCAGCAGCTCGGCGAGGCGGCAGGTAGAGCTGGCAGCGACAGTACGGAGAAGAAAGTACACCGCGGAGAAGGCGCTCGCCTCTGGGGCATGATCGCATTGAATAACGCGCCCCTCACCGGTCCCGTCAATCTCAAAGGGCTCGGATAGGGCGACACCCTTCGGTTTGATTCGCAGCTCCACGTTGGACGGCACATAGCCTACCGCGCCGGAGGCACTTGAGCCAGGCAACCCTCTCGTGCCCATTGTCCCGACAGAGTCACCCGCATCGGTTGAGAAGAAGAGATCCACTGTGGTGCAATTCTTCACGAGACAGTGACTGCCGGGCGTGATAGCCACACCACACTCGCCGGCTGGACCCCTGCTGTCCACGGATAAGCTCAACTCAAAGTAGCGGTGCGGGTGTGTGTGGTAAGCCAAGTCCACGGTGCTGTGCATGCGGGCCGCCTCGCGGTCGAAGAGCGCCTCTTCAACTTCCGCCTCGTACGCCTCATCCTCCACGAAAAGTTGCAACCTGCCACGCACAGCCGCGGTCGGCGGCAGGCTGAGGAAGTACGCCCGCCCACCTGGAAGAATATACTCGCTCGCCAGCACCTCACCGTGGGTGTTCACTGCCGTGACGCAAAGCGGGTAAACAGTGGCGTTCACCAAGTGCGGCCTTGCTGCACGGAAACGCAAGAGCAGCACCGGGCCCTGCAGCTCGAACACCGTCATCATGAACGTCGAAGACCCGTCCAGCTGAGAGACGAACTGGCGCGCGATCTCCGCGGGATGACAACTCTGCAGGTAGCAGCGCTGATAGAAATCCATGGCGGTCATCGACTCTGGCAGCAGCGGCTCCCGCATCGTTGTTGCACCTGCCTCACTCAGTGCCACCGCTATGCCGAGGTCAGTACAGCGCAGCATCGCCTCTGGCACACAGGAAAGCGTGAAGGGCTCCACGACGTGCGCGCTTCCAGAGCCGCTTGTGAGAGCGAGAGGAAGCGGTGTTTCGTTCTCAATCTGCACCAGCGTGCGCACTGAGACGACGTGCACCAAGTCGCGATCCAGCGTGGACGTCAGGTGAAAGCGCCGCTTGTCCGCCAACACCACTGTCTTCCGAGACACAAAGAGCGGTGTCTGGTGCCCCAGCGCCGCACCCGTCTCACACGTCTCCTCTGTGGCCACGTCGCGCTCCTCATGATCTACGGCCGTCCCGTCAATCTCCATAATGATGAACGGTGCAACCGCACTGACTGCCCCGCAGGCCTGTGAGGAAACTTTTCCTGCTGCGTGTTGACTGCCCGAAACGCGGACGACAGCGCCGTGGCCGCCGCGCACCTGCAAAGAGACCCCCGTGTAGTTGCACCAGCGAAGTCCCTGCAGCGCGGTGTTTGGAGTCTGCCCCTGCCCTCGGACAGGATGTACAGGTAATGATCCTGCTGATTTATGAGAGAGGGCGTGGAGCACGAGCTTCAGCTGATCTGTCGACACAGCAACCTCCACTGGAGAGACAGACGCCGTCACAGTGGCACTGAGACAGTTCAGCATACGACCCTGAACGCCAACGAAGACAGGGTTACTCAGCACGGACTGGAAGGACTGCTGGCGCCACTCCCATAGCGCCATGTCGTGTACGGCGATGCGGGCCTCCAGCTGCGCATCGCCGAACGGATCCCGCTTGGACCACACAAAGGCATTCGAGAAGGTGACCCGCCCCACAGTCATGCCGTTGGCCAGCTTGACTGTCAGCGGGATGAGGGAGAGAGACAACAACAGCTTCCACGAGTCGTAGGGAAAGCGCTGCAGCAGCTGCTGTTGCTCCTCTGGCGATGCTGACGGTGGCGGCGGGACAACGTAGATAGCCGCCGAATGGTTGTCTGCAAAGGCCGCTGCCTGCGCTGCCGCGCCAGCCACCGTCGTTGCCTCTGTACTCGGGAGGCTGGCCAGCAGCTCCAGGCGCTCTTGCACTGCGTGCAACTTGGAGAGAACAAGTGGAACGGTCACCTCGCCGCAAGTGACAGAGCAGCTCGCGGAGCACGAGCGATGCGGCAGATGGAAGGCCAACTCGCCCTCTATCGAGGTTTTCGTAAGCACCGGCACACGCTGTTGTGCACCCGTGTATTCGATTCGAACTTCGTCGTTGCGCAGCTTGAAGAAGGACCGGCGAGGCTTCTGCTTCCACGTGAACACTAGCGCTCGCTGCGAGAACACCAGCCGCGACCTGGCGTCCAGCCCAACGGCAATGTAGCCCTCCTCGACCGTCACCTGCGTGCGTCGCCGCAGTCTTGCCCCGGGGTCGGCAGCGCTGCTTTCTGGCGACATCATGCTGAGCACTGTGGTGGGAGTAGGTGAAGCAAGAGCTGCAGGTGCCGCCTCACCCTCGGTGCAACAGTCCTCGCACAGGAAGAGAGCCGATCGACTGGACGCGCGGATGAAGTCAGTCCCGCTGAGGTGGGGAAACAGGCAGCGGCGAAACACCGCCGAGGTGCCCGGGCAAACAACGATGTGTCGCTCACTCGACGACGCGCGAAAAGTGCAGTCCTCCACCACCACAATTTGGGTGGGTGAGTCGAGGAAGACATTACCGCAGTGATCCATGTCGAAGTCCGTTGCTGCCACACTCTCGCGGAGCACGACGCGGCGGGTGAGGCACTGGGCTACTGACATCACAGCGCGAATCATGTGCTGCAACTTGCCAAAGTGAGACACAGGAGCCGAGAAGTTCACGTCGACGTTCCACCGTCGCAGTGATACCTGCGTCATCTCATACTGCTCCTCGGTCGAAGAAGCGCAGCTTCCGCGGTCGCTCTCAGAGAGATGGTTATCTTTCGAAAAGGAAAGCCCAGCGGAGTCCGCTATGGCAGTGCCAGCGCCGCTGACCGTCTCCGTCGTGAGCGCTGACAGAGACGCCTCCAGAACAGGGGGTAGGGCCGCATTCCTGTGGTCGAGATGCACCACTACCCGCACGGCCTCCAAGGTTAACTCCTGCGGCACCGGTGGGATCTCCTGCACCTCTGCACACCAGAATGGCATTTTCTCCAGCGGCATCCGCCAATGCATCGCGCTCACTATCACCACTACGTTCGACGACGACGTCACCATCGGTGCAGACAAGAGCACCGTCAGCCTCGACACGTCGATGTCCATAGAAAGCCGCCCAACATCGTTCAGAATTAGTACCGGAAAGTTTTCGCGTGTGGCGAAGAGGTGAGGCCGGTAGACATCGAGCGCCGCCACACGCTCGTCGCTGGCCGTGTGGGAGACTGACAATAGTAGCTCCTTGCCGGATGTCGTGTGCCCCTCAGCTGCACCACAGCGCACGACACACTCCTGCATCACCACCTGCACTGCCACGTCGCTAAAACAACTGAAGAAGGTGCGGTAATACTCTTCCGAGATCATTTCCTCGCATGCGAAGTGGTAAACCTCGCCTAGGACGAAGGACAGCGCATGCCATGGTGTCGCACATAGTCGGTCCACATCAATGGCGTTCACCTCGACAGCAATCTGAATGTACGAGGTGAGAAGTGGTCTGTCCGTCAGCGGCACCACACGCGGATCAGACTTGTAAATGAAGCCGACACGTGCGAGATGGACACCGCCAGCCAGCGAGATGGCAGCGATGCTCGCATACTGCACGGTGCTGTGCACCACAGCGTCGCAGCGACGAATTTCAAGCAGTGGCACCTCTGCCGCCTCCTTGCCGTGGCGCCCCGTGATGCGCACAGATGGAATAGACATCGCAAGAGCTGCCGCAGGTCCCGTGCTCATGCCAACGTGCACGCTGTCTTCGACCTCTACATAGAGGTCGAAAAGACTTGGGTGATGGTATTCGATGGAAGCCCGTTGAAGCACAAAGTGCGTGCCGTACAGATCACGAGTAGACGACGTCACTGTCTGAGTGGCAATGTGGTGCAATGCGATAGTGCAGTCGAGAGGGAAAAAGCGCATCGCCATCTCCTCCACCTCAAACGACGGGCAGCTAGAGACTGGCAACCACTGCAAGATCTTTGCCATTGCCTTCAAGTCATCTAACTCGATGCTGTGGGAAACAGTAGCAGTTGGGTGGGAGAAGCCGGTGCTAGCGAGCTGTGGTAGCTTCTGAAGCAGCAAGCGAAGGCTGTTAGCGTCGCGGCGCCACACCATCCATGTCTCTCGCGGCACCTCAAACGCAACGCGTGACACCACCACCCCACCACGTGCAGTCATGCGGATGTCGAATGGTGCCAGCACATAGATGATCTTGTGGCGCAAGTAGCACTCTCGCAGGGTGCAGCCAAACTTGTCGGGGTTGCCCGGTGCCTTGGCGCTGGTGGCGGAGAAACGATCGAGGAGGAAATTGAAGTCGTCTAGCTCTACGGCCACGCGGTGCACCGCTACAATCGTCGTGGACGACTTCACCACGCCTGCTGAAGGGAGGGCAGTGGAGGGCCCTCGCTGCACGGCTTGGAGGGCTGCACCACCGCTCTCCTGTTCTCCTATTCGCTGCAGCGCCTCGGCGATTGGCATCAGACAGCGCAGCACCCCCTCCACGCTCCCCTTCAGAGCCACCTGCTGCAGAATCACCTTCGTTTCACGCCACAGGTAGCCCTCCTTCGTGTGCAAGTAAACTAGCGACGTCTCCTCCTCCACAACGGCGTTGCACAGCTCCCACGAAGTCACCGTACTTACCGTGGGTGTGGCCATTGTTTGCACGATGCCGTCGGTGTCGAGAGAGATGGAGGAAATAGAGAATAACATCTCCTCGTTGCGGAAGACAAGCGCCGTGTTGCGGGCGAATATAGTGTTGCGTGCCGGCAGGATCACCTTTACCAACTTCCACTCAAAGTGCGTGGAGGACACGACAAGCGAACCCCGCTCCGCCTCCTCCTCTACCACCGGCTCGGAGACGCTCGCGGAGTACTTTGCCTGCACCATCCGCCGAAAATGTAAGATGACATCCTCATACCGAAGGTCCTGCTCAGCGTCCGTCAGGTCTTGCCGCCGGTCATCAATGCTCTGAGTGCGATGGCACTCGTTCAGCAGATGCACGTAGCGCTCCCTGGCGTGGGCATAGAAGCGCAAGTGCGAGGCGTTGAAGTTGTACCGCTGCCTGTAATCTCGAATCCCCTGCAGAACGCAGCACTTCACATAGGGCCACAGCGAGCCGCGTGCACGGAGACTGGAGAATGGCAGACAGTAGGCCGGGACGCTGAGGCGCATCTGCCGCGATAAATGGCACTTGAGCAGCGTAAGGAGGGTCACCTCGTCAGCCGTCAGCGTGTTCGTACCGTTGAAGGAGAGCGCCACATTTTTGCGCAGGACGCGCTCCGTGTTCGTCTCACACACCGTCGTGATTTTGATAGAGAGTGCCTCCACCACAACGACGCGCAGGCGGGCATCATCGGCACTCGCAAAGACGCTGCCGTAGCCAATCTCCATACGCACAATCCGCATCTGCTCTGGCCCGGTGGTCTGCGCCGGCTCGACGGTGACGACAAAAGAGTCGATGTGTATCTCAAAATGAGTGTTCTTGCGCGCGTCGCATGGCAACACCAATGTGAGGTCGGTGAAGGTGATGCGCAGCTGTCGGCGCCAGATCCACTCCAGCGACTGTGCCGCTCGTGAGTAAAGGTAGTCAAACCAACCGGTTCCCTGCTTTGCAGGCTCAGTTGTCTGCGCCTCCTTACTCGACGTTGGGGAACCAAAGCTGCTGCCGTCGCACGTGGAATCGCTATCCGAATGATCGCCATCGCTGGCGCAGGAGGCGAAGTCCTCCTCATCTATGTCAGAGTTCGCGCACGAGTAGTCATACGCCGCCTCCTCCGGTTCGCTAAGGGGTGACACCGGCTCCGAGGCATCGTCTGCCGACTCGGCGGCAGCGGCACCAAGGATGGAGAGCTCTGTGATGCCGCGCATAATCTGCTCTGACGTACGGTCCAGAGTTGGTGATGAAAGATTAAGCCGCAGCAACAATCGGCTTCGGTGCACCTTGACCTCCATCGGGGTCGCTGTCGAGGGGTTCGGAATCTGCAGCTCCATCTCAGGCACAGTGCCCTCCTCGATCGGTAGCAACAAGATTTTGTTCATCGTTTCTGGACGCAGCGACAGGTTGTTGACTCGCACGGTACCGTTGAAGAAGGAGATGTGAACATCCCTTGGGTTCACATCGGCTATGTTCGCCAGCTCTGAGAGGACATAAGTGACTACCATGCGCTGCATCGTCTCTGTCCCTGCCAGCGCGACGCCGAAGACAGAGAGAGGCTCCACGGCCTACGCCTGTATGCAAGCCTGTGTAGGTGACAGTAAACCGGTGGCGGTGGTGACGCGGTGTCAAACGCGGAAGGGGGGCTGCGGCTAACCGATCAGTTAAGGTAGGAAACTCGAAGCGCACTGACACACCACCTTTGCGAGCACAATCTGCAGAGCACGGCGATTAGGATAGGACGCCCCATGGATCCAGCAGGGAGGAGGCAGGAGCGCAAAAGCGAGGGCAATACAGACGGAGAGCGAAGAGCGCGCACGCAACGGCAGAGCACCAAAGTGAGACGGGGGCAGAGGGCGAAGAGGCAAATGTGCAATGCGTGCACGAGTGAAAGATGGGGAAAAAAACAAAGCGAATGTGTGGTGGAAAGGGGGGGCTGCCCGTCTGGCTGTGATACACAAGAGGATACAAAGATGCAACGCAGACAGACAGAGACGAAGTCAGGAGACAGAGGAGGCGTAAAGGACGGGAGAGACATGAGATACTCACAGACGCAAGCACAGAGCACAGCCGAAGTGTAAGCGAGGACGCAATGAGGACAACGACCACTGAATGGAAAATTACCAGTCCTCGCAACGTCAGCACACACAAGCACACGTGAGCCACGACAGAAGCCGCAGTGGAGAGAAAAAACGGCCAGGCCCCTCCGTACACGCCTTCCTGTGCAAACCCGTGGAGTTCATGTAGCAGCCTAAGTAACTCTCTTCGACACGAGGAGGTACACACTCAGCAAGAGGATAACTGATGCTGTACCGGCCCCCACGCACACATTGCGCTGCATAGGAGCGCGTTCGTTCGCTACGCGTTCAGTTGCCTTTTTTTTTCGCCCCCTCTGCGCGCCACAAACACCGCCGCTCACACAGCGCAAGTGAGGCGTGCGAGGCGATCGGGCGAAATACTTGGGAACACGTGGAGGCTGAAAAGGTGCGAGATCTGCTCGTTTTGTTTTCCAGGAAAGATGGGTAGACGCGTTTGATTGCACACCGCACAAGCGGAAATTCAAAAAATAAAGGCAGTGATGCGATACGCGCTATGTGCGAGCACCTATGAAGCGTGGGTGGATCTGCCTGTGTGTGTGGGTGTGTGTGTGCGTGTATGTCTGCGTGGAGAGAGAGAGGGGGAGAACGTTTGAATACGCGGTCGCTTCTGCGTCGTCTCTCACTCTGAAGAGGTGAGTCTGTAAGATGTTGTTTAACCTCTACTGGGTGTACTTCAATCTGAACAACGCTGCCGCGACGGCTGTTTAACGAGTGCGACAAGTTGACCAATAGCAAGAGCTAAGGGGGTACGAAGAGGTGCGTGAGCATGACACGCCATTCAGCGTGGCAATGGAACTGCACAACGCGCTGAAGAGTCAGCACATAACCACGAGTGCACGTGAGTGGCCTGTAGGAACGCAAATGCCCACCAGCAGAAGGCAGGAAAAGCAAGAGGAGGGCGCAGCATAAAGGGGGCAGAGAGCAAGGAGAATGCGGGACAGTGGTGAATGTAGCGGAGACTGTGAGACAAAGACGTACACTCTCCCGCAGTTGAAGAAATGGACAGCATCCTTCAGGCAGCCCACTCTGCTTGGCTCTGTGAGACACACTATTCACTCTATTTCTGTTTGCCTTCGACGTGCGTGCTGCAGTCGCAGACCAGGCACACTGTAGTCTCCGTATGTGAGTTCGACAGATGAACAACAGCGGGGAGCTTCTTTTCCTGTTTGTTGTGGCTTTGCAGGTGTGAGCTCTGATTTGATGTTCGCCTCTCGCAGCAGTTCGAGTTACCCCCACTAGGAAGAGAAGAGCGCAAGTCTGGCCCCCTCAACTTCTCCCCGTCCCCAACGCCTCGGTCCACTTCTGACTCCGCACCTACCATCACTGCCTCTCCATGCGAGCACCTATACGCACAATGGTCAAGTGCAGTGAACAGGGAGACTCAGAAAGCAGAAGAGCAAGAGGGTGGGGACAGAGGCGTAGACAAGCGTGGCTCACCGCCAACCCTCAAGCTAGAAAGAACATGAAGCGAGAAACATCAGCGGCCCACCCGCGCCAACATGTAGACACCCGACGATGGGAAACAAGATCCGACTTCACACGAAGAGCTCGCGAAACCCTGACGTGCACTCCTAACACGACACAACGCGTTCGTGAAGGAATTGCATGTGAGCGCCGTCGCAGCGCAGGGGTGGACAGGCGGAGGCGCGCGTGACCAGCAAAAAGAAAGCAGCGCGTGCACATTGGGCACAAGCAAAGCGAGATGATGTTTTCAAGTGTGTCCCCTCGCCGCCCTACAGCAGCGCGCGCACCCGGTCGGCTCAGCACGGCACTCGGCCCCGGACTCCACCTAGCCACCCGCCCCGCTACAGCCCCCTCCCACTGCGCTGCCCATCATATACGGGTGGCACACACCTGCTCACTGCCGCAGGTCGCTCCGACGCAGCGCCATCCAGGCCCTCACTGCCAACGTCAGCAGCGATACACCGCTCGGACCTTCCCCACGCCGCAGGCGCTGGGCCCCGTCAGCACCAGAAGTGGCTCGGCACTGACAGGAATGGCGGGGACTGCCTGGCTTCCCCACACCGAGTGGGGGGTGCTGAGCCCTGAGACATCGCGCACTGAGGTGTGCCGCATCATTGGAGGAAACAAACAGTGTAGTAGAAGCATAGAAGAGAAAAGGAGAAAAACACAGAAGGATTGAGCATGGGAGCAGCTCGCGCACAGAGAAACGTAAGCGCCACCTTATGCCTTTGCGCAATCGCTCCTCATGCGGGCACTCACCCGAGCGCCGCTAAATATGCAGGACGTGGCACACACATTGACGATGCAGCGAGCGCTCAAATAGGAAAGAAGGGAGCGAATAAGGAGAGAAACGAGAAGGAAAGCACACACAAGCAAACTCAACAGAAGAGCGACCCAAACCAACGGCACTGGTATCGTGCGATGTTGAAGGACGCAGATTAGACGGAATGTGGCGCCAGTGTCACTCGCATCTGCCCATACGCTTTGCTACAGGAGAGGCGGAGCTGAACTACTGCGCGCTTCAGAGGGAGTCGGGGACACCGAAAGAATCGCGTTCAACACCCACACACGCACACACACACAGACACACACGTATGCACGAACAGCCGAAAGGGCTTTAGAAGTAGATGCGGTGCGCGCAGTAGCCATTCGGGTGCTTCTCGATGTAGTTTTGGTGTGCCTCGTGCGCCGGGTAGAAAACAGCCGCCTTTTCGAGAGTTGTTACGCAGGGTGCCCCGCCAAAGGCCTTGGCGAAGGCGGCGTGAAGCTTCTCATCGCTACCGTTCAACTTGGCGATGTAGTTCTCCGCTGCGGCTTTTTGCTCATCGTTGTAGTAGAAGATGGCACTACGGTAGTTAGTGCCGATGTCGCCCCCCTGCTGGTTCAGCGTCGTTGAGTTGTGCATGCGGAAGAAGAAGGAGAGCAGATCCTCGTACGACACTTTATCGGGGTTGTACATCAAGTCGAGCACCTCGGCGTGGCCGGTGTTGCCCTTCGTGACGTCAGAGTAGCCCAACCCTTCCTTCTCAACACCACCCATGAAGCCGACCTTGTGAGACACGATGCTATCCTTGAATTTCTTCGTAAACAGATGCTCTGTGCCCCAGTAGCAGCCGGCGGCGAAGGTGGCTCGAGCAGTCGTGGGCATGACGGCGTGCCGTTGCAGTCACTCAGCAGTGGTTGATGACAAGTGGAGTGGATGGGTGTGACGGCAAGCACGCACGTTATACGTTGGCGTACGTGTGCAAGCGGTGGAGCAACACACGAGTCGCAGGGGAGAAGACCAAGGCGTCCGGAGAGATCGGGCGATGGAGGAGAACGCGAACAACTGAAGTGCGTAGCGACTGGCTGCTCAGTGTGCGGGGTGCAGAGGCGTGTGTAGGTGCTTGAGATGCTGTTGTACGCCCGTGCAAGTGGTATGTGGAGAGCCGGGGGAGGAGGGTGGAGGTGAACAAGAGGTGCGAAGAGGTGCGAAGAGGTGCGAAGAGGCGTGTCACATCTGAAAAAGCGAGCGGCAGAGGCGCACCCACACAACGGCCCACAGACGCACATCAAAACGCTACCGCCGCCTCTGCCGAAGATCAACGAGGCGTCGGAGACGGCCCAGTCGAGTTCCTCCCGATTGTAATGGTCGCTCAATGTCTACACCGCATCCACCGCCGCCCACTCACCAGCGAATCCGTGTACGCGGGAGAGGGAAGACAAAGTGGGGAGAGAGACGTACTGCGCTGTCCTCGGCAGCTAACAAAGAAACGCGTCGCATCGCTTTCAAAGAAGCCCACGCGCCTAAGTACGACACGCAGAGCTCAGAGGGAGACGACGAACGTGAAGACGCTCAACACACACGACGGTCTCAAACAGCAACATTGCGGAAGGAAACGGCACCCAATGCTGGGACTTTTAGCCACGCGTACACCTCTATCAAGCAGCTTTAGGACGCACGCAAGACACGTACGCACACTTACCTCTAAGTGGTCATGGCATAGGCAGTCTTTCGATTATTGGCTGCTCTCCAACCGTGAAAGGGGGCTACCGTCGTCGACGCCGCAGGACACTGATGAGGGTCTGTCCAACTCCAGCAGCAGCGACGGCTACGATAGCAACAAACGTCACTCGGCGAAGAATGCGCACGTAGGTAAGAGGAGGTTGACCAACAGCCAGCGCCGGGTCCGAGACTACCGCGTACATATACTCATTCAGTGACGCAGCTTCGCTCTGATCTGGCTGCTCACTGCTCGTGACGACCGGCGGCCACAGTAGCCGATGGGCAAGGCAGAAATCCTTCAAACGCTGGCCCGCCCTCGCTTCTTTGCCGTCCGCCACAGGCTGCGCAGCATCTGCCTTGGTCATCACAACGACGAACGGCAACCGCTCGCAGGCATCGGTCGCGCTGACCTGCTTGTAGAGCGACATCGCGTACGTCCCGCTGCCATCGATATCAGTGCCGTCGTAGCAAAGCAAAACAACGTCTATCGTCTTGGAGAGCTCCGAGTTGGATAGCAGCTGCGCGCAGCCGTCGGCCGACGTCGTCGAGTACACCACCGTCTGCGCCTCCTCCTCCTGTTCGCGGCCCTTAGCGGCAAAGAAGGTGGTTGTCCGCACGTATGTATCGCCCGTACGGTCCCACTTTTGGAAGCCGTCCGGGCCCTCAGTCGTTAAGGCATGCATGAGACTGCGCCGTCCACTGTGCGCCGACCCGGTCACGAGTACGTGAATCGTGTTCGGCACAGCTTCGTGAAGGGGCCGGTAGGCACGGGCGGTGCGACGCGTGAAGAGGTAGCTGATCTCACCCTTGTACCCCCAGTACCGGGAGTAGCGAATCACCTCGTCGCGCCGAACCAGTGCCATGTACTTCCAGTACTCCACGAACTTGACCATCGGGATGTGCGCCTTTAAGAATCCCTCGACAGCATCCCAGGGGCAGCCAGGTGTGATGCTCCACACATCCTCCATGTCAGCAAACCGCTTCAGTCTATACAAGTTGGTGAAGAACTGAATCGCATGGGGGGAAAGATACGTGTTTGTCTCCCGATCCACCCGGATGGAGTGCAGGTCGTACCACGAGTAGGGCAGCCCGTCATGGTGGATGCCGGTGGCATGCAGCGTCGCCCACGCTTCGAGGATCTTGCCTTTGCGAAGCCATTCGACGTGGAGGGCCAGAAACTGCGCCTGATCCGCGAGCTTCTCCACCGCAACGGTGCCGCCCCACTCGGACAAGAAAAGGCCCATGTCCTCCTCAGCGCTGTAGGCTGCTGACTCCACCTGCTTGCGCCACCCAATGAGCTCTGGCAACCGCAGCACGCCATCGGCGTCGCGGTCGAAGAGCCAAAAAGCACGCTCATACGCGGCCTTACCAACCGGCGTGAAGCAACCAAGCGCGGCATCGAAGATGACATGCGGTGGGGCGAGGCCAATGGTCAGCACCTTCGCCTTGAGCTCCTCCAGGGTACATATACCATAGAAGAAGGCGCTGTCTCGCAACTCCTCCACACAGCCGGCCGTCGCGTCCGGCAGCGCCAGAACTGCGCGATCATTGTAGCACGACTTGCTCGGCGGTACTCGGCAGCCCTTGCAGAGCACAATAGCGTGACAGACCAGCAGCAGCCGCTTGTCCACCTTGTCTACGCCCAACGCTGAGGTGCACGAGAACTGGTAGGACGTGTTCCAGGCGCGGTGTGTATGCACCGCCGTGCCTTGCAGCGCGCCCTCCACCCTAAACGAGTCTGTACCGACTAAGATGACGTGGATAGAGGAGCTCATGGGCGACAGCTCGTACGTGGATGTGGCGCAGACGTATGAACTGCTCCGGCTCTCGCTAGTGGGAGACCAAAAAGAGGTGGAGAAGCGGAGAAGGTGTGACGACTGCGTAGGGGAATTCCATTCGACTCGCTAACTTGGCAGGCGCCCTGTGTCACACCCGGGCTGAAGACGTCACCAGGTGGAGAGGGGGGCGCCAACGTCTGCATCTCAGTCCTTACAGGAATCGCTGTTCATCCTCTCCACGACTTCTATTGGACGTGGAAGGTACGCGCCTCTGTCTTCATCATGTCTCGCACAGCGGCTGACAGGATTGCAATTGGTTGAGATGAGAGGAGAAGGGGACTCGCTTGAGCTTGCAGACAAGGCACTTAAACCAGTTCAGCTCCTCCGCAGTACATAGGGAGGAAGGGGGGCGCTACCGCCCACGAGCACATACCCCTGCATCGCCGTCGTACGTCACCTGAAACAACTGAGAGGTGCGCGCCACAAGAGGGGCAGACACACAGGCACGACAATAGGCGGAAGAAACTATACGTTGAGTCAACCGTGTCCCCTCGCCGCCCTACAGCAGCGCGCGCACCCGGTCGGCTCAGCACGGCCTCGGCCCCGGACTCCGCCCAACCACCCGCCCCGCTACAGCCCCCTCCCACTGCGCTGCCCATCATATACGGGTGGCACACACCTCCTCACTGCCGCAGGTCGCTCCGACGCAGCGCCATCAGGCCCACACCGCCGACGTCAGCAGTGATACACCGCTCGGACCTCCCCCACGCTGCAGGCGCTGGGCCCGGTCCGCACCACATCGAGGGGTCCCTCTACCACCTGACTCTGACGAAAGTGTGGAAAAAGAAGCAAGGGACGAGGGGAAGGGAGGAGATGTCTGTGCTAGTCCCCTCCCCAACCTCGGACACAGAAATGCCCCTTCACGAGAAACAACCCCGAATGCAGCAGCGTTTCTTCCGCTTGTGCCTCACTGGGGCGGGTTGGATCCAACGTGTTCGCTGTGGTAGAGAAGGATAACAGCGAGATTTGTCAGCACTCACCGCCCTTCCTGCACATCTCTACCCTCACCTTCGTGGAAGGCACTGTAGCAGAGTTCTCTCGCTCATTCTGCCTCACTCCCTTGTCGGTGTTGCTCCTCGAGAGGAGGTGGGGCCATTCCTCGCAGCAGCATCCCGTAGGCTTCTCTACATAGACGACCTCAATTGTGTAACTCTCTAAAGCGGCTGCGGTATTTCCATGTCTCTAGGAAAGTGCGTTGATGATACGCGCACGCAAATGTGGATAGCAGGCGTGCTGCAGTGGGCGCAGACCCCTCATGCGCAGCCGCACAGTGGTCTGCGTGCTCGTGTGTGTTGGCGAGCAGTACCGCTCGTGGAAAAGGACAGAGAGCACCAGCAAAGAGAAGAGGGAGGGAAATGTAGAGCACATGGGAAGAGGACGATGCGTGCAAATGAGGATGTCACCATTTCCACGCTGCGGCCTTCATCTCATTTCATAGGAGAACTACAATTCCACAACGCCCGTACGTCCCGCTCCAGTCATCGCCCTTCTCCGCGCGCTGACAGACCCGGCGTTCTTGAGGCTGCGCATGACGGCATCCCTGGGAGGGAGATGCGTGATGCTCAGGAAATGCCCCTCCCGCTACCTCTTTAGTCAGTGTCCCTGTGTCGATGAAGCGCATCCCACAGTCACGTCTGTTGCTCCTGGCACTGACGCCTACCTCTCGCTGCGGTGAGGATACGCAGAGAGAGAGAGAGAGATCTGGGAACACCTGTACAGAATCTACAGCGCAAAGTGAGGGCGTACACGGGGAATTTTGTTTGGCTTGCAGCATCAACGACGACGCATTCCCTCTCCCTATTCATTGGCATTGCTCGGCGCCCCTGCACATCGGCAGCATCGTAAAACAACCGGAATAGTAAAATTCGCACCACAAACGCACGGATGCACACATCACAGATAGCGAGAGAAGCCCATAGAGCGTGAAAACAGCGGGCTGGAGGTAAAGCACACCATCGAGCCCGCCTCACGAGTGTTTCTCTTCGTCTTCCTCCAAAGCCTTCTCGACGCTTTTCGCAAAGTCATCCTCCTCCTCGTTCTTGTGCGCTTCGGAGGTGCTGGGCGGCTGCGGCGACGCTGTGTCCGACGAACCCTGCGCGGCCTCCTGCAGTGAGAGGGCGATGGCCCGGCGCATCATCTCCTCCTCCGACATGCCCTCGTAGTCCTGCTCATCTTCGTCCGCCGTCGGCACGGGTGCTGGGGCTGCCGGAGCAGCGGGAGTGTCAGCGTTACCGGAGGCCGGTGCACTTTCGTGAGCCGCAGATGAGGCAGCCGCAGCAGCTGCAGCTTGGCGCTGCATCTCGTCCTCCATGGAGAGGCGGAGAGCCATGGCTAGCTCCGGATCCATGTTGGGGTCCACACCAAAGCCGCTCATACCAGCGTCACCTCCCTCGGCTCCCTCGGGAAGGTCCTCGCCGAGGAGAATGGCGTTGCTCATCAGCTTGTCAGTCAGGTTCTCGCGCGCGGCCACCGACAGGAAGCGTGAGTTCTCCTTCTTGCATACCTTCCTCACAAAGGCCTGCAGCAACTCCACGTTCGCCTCCACGCCGAAGGCCACCACATCCACAGCGACGTCATCCTTGCGTAGTTTTTTCGCCAGCGCATCCAATGCCGCCTCTGTCTCTCTAATTGGGCTGCCAACGAAGGCAACAATGCGCTTCTCCGCACGGGAGTTGGTGCGGTGACTGAGTGCCAACGATGCGATCTGCAGGCCAGAGCTGAAGTTGCAGCTCTTACCATTGACGGGAATAGTACCGATGGAAGTCATGATAGCGTCCACGTTGTTCGTGAGAGTTTCATACACTGTACATGCGTTACCTCCGGTAGTGAGGAAGCCAAGCGTGTTTTCCGCGTTCGCTTGCAGTTTCGCATTCGCCAGCAGGCAGGCAGCGTCCTGTTCCGCCATCATGCGAGTAGGGTACTGATCCCCATTGCGCATGTACTCCGTGGAGTCCAGGCACAGGAAGCACGCTTCGACCATCTCCTCTGTTGTTTGATGCTACTCCAATCGAGGGAAATGAAGCGCAAGACAAGCCCCTTGTGCGCGCGTGTCTCTCGACGAAGTACTTCGGTGCAGTGTAGAAGATGGACTCTGATGGTCGCGTGGGTAGGCGTATGCTGAAGCGGCACAAGGACAGCACACGCAGGTGAGTGGGCAGGCGAAGGAGAACGAGGGAAAGCAGACACGAGGAGTGGAAGGGTAGTGGTATTCCTCGGCCGCATGTGTTTGCGCGCCATTCCAACGGTTGAAATAGGGAGCGAGTGGTGCGCCGATCACCAGCAATGCCGGATTAACATGCAGGAAGGGGGGAGGGAAGAGATACGGAATGCACGTACGACGACGGCATCGCATGCTGAGGATCAAAAAGCTCAACGCAAACAACGCCGAACTAGTTGTGCTCGACGACCTCCAATGGTACGGGGGGTGAGAGGAGAGGACGGCAGAAACAAACAGTCCTTCCAACCACCCTCTCCCAACAATCACCGGCACGCAGAGCACGATGGAAGTGGTGTGATGCACCAAGTCACTTGAGCGTCTAGGTTACCCTCATCTCTCTTCCGCAAGTGCACGAGCACTCGCCCGAAGCTCTTTTTCCTCCGCCAGTGAACGGCGTCCATGACAAACGCTACACACCGCCACTCACACTTTTTCCCCTAGCTGTCCACCGATAGACGTGAAGAGCCCTACAGAAGGCGACAACAAGTCAGAGTTTGAGTCCGCCGTGTCCCCTCGCCGCCCTACAGCAGCGCGCGCACCCGGTTGGCTCAGCACGGCCCTCGGCCCCGGACTCCGCCCAACCACCCGCACCGCTACAGCCCCCTCCCACTGCGCTGCCCATCATATACGGGTGGCACACACCTGCTCACTGCCGCAGGTCGCTCCGACGCAACGCCATCCAGGCCCTCATTGCCAACGTCAGCAGCGATGCACCGCTCGGACCTCCCCCACGCCGCAGGCGCTGGGCCCGGTCCGCACCAGAAGTGGCTCGGCACTGACAGGAATGGCGGGGACTGCCTGGCTTCCCCACACCGAGTGGGGGGTGCTGAGCCCTGAGACACCACGCACTGAGAGGTGCGCTCTCATCACGGAACGAGGAGTCAGGCACAAGCGAAACGAGAGGAGGAAGGGGAGCGAGGGCGAGGCAGAGAATGAGTGAACAATGCACGCTGACGCGAGACGCGGAAGGGGAAAGGAGAACGATAGGAAACGTAGGTGGAAACTTCATACAGCAGCAAGCGATGCGAAGCAAACTAGTCGGTGTCGTCAGACTCTCTCTGCGTTCTGAGATTTTTCCCACTTTTTCGCCTTGTAGAAGACCGTCTCCACCGCTGTCGACAACTTCACCTCACACATCGACACACACGCTGCCCACTATAGTTGTCCTAATTGTTGGCACCACCCACGTGTGCACGCAAGAATCACGACCACAGTTTGGCTAGTGAACGTGACCTGTGCCTGTATTGGCCTCGCACCTTGCATGCGCTTGCTGCTGTATCGCACATGTGCGGCGACGCGATATATCTCCTGCTTCATCCACGATCTCTGCCAAACTCCGTGCACTTGCGCTCGCACCTCCACTACTTCAACTCATGAACTGCTGTGAGCGTCTCTGCTAGCAAGAGGTGGTAGCTCTGCAGCGCGTCCTCGGCCTGCCGGTGCACAAGGAAAGTAATTGCCGAGTCACGCCACAGGTTGATCTGCTGAATAGCCTTCTTCACTTCACTATCGGACCGCACGGCTGCCAGGAAGTCATCCTTCCGGGAAGACGAAGAGAACAACAAGGCGCCTCTACTGGGCGTCGCAGCTGCTAGATGATCGTCCAGTTCCTTTATGTAGTCCAGCGCAGCGCGAATGTCCGTCTCGGTATGAAGCTGGCGCTGGGCACGGCGAAGCATCCGCTCCAAGTCGTCTTGGCGCCTCGCAAGGTGGCGCTGACCTCTGCTTAGCGTGTCAGCTCGCGTCATACCGACGATCTTACGGATGCTGTCTGATAAGATGCCGGGCGTGGAAGCCGGGGGCTCTTGCAGTACCGCCGCGTATCGCATAGCGACCGTCCCCACGGCATGGTCGAGCTCTTCCATACAGAATGTGAAGGTGGCACTGGCAGCAGCGATCGAACTCGGGTGCGGCGGTGCCGGGTCTGCCACAATGCTCGTGCATACAGCCTGTACAAGTGGCTCCGCAGCGAACATCTCCTGCACCGTTGCGGCCACTCGCTCAATGCCCACAGTCCTGCTATGCTCCAGCATAAGCGCCAGGTTGTGCATCTTCGAGCATGCAATGTCAAACCCCGCGAACTTCGGCATTTCCTCCAACATGTAGCGATAGTGGTTCGAGAGGCCCTTCAATGCCCCGATTGCTTCGGGCAAGGCGGCCAGATAGGCATGCAGGTCCTTGTTCACCTGCGCATAACGCTCCAGTCGATCCCTCCACAATGTGTCTACTGTCTCCGCCGTCGCCTTCGCCTCCGCCTCCTTGGCGGCCAGGCGCTCATCACGGGTGAGACGCTCCTCGTTGAAGGTGCGCATTTCAGTCATGAGCTTCGCATACTCCTCGTTTAGCTCGGCACGGCGAAGCTCGACGCGGCGCCATCGCGTTCCTCCTACGACGCCGACCACAGATAGGACACTGACAGCACCAAGCGCCGCTACCTGCCTGAAAGACATGCTGCACACGAGACTTTGTAGGTGTGAAGGCGCACACAGCGGTGAGATAGTGTGAATACGGTAAGCACAGAGGCAGTGAGAGGAAGAATGGGGAGAGGGGCAACATCCCCCGAAAACCTCGAAAGAGAGTCAGACACACGTGGAGTAGAGCGATGGTGCTGAGTGACAGTGAAGTGGGGAAATGCGAGCTCGAGTCATCCTTTGCCGAGAGGGCGCGGCAACCGCCCTCACCACTAAGCCAAGAAGCAGTTGTCACTCGACGCATACGATGAGGAGCACGAAGGAGAGAGTGAATGCACGTCGGCTTCTAACTTGGTGACTCCACCAGCCGCTCTTGGGCACGCTACGGGGCGCTGGGGTACTGTGGGGGAATCAGCAGAGGAGGCGAGAGTGATGGAAAGGAGCTGGTATTGCACAACGCGGCATCTCGCCCACTACACACCACAGCACCTGCACTCATCCCTCGCTGCGCCAGCCTCTGAGCACTTATCAGCTCTTCTCCCATTTCCTCGGAAAACATCGTTGTCTCCCATGCGCTTTACATTTTAGTCCCCCACAACTTACAACGGAGCGCGCGATATCGCCGAGAGAGATGCTACACGCTCCCCTCCCTCCCCCGGCACTCGCACAGTCAGTGGGGCCTACACATGAAGAGAGAGAGAGACAGTTCTGAGGGAGAGGAAAGGAACGAATGGGAGGCGGACAGTGCCACGCCCACCGCGTCGACTTCACAGACGCACAGTGCTGCATCACCCCTCCCCTCCGCCTCCTCAGCTGTTCCTCTCTCTCTCTCTCCACCTCTGCCCCTCCCTCCCTCCGAGTAACGCCCTCGCTGAGGGGGAAATCCGCTACATTAAACAGACGCACGAGACCGTACACAACACCGACTCGCGCAAAAGAGAAAAACAGGCGAAGATGAGCCCCACCATCACTGCCATCCCCGCCCGGGCACCCTCCTCCCTTCCAGGCAGACCGACTGCTGACGCACACACAAATATGCGCAGTGTCCTGCAGACATGCCGCCCTTCCGAAGCGAGGCACCCTGAACGGGGAGGAGGGGGGGATGCGTAGAGGAGGACCTGTGGACACGCGGAGCAGGAGACGGGGAGGCGGCGGCGGGGTGCAATATGGCACGTGGAAAACACTGCCGAGGAAGTGAAATGGGCAACAGACGCACACGGGTCACACACGAACAGTACAGTCTGAAGAGGATGCCAGCATGACGACTTCACTTGACAAGCGTGCTCTCCGCCCAAGCCATAGTTGCACAGAGTGTGCGGCATTACTCAACCCTGTCCCCCACTCCAGCGACGCGCTGCCCACGGTCGCCCCTGAAGAGTTTCTTCTCTGCATCTCTTCAGCTTCTACCCAATTACCGCACGCACACACACACACACACACACACACACGTCTGCTACTCTATGAGAAGAGCATGAGGAAGGCGAGCATCAGCGCGAACAGGCCGATGGCCTCCGTCAGGGCGAAACCCAGAATGGCGTAGTTGAAGAGCATCTTGGTCAAGTTCGGCTGGCGAGCGCAGGAAACCAGCAGGGAGCCAAAGATGGTACCGATACCCATGCCGACACCAGCAAGGGCGATGGCGGCAAGACCAGTGCCAACGTAGTGCAGTCCCTGGACGGAGATGGCGACAGTGGAAGCCTTGCGAGGTGTGACCACGAGCACACTTGAGGCGGCCGCCGCGCGGCGGGTTACGGGCTGAGCAATGACACGGCGCATCATCTTGCTTCCAGAAAGGACTGTAAAGTAATTAGAGAGTGAAAAGAGGAGCCGACCTCGGACAGAAGTGCGTTAAGACGTTGAAGGGGTGGGGCGTTCGTGTGCGGAGAGGTCAGTAACTAAACGCGTGTACGAGTGTGTGGAGTTGCAATCAACCAGGAAAAGGGTGAATAGATAGATGAAGGAGAGGAGACCAGGACACAATGAACAGCCCAGCAGCAGCATAAGCAGCGCTGCAATGCACCTGCCCAAGAGAGGAAACCTTCTACTCGCTAGAAGAGAGGTGGCGAGACGGGGAACCCCTTGTGAGTGAACTAGTGGATGCCCGACGAGTCCCTTCTTCACCTCCTTCCGATTGAGCGGGATACTCCCTGGAGAGTCCGCAGACACACATACCAGCACAACGGTAGCGCACACCGGGGCCTCCTCAGTAGGTCTTTGCTCGGTTAACAAGTCAGATACACAAATATGTCCCCCTTCTTTTAGGTAGCCGCACACGGGGCTCCACCTACGACTCCGAGTGCGTGAAGGGCTTCGTCTTAGCGATGAGTTTCGGTGCCATGCGCACAACTGACGTGCCCGTAGATGTGGGTCGCAGCTGCTGCTCCTGGCTAGGTGCGCTGCCGCTCGTCTGCGCCTTTGCCTTCAGCTCCCCTGCGATGACCTGCGCCCGGTGCTTGAGGAGGCGCTTTGCTTCCACGGACTCCTTTACAGTGGTGGTGTGCGGCTTGGCACCCTGCGCACGGAGTTTCGCCTCGAGACGGCCCTGATTGACCCGCGCTTTGTTGCCACCTCGCGTGATTTTTGCGGAGTGGCCCATGGCTGCGGTGAGGCTGAAGGGAGAGGTAATGTGGGAGCGTTCACAGCGGTGAAACTTCTGCAGAGGGAGATGAAAGCCGTATGGCGAGCAGATGTTGCCCCGCTCGTTGAAAAGGAGTGAAAGAGGGGTGCAGAGAGAGAGAGGGGTGCAGTATCGCCCTCGTCAGAGGGGTGAGAGAATGGCTGGTGAACGGCGAGGGAAAACCTGAGATTCCCCCCCTCCGCTGGTGGCAGCCGCGTTTGCGTAGAGGGAAGTGAAAAGGAGAAGGAAGGACTGTAGCAGAGGCTACGTCACATGTCCACTGAGCAGCACAGCTTGACACGGTGCATCAACGGCCTTTTCCATTTCGCAAGTCTGACGACGCACTGATGCAGCAGAGAAAGAGCAAAGCATTCTTGGAAGGTAGGGGTAGATGGGGAGTAGAGGAAGCGCACTCTTCACTTGCAGAGGAACAGATGACTCACCTCCGCCTCTACGACTCACAGTCGTAGAGCCAAAGACGACCGAGACAGTCCTCCGCTTTGCCACCGGTGAAGCACACAATAGACGAGAGTGGTGCGTGCTTCTGTACAGGTGAATGTGTGAAGCGAGCGAAAGAGACAGAGATGAGTAGATCATCATTCTGGTCGGTTATCTCGCCGCGGCGCAGCGAGCGTTTGACATCGCGGTCTAGCTGTTGCGCATGAATGCGCACCTCGCGCGCGTACTCCTGCCAGGCCGCCTTCTCTTGAAAATTCTTCTTGTCCGTATAACTGGACTTGGTGCGACTCTGCCGGAAGTTCTCAATCGTCTCACCTTCCTCGGTGAGCACCTCTGTCAGATGCGCCTCCCACGCCTTCATCGACTGGGCCACGAGCCCCAAAGACGCGGAGGGACTGCCGGAGGATGTCTTTGAACGCTTCTGCAAGGCCCCAGTGGCCGGTTCGCCATCGGCGCCGCGCCGCGATTCTACCGCATCGTCATGCACTGGTGCCGGCCGCTTGCGCCGGATGGGTGGTGTGTCCTCCTGCCAGCGCCGCATTGCCGGTGCCTCGAGCAGGGAAGTGACGGCAGCATCACCAGCGCTATCGACGGCCTTCACGGGCATTCGATAGCTGAAATAAAAGAGTGGGTTTGCATTCGAGAGGACCGTGTCAAGGTGGCCCGCCAGCCCTGATATCGAGGTGGACTGCACGTCACGCAGTAGCCGCTGAAAACACGCACCGTTCGTCAGCGTGTACAGCCAAACGGTGTCCTCCTCGGACAGCGCAGCGCGGGTGCAAAAGAAAGCGCTGCGGGGAATCGGCTCCAGCTGGCCGAGATGACGCTGCGAGATCAGCCGTCGCAGTCGCTGCTCCCGCTGTAATCGCAGCTTGGTGACCTCGACCGCTTCAACAGTGTGTCCACCAGAGAGGCTCTTGAGAGCTGCGTTGCGCTCCAGCGCATCTTGGACGTCGTTGTCGTCGGAAAATGATGTAGTGCTGGCGCTGGAGGAGGCGGCGTGAAAGGAAGCCTCCGAGGACAAGGCCGCATCGTCCGACGCAAACGTCTCCATGAAGAATATTTCCTGCCGTTGGCGTCGGAACCTCCCCCCTCCCCCTCCCCCCTGCGTGTACGTGTGAGACTGGGGAGTAGACAAAACTGCAGAAGCGAAGAGATGCAGAGAGACGAAGGAAGGTAGAACGGAGAGCGCACCGTTACGCAAAGGATCTCCGGGCACACCCAATGGGTGTGCCCGGAGATCGAGAAGCTGATGGGGCGCCTCTTGGCCCACGTGGTGAGTGAAAATTGCTTCACAGGCTCTTCCGATTCTTTTATCGGGCCACTCATCCTTCCGTGAGCATGTGAAAGAGCCATGCTGAGAGCCAACCTAGCGTGGCAAACAGCGGTCAACGCGGGTGAGAGGCTCGGAGGAGAAGACACATACACCACCCTCCTATAGGGACATCACTGCGTATCGTCTGCAAGTGCTCACATGGGGGGAGAGGAGGAGGGTGCGCAAACGCACGTGAGAAGGGCTATACACGGCGCCACACACCAGGGAAGTTCTACTGTCTCCCTCGGCTCCCCAGTCCGCTTGCACACCCACCTCTCTTTCCCTTCGATCTGCATTCTTTAGATTGGCACATGCGCCCTTCCCCTCAGTCTCTTCGTTCATCGTCTTCCCTTCAGCTTTGATCAGCTCTCACAGGGGGGGATGACTAGCGCGACAACATGACTGGTGAATCACCGAGGGTGCTTCCTTCCTCTCACACTTTGCTGCGGGCCCGTTCAAGTGTATGCCTTGCCATACTGAGCATCCCTCAGCACCGCTGAGGTCAGCCGTGAGCACTGCAGCGACAGCGAGAGAAGGTTGAGCAAAGGAGAGGTCAACGAGAAGTCCCACAGAGAAAGTCCAACTCCGCCCTCCCAGTGCGGGTGGGTGATGCGCTCAGAACAAGCTGATCAACAGCGAGTATGTGCAGTACAACAACGATGACGCAGTCGGACGAGGAGAGGAGGGGGAGCTGAGAGAAAGTACAAAAGAAACGAGCCAAGTTGAAGGCGTAGGAAGGGAGAGGGGGGGGGGCGGGGTAGCGACGCACGCACAACGGAACTGACTGGGAGTGTGAAAGGGTCGCCAGCGAAGGCGAAAGAGAGAAGTGCGATATTAACAAATTTTAAAAAAACCCTAAGCAGCGCTGTGCATCGGCGGACCGAAGGAGGAGGGAAGACGCCCAGGGGGGAGGAGGGGGGGTCAAAACAAATGAAGCGACGGTGTCAGCGAAGGGGTGGGGGTGTGGGGGTGCTGGCGCTGTAGGCGAAGAACTCACCACAAGGGAGGTAGCAGCCTAACCGTGCACGACGACACAGGCGTCCAATATGGTGTAACAGCAGGAGGCAGTGACACAACACCGAGTCGCTCCTCACGGAAAAGGGCAGGAAGCCCATCCGCTACGGCATCGTCAGCCATAGGCGCTGCTTACGTGCCTCACTCCTTACATTGGCAGCACTCGCTCTCTCCCTCCCACCTTCAGGTGGCACTACTGCTTCAACATCAGACGCGTTACTTCCCGGCAACGATGAACTCGGCCACGTCGCCGAGGTTCTTGAAGGTTGTCTGGAGCGACTTCGCATAGGGACGAGAGTCGTACTTCAGGCCGTTCTCCTCGAAAAGCTTCCGCACTCTCGGTGCCAGCTGGACAAAGCGGAATTGCGGCATGCTGGGGAACAAGTGGTGCTCCACCTGGTAGTTGAGGTAGCCCATGAACCACGTCACGAGCCACGATGGCGACACGTTCATGGTGTAGACGGCTGCGTACTCCACGAAGTGCGCGTGTTGATCCTCTGGAAGCATCGGCAGGTGGGTGTGGTTGAGGCGAAGCTGATGAAGATGTAGGCGGCACCGAAGGCCTGGGAGAAGAGAACGCCGCCAAGGCCTTGCCAGAACGAGACCTGCAGCTTGTCGCAGATAACGCCCACTGCAATCCAGCGGCACAGGATAGCGCGCCCTCCGTGTAGCGTCGTGTGCGCATGGCGTGGCGAACGTGGAGGAAGAGCTGCCAGTAGAGGGCCACAAGCGAGCAAGTGACCGGAGCGAAGAGGTACCTCTGCAGTGAAATCCAGCGGCGAATGTTCACACTCCTTCGGCCGCGGCGCGCGATGATCGTGTTGAAGGCGACGAGCGGCAGCGTCTCGAGGTCCACGTCGTGGTGGTGCTTCTGCGGCGTAGCGTGATGCTTGTTATGTTGTGATCGCCACCACGACGCACTCATTCCGTCGCCAAGACCGTAGAGTACTTCCTGTATCTTGATGTCGAGCCACGGGATGCCGGTGACGCTGTAGTGGCCCGCCTCATGCATCCACCAGCCACAGCGTCCCTCCGCCACCCCAAGGATCACCAGCGCGATGGCCACAGCAGTGGAAGACGGAAGAGTATGCAAAAGCCAACAACGTGCATCAATATGAGCTCAGAGAAGCGGTAGAAAATGTGCGGCCAGCTGGGGTCGAAAAGGCCCTCCTCCACACAGGCATCCTGCAGTTCTTTGAAGTCCCGCGAGAGTTTTGCCAGTCGCTTCTGCTCCTCCACGTTAACGTTGTGCTGCGGCGGCGCTGGGCGGTGCGGCAGCAGCTTTAGGTACTTGTCAGCCCTGGGCAGCTTCATGTGGAACTGCCGGTACGTCTCGGTAGCATCACCGCTGCCGAGGTAGTATTTCAGGATGCTGCCGCCCGGATGCCGGAAGTTGAGGCAATCATAAAGGACACCATCGATCAGCACTTCATTCGGCTGGTGTGGAAGGGCGCTGTCCGGGGCCATGACGCAAGACTGGCGTCGGGAAATGATGGAGGGGGGGGGGGCTAAGAGGTAAGGAATGACGCACTGTAGTGTGCAGAGTCTTCGGGATGCAAAGCGGGGGACGAGAAGTGTGAGCGAATCATCCATACTGCCGGAAGCGCACCCAGACGAGGGCTGAACGGACAAGACGGCGCAGTTCTATACGTTGAGTCAACCGTGTCCCCTCGCCGCCATACAGCAGCGCGCGCACCCGGTCGGCTCAGCACGGCCCTCGGCCTCGGACTCTGCCCAACCACCCGCACCGCTACAGCCCCCTCCCACTGCGCTGCCCATCATATACGGGTGGCACACACCTGCTCACTGCCGCAGGTCGCTCCGACGCAGCGCCATCCAGGCCCTCACCGCCGACGTCAGCAGCGATACACCGCTCGGACCTCCCCCACGCCGCAGGCGCTGGGCCCCGTCCGCACCACGTCGAGGGGTCCCTCTGCCACGAGGGTGAGGGACTTTGACGAAAGAACGGCAGCGTATAACGAAGAAACGCACCGGTGTGCACGCTGGGCAGAGAACGGCAGTGCAACAGGCAGCAGGTCGAGGCGGAGGACGCACAGGGCGTCATCTCTGCGTCAGCGTAAGCGTCTTTGGCACATGTCCACTGAAGCGAAGTAAAACTACCGATTTTCGCGGAAAATGAGGGAACAGCGACGTGCCCGAACGGTCTGTTAGAAGTAGTGAATGCAGTGGAGTACGTGAGTGCATGGACAGGCCTCGCGCCCAGTTGGGCAGTCTCTCCTGCAGTGCAGTGGTTTGATCCTCGTCGTTCTTCATTCGCTCTTATCTTTGCACTCTACTCCTCATCCGTTGTGGCTTGCCAAACGGAACGGACACGGCGGCTGAGCGGGCAGCAAAACCTCCACAAATGCGAATGGCAAAATGTGAAGGCACGTAAGAAACGCGGAGGACAGCCCAAATCCTCGAGACGGTTCGCTCCCCCCTCCCCCTCCCCCCCCCCTCCCACAACCGCAGCAACCGGCACAGAGGCACGCATAATATGCGCGCGTGGGGGAGAGGGGGGTGTCGCGTTCTTCCGCAGCGCATCGTAACAGTCCCGCGGAGCAACTGCGACCTGGTTGGGGGAGAGGAAAGCAGAAGAGAGGGGAAGAGGGGGTGTACGCGCTATCATAATCTATTCCATGTCATCTACAGCGCCTATACTTCGGTGGAGGCGCCTCCTCCCGTTCGTTTGTATAGAGGGACCGCAGCGACGGAGAGACAAGCAATCAAGATGGCACATGGAGCTCTGCAGTAGTGGCGTCTCTCTTCTGTCCTACCCGCATTAGATCACTCCTCATTTGCCTTCCATAACTTACTGCCCCACATCAAGACGCTGCTTCTCAGCTCCAGTGAGGTAGCGCTGGACTACTTCCGAGGCGAGCTGCTCCAGCTCACGAACGACGTCGCTGAAGATCTTCTGCAGTGCCTGGAGGCTCTTGCGTGGTAACGTAGCAGGCGCAGAAGTGGTGACTGCTGAGCTGTTCAGACAGAGCGCCTCCACCACCTGCCGAGCGCTCACTGTTCGCTTGTACAGAAGAGCAAGGCTCTCGACGAGCAGCCGGCGCGTCTTGAGAATGAACTCGAACATTGCCTGCTGCTCACGAATATAGTTCTCATCTATCAGCTGCTGTCCACGCAGCTCGCGGACCAGGACATTGTTCACGGCCGCGTCGGCTGTCGTAAGATCACTGTTGCCGCTACCAAGGAGCCCGCCCGGTGCCAGTGCATCGCCACCAGGGGGGGCGCTGCCACTTCCTCCGAGACCGGCGCCCTGCAAGGCCGCCGAGCTTGTTAAGCTGGGAATTGTCCTTTTGAAGTTGGCGATATCCTCACCCGGCACCCCGCCCTCCTTCATGGCCAGTGTGACGATGCGGTCAAGCAGCGCCTGCGCCTCAGCCGACAGGCTCTGACCAGTAGAGAGGTTCTGCAGGTACTGCATGAGCTTCTGGTACGCCTCCGGATCGGTGGCACGAAGGGACTGAATGAATTGCAGGAATGGTCTGTTGCGCTCCATCAGCTGCGCCTTGGTGACCTCGTCGCACGGAAGGTCGAAGCGCGGGGCATTGCGCACGATGGTGGCAAGGAGAAGTGCAGAGAGATGCGGGTCTGTGACACAGTCAGCAACGCGACGACGAAAGGCGTTCAGCAGTGCCACCAAGTCGCGGTCCTCCTCTTCATGGCGGCGAATGGTGTACTCCATCGATGCTATGGCGGAGCTCATTACCGCATTCATCTTGCGCGCTTGCTCCAGCTCTGTAGTCAGCACAGCGCTGCTCTTCGCCAAATCGTCCTGGGCCGCCTTGCTCATCTGTTGGTTGGCGGTAGCACTACCTCTGGCCTCACACACGCGGCGGTGCTCCACCTGCAGCGAGCTCAGCTTCCCTTCCACATCGCGCAGCCGCTGCTCCATAATGTTCTTGTTTGTGCGCTCCTCCGAGAGCTGCCTCTCCACGCTCAACTTCTCTATCTCCTTGGTACTCGTCTCTGTGCGGGCTTTGGAGAGGTCCGTCTTGAGCTGCGTTACCTCCACTCGCAGGTGGTTGCGCTCCCGCTCGGCAATGGCCATTTTAGACGCAACGTCTGCCACATCCTTCGCGAGGTTTGCATTGTGCTCCTCCAACTTCTTGTGATGCGTCCGCTCTTCTATCAGCTCCGCATCCAGCATAAGCCGCCTCTTCTCCTCCGTGAGGAGGCGCAGTCGCAGCTCTTGCGCCTCCTCACGCGCCTTCATAAGCTCGTCTGCCACGCTCGCCTGGTGGTACCGCTGTGCCCGCCCTCCAGTCCACTGTGCGCACTGCGGTACATCAGACTTAGCCTCCAAGGAGGAGGTGAGCGCGACTTGCGTAGCAGGCGGTAGGTGAGGCAGAGGCACTACCGGCACCTGCTTGCCTGTGACACTCCAGACGCGCAGCGCACCATCATTGCCGACACTCCAGACCTGCGCCACCTCCTGGTGCATCGCCTTGCAGCAGCCGTGGATGAACTTCTCGTGCGCACCCTCCACATTGACGGTGATCCTCGCCGTAGATGCCTCGATCTGCACAACACGCTTCGTGAAGGTGGTCGTCACCACAGTGCCAGACACCGCCACCATCCCCGTGACTCGCCCGATCCCGCTCACCCGATGTCGCAGCTGCAGAGCTCCGTCCTCGACTGCGTACACGTCCACGTGCTCATTCGCACGTGACACCCATATGGTGCCGGTGGTGGGCTCGTGCAGAAGCGCCACGACCTCACTCCGGCTCTCGCCGTGGTAGATGACACACTCAGCTGTCACCGGGTCCCATAGGTACAAGGCGCCGCTCGCATCACCGCCAACAACGAAGCTATAGAACTGAATCGCTGCCGTGCACGGGGAAGTGGACGTGGAAAGGGTGCCGAGTCGCTTATGAGTCAGTGGGTGATGAACGTACACAGCGCTGCTGGCGGTGGCAATGACGGCGATATGGCCGTTGAAGGAGAGATTCACCACCTGGACCTTCTTCTCCGCCCCGGGAATGAGCAATGAGTCCACCAACGTGTGCGTAGCAAGATTGTAGAAGTGCACGCACCCCTCTGTGGTGCTCACCCACACCTCCCCGAAGACCGCCATCATGTGTGTGACCTGCGCCGCTACTGCGCTGTCGTCCGCCTTGAGGGCGATGTCTATCAAGTGCTCGCCGGAGCGCGCCGAGAAGACGGTGATGCCGCCGCTCTGCTTCGCTACCCATACCTCGTCGTTGGCCGCGCAGCAGACGCGCCCATCAACGGAGACGGTGTGAAGAACGTTCATGGTGGTTGTGGTTAGTGACAGGTGTCCGAGTAAACGCGGGCTCCGTGGCTTCTCTACCAGTGGTAGCGGCCGCAGTGAGGCGTAACCTGCGCAAGAGGAAGTCCTGAAGTGTGCAATGGCGGCACTCAACGTGCGAAGAGAGACTAAGACGAGACCAACAACGCAATAAAGGGCGGATGCGTGTGTGGAACGTGCGCGTGTGTGCGCCCCTCAGCCCGCGCAGTGGCGTATGGGTGCGCCGAATGGAGGGCAGGCAGACGATGTACTTCGTTTGCGGGGGGTTTATGTAGCCCGTCAGCTTCCCGGCGAATGGGGGATGGAGAGGAGAGAGAGGAGGCGGTGCTGCCACTGGCGTCTGTCTGGGAGGAGGAGGGTGTTTGAGTCCAGCACAGCATGCGCTAGAACAGCAGTTGAACCGCTGCCGTTGGCTTCATTCACAGCTCGGATAGCGAGGAGGAGAGGGGGTTGCCACCCGGTGGAGAGAGTGAAAGAGACTGTTCAGCAATGCGAAGGTCCAGCGAAGAAGGGTTTGCCTGTGCGTCCGAGAAGACACGACACACTCAATTGTCTCTCAGTGCAGCTCAGAGTGTGCGGTGAGATGGGGTGGCTCAAGAGAACGAGCAGTAGAGCCTTACTGCCCTCTCCCCTGTCATTCAGGAGGAATGATCGTCCGTGCCAGCACGCGATCTGCGTCAACAGCGATCCTCCACATGAGCATACGTGGCACTGTGTGGCCCTCGGGAGCATGGAAACAGTAAGTCGTAGGTGTCGCCTTATTCTTCATGCAGTTCCTCGTCAACTTGACTCACCGTGTCTTACGTAGAGGGTAAGAGGGGGAAAGAGAAGTGGTGGGAAGCAGCTGGAGAAGCCGCGGAACTAATAAGAGGGGGAGGGGGAACACAGCTGCGTGACAGTCTCCTATACGTGAGAGGGGCCACAGTAAGAGGAAGAGGGGTGCAAGAGGTCATCGTCACAACAAAGCGCTCAACGACACGCACTGCCACCCATGCGCCTTCCCCGACACCACGATCACAAGTCCTCTCGTACGGCCTTAATTGGCCTCACACTTGCGCACAGGAGCATCTCCTCACTCTTCCCCGTCTGGCTCTCCACTGAAGTCCGTCCCCTCCCTCAGCGGCCAAGCCGAACGGCAATGTCAGCCCAGTCGATTCCATCGACCTTGGCACGCCGCCGTATCCACCTCAGCACAGTGCTGCACAGTTGGCATGCATTGCTCTCTGCGACAGTAAACACAACATTACGCCTGCAGAATCGAATTCCCGGCACTGTTCATCGACCTCCTTCACTGCTGCTCACAAGCATTGGCGCACACGGACATCATTGCATCAAACGCGAACCACGGTACCAGACCCAGGGAAGACCTGAATCACAGGATAGTGGTAATACTTCTTCAGCTGGGTATCGAACTGCGGCACCATGCACAGCCTCCCCGTGACGAGAAATCGACCGCCGGCCTGCACGTCCGCCTTCAGCGGGCCCCAGAAGTCGTGCCCGTAGACGCGCACCGTGTGAAAATCAGTGTCGGGGTCGCCAGGGGCCGGGGCAGCAAACTCGGTCGCCAGGGTGAACTGCAGTACGTAATCCTGGAAGACATACCCCTCCTCCACCTCCTGCACATCGCCCATCAGCACGCATACGTTCACGCAGCGCCAGTGCGCGGCAATGTCGCCCTCCTCCGGGGCGTTCGGAGCCACATCGAGGTGGTACTGCGGGGCATCAGGCAGCACCCCCTCCTGCTGACGCACATACTGCGCAGCGCTGAAGCCAGCAGCGTTCGCAGGAGCTGCAGTACCGTCTGCGACTACACCACGAAACGTGGCAGCACCACCACCACCACCAGCAGCAGTAGCACCAGGCGCTCCGGAATGGACACGGAAGCACCGCCGGTCACTGGTGCCGTGCTCGCGCCGCCCTGAGGAGACAGAGGTGAGGCGGTGGTTGGCATGTCCATGTTGTGTTTTGCCTGATAGTGGTGCTGCAGCGCCGCCTCAAGTCGAAACGTCTTCTGACACACCGTGCAGACGAACATGCGCTTCTCTGTGTCCGCAACGGACCCCTCGGCGCTGCTCCCATACTCGCCATTGCTTGGAGCGGCGCCACCGGTGGTAGCAGTCGCGGTGCCTGGTGCGGCAGAGGACGAGGCCACCTCGCCCATGGATGATGCAGCTGTGGCACCGAATGGGGCGGCGAAGTGCCCTGGAAATGGCGAGGCGCCGCCGCCGGACAGTGGAGAGGGAGACGCCGCGGCGGCACTCGTAGTGGTAGCGGGAGAGAATAAGGACTCACCGTATGCCCCACCCCTGAGCGCATCTGCCTCAATGGGCACCAGCTTGCCCTCTCTCTTCATCAGCGCCTTTGCATTGTTGCCGTGACGAGTCATGATATGGTGATTGAGGGCGTTCAAGAGGCGGAATGTCTTCCCGCACTCGCCACACTGATATTGGGCATCTTTCGATGCGTAGCAGGCCGCAGTGCAGTACACTTCGCGGACCGGGGTGATAAGAGGCGCCGCGGTACCGAGAATGGTGATCCGCCCAGGCCGTGGCGTTACGCACTTACCGGCGCGTGGCAGCAGCGTTGAGGCAAGCCACCGTCGCTGACATGTTGCCATGGCAATTCGCCTCATACGCAACCACCTCGAAAAGACGTAAGGGGAGGAAGTACACTCTCTACGTGACAAACGAGCCCCCTTGTGCGCCACGGTTGTCGCTGCAACGGTGCAGGCTGATGGTGATGCGCGGAAGCCTTAAAGCAAACTTGAGTCGCCAAGTGGTGCAGACGTATACCGGCCAGCGCACAAGCACGCACGGCGAGCATCCAAAGCGGAGGGCTGCCACACTGACGGTCCGGTGCGAGAGAGGGGAAAATGAGGGGGTGTGGACGAGAGAAGCGGGAAGATAAACAAACACGAGTCAATGACGCAGAGACGGAGTGCTGGAATGATCGGCGTGGACAACGATGGTAAAGAGGGTGGAGGGAAAGAGAGGACACGAGGCAACAAGGGCATCGCGACACCGCTGACCCCTTCGAGATTCTCGGTCGCCATGACTCACGGTCATGGCCCTGAGTCTCGGCGAAGCGAAGAGGCCTCCATGCTGATGCGCTCGCGCTTTCCGTACCTGCAGGCCACAGCTTTATTAGACGCATCCATACTCCCGGTGCTTGAAGGCTTGACGAATTAGCGCGAGAGGTCAAAAACATTCTTATCCCGCCACACATTCAGAAGCACTCGCGCTACCATTAGCAACGCCGCGTCGCGGGCTACGTCGGGCAGTTCGGGGCAGAGTGACCCCGTCTCGTGCACGAGGCCCTGCACGACTGCTGTGATGTCGCCAAGGCTCTCCAGGCCTTCGACAGCGGCATCACAAGCGTGGCCCACCAGTAGGGCCGAAAGGTACCTCTCCACCCATCCTCCCGAGTACCCGCCCAATGGCTCCTCAGCACTAGTAGGGGCTTCTGTCGACGGCGCGCGTCTCACAGTACAGATGTGACGAGGCGATGCTCAACTGTGGTAAGAAGGTGCAACCCCACTTCGGTCTCTGCCACGACTTCCCCGCAGCCGACCAAGTCCGCAAAGACACATTGCTGCAGTGCCGCCAGCAACTGCTCCTCCGCAAGAGAGGATAGCCGCACTACATCCGGCCAAACGGAAAGCGCTTGTAGGCGCCGCTGAAGCTCACCGCTGCTGAGGAGCACCGTGGATGTGAAGGCTGGCATCGCGTAGGCCCAGTCCTTCGACGCAGCCTTGCGAACCGCCTCGCCAAGGGTGGCGAGGTCACCGCTGGCCGCCCGCCTGCCCTCGGCCTCGATAAAAAACAAGTCCGCCGCGACGGCTCCGACAACATCAAGGGAAAAGAGAGGCGTGTCCGCGCAGCAGTGACGTGCGGTGGCGAAGGACTGCCGCAGCTCCCTCACGTCGAGCTCCCACGGTGCCGCTGCGTCCAGCACTCGATCACCCTCAGTTAGAAAAAACTCCGCCATGTCCCTCCTGAGTGAGGCCATGGCGCCCTGCCCACTCGCAATGTGGACCGACTCCGCGAGTGTGGTGACAGGGCTTCGCACCGAGCCCACCGACGACGTCTTGAACGCCACGTACTCCCCTTCGGGGTGAAGGTAGCGACCGAGTGACGCCAGTGGGGTGTCGACGAGCAGCGTGCAGTGGTGGTACGCAATTTCGCGCTGCACCCGCATTGCAGATCCGGTGATCTTTTTTCCGTCCAAGAAGAGGTCGTGCCGCCTTGTCGTGGTCAACCGCGCAGGGTCGATTGCATAGTTCACACAGAGCCCAAGGCGGATCAGCTGAATTGTCTTCTCCGGTGCATAGCGCGTGCGGTGCGTGATGAAGCAGAAGCAGAGGTTCCCCTCGTCATGGAAGACGGCGCCACCGCCAGAGGCACGGCGAGCGACGGAAACGCCGTCGGCAGCCGCCCGCCGCAGCGCCACCTCCTGGAAGAGGTTCTGGTTGCGGCCCACCACGACGCAGGGGCGGTTCACGTAGAAGAGAAGCAGCCGCTGCGTCTTGTCGAGGGAAAGACCACGAGCGAGTGATTCCTCTGCGACAAGGTTTTCGAAGATGCAGAGGCTGTTGGTTTCGGCGACGACGAGGCTCGAGTTGCGGTGTAGCGCCGCCGTCGGAGACTTCGACACCGTGCAGTTGGACTCCAGGAAGGTTGCGAGGGAGGTGGGCTGAAGACGATATCGCTGCCGCAGAGTCTGCCACATGTTAGCACATGAACACGTTGTCCATAGGTGTGTCTGTCCCCGTGCCTGTGTGCGCGTGGCGCCGGCGTCGAAGGAAAGGAAGGGAAAGAGAGAGAGAGGGAGGGAGGGAAGAGGTGAGGGAGTGTGCGAGGTAGGAGACGGAGGCGCTACTGTGATGAAGGTTGAGAGGAGGAAAGAGCCCAATCGCCTCCAAACCAAAAGAGGACGCGTGGCGATGGTGCGCCGACGTGCCGGCACGCACGCGCTCAGTGAGGGCGGAGTGGGGGGGCGGGGGCTCGCCATAGGCACACCTGCAGTCCGGCGGACAGCGCCATGGAGTTTCTCCTGCCGGGCATGTGTGCTGCATGAAATGTCCCGCTTCGGCATTACGCGTGTCGTGAGTACTCCTCCTCTGCGTATCGCGTTGCTTTTGCGGCTGGTTGGCGCTACCCTAAAGAAGAGCCGAGACCGGAAGAGAGAAGAGGAAGAGAGCCAACACGCATGCGGGAAAGGAGAGGCTCGCCAGCGAGGAGTTTGCGAGTGAGGTGTGTGATGTCACCACATCAAACGCACCACAAGACCTCTCCATGAGCCTACATGCTCCTTTCCTCGAGCCTCTCTCTCTGCCCCACACTTCCAGGTTGCAGCCCAGTGTACATCGTTGTCCCCAGCACATGCACAACATGCCTACATCTCCACAAGCAAGAGGGGGAGGCACGAACACCGCCGCCCCCTCCGCCTCCCTCCCCTAGCCTACCGCCACGACCAGAGCAGAAGTAACGGCTCAGCGAACGGGAGAGAGGAAAAGCGAGAGGCAGAGTACCGCCATGAGGCATCTCAGAGGACTACACTGCCAACGGTAGACGCACAGGTAGGGAAAGCATACCAACTCCCCCCACCCCCCTCTCTCCGCGCCTCACGACCACTTCACTCTGCGTTAGTCGGTACAACCTTAGGGAGAGTATCCTCGTAAGTCACCTCCACGGTGTTGTTTGCGGTAGATCTGCGGAGGAGATAGCTGCCGAGGTAGTCCACGGGATTCGGTGGTCGCGTTCGGCACACGTCCTCCAGCGCAAGGGCCAGGACCCCCAGCACTGTGCGCTCAAGGTACACCTGAGTGGAGAGGGTAGAGAGGTCGCTGTCACTGGCGGCGGCATTCGTAGCCGCCGCCGCAGGCGGTAGATTGGCGTCGGTGAGGGTTGTTGCCGTCAATGGTGGCCCTGCCTCCCCAGAGCCCGCTGTCAACGTTGCAGCAGGCGATGTCATGATGGCGTGCGAGCCCACAAACGGAGGGGAGTTCGATGCAAAGTTCTCTCTAGAGAAGGAATTGGGAGGTGGACGTGTGCCAGTCTGGCGAGGGAGTGGCCTGGGCAGATGCTTGCTGCGTCGGTTCCACTTCGCCAGATGTGGCACTCAATACCGCACAGGAGCCACGTGCGCTTGGCGCCCGACAAAGAAGGGAACAAATCAGTGAAGAAAGACGGAGCCTCAACGGCTGATAGGAGTAGAGGGAGAGAGGCACGTATTGGCTTGTCTTGTTGGGGGTGCCCTCTCCGGAAGCGCTGACCGTATCGCGCACTCGAGGCCTGCCCAAACGCATCTTTGAAGCGCAGTTTTGAAGTCGTGTTGGCAGGAGAGCGAGGGTGGGGGGAAGAAGAAAGAGGAAGCGACAGAACTCGTGCCGATGAACAACGTCTCCCATGCCACTTCAGAAAGCCGAAGAAATCTCCATCGCGACGACCAAACACGAAACCCTCCCCATACGCACTGCCCCATACACAGCGGACGCGTTCACAGGGCAGGTCCACCTGAGAGACATGATGTACTCTGTATGCACGCAGCTGTCTTGGCGGCACGAGTGCAATTCCTCATGTTGTTTGGTCGACTGCGCTCTGCCTTCTTCACCATTGCGGCTTTAGAGTTCACAAAGGCCGTACGGGAGAGTTACGGCGGTGGGCCATTCCTCCCGTCCTCCCTTAACACGAAGAACGCACCCGTCTGGCACACCCACACACGCGCACGGCAAGAGAGCAGAAGAGCACTGGAGTAAGTTAGAGTGTTAAGATGAAGTACACCGCACGAGAACACGCAACGAGACAGCGATCACCACCAACTTCATGGCGTAGCCTCCGCTGACAAGGATGAGCCGAGAGGGGACACCAATGGAGAAGGAGGCATTTGAGTGATGGAGAAACGAAGAGTGAGGAGAGCACAAGCGAGGATGCCGCTCGACCCACTATCACACGCGTCTGCTCGTAACCGCTCGCACCACCATCTTCCCCCCACCCCCGCCCCTAAGCGCACACATGATGTAACACCACCGTCATCGTCACTCACAGCGAAACCCCTCACTCTTCCCCTCAAGTAACGAGAAGCAAGAGAAGAAAAGCACTTGAAGACGTAGTGTCACCAGCGCACGCCCACGCGCCTATCCAATCAGCAGATGAGCTGAGACCATAAGACGTCGTGTACGCGCATGCTCTCAGGCTACGAGACGACAGCGATAGAGCACAAAGTGCCCACCGATCATTCTTACTTAGGTCGCGAGATGAAATGTGCAGGCACAGCAACGTACATGGAAGGCAAAACTCCAGTAGAATATGCACGAAGGCCGGCCGCAGTGCGTCTCCCCTACCCGCTACATGGAGAGACCCATGCACGCCGGTGCACGCAGACATGCGCCGGTGCGCATAGAGAGAGGGGACGAACGAACAGGAGAAGAGCGGAGCATTCATAACCAACCATGCAACTCCCCAATCCCCTCACTCAGCACAACACGTAAAGCACTAACAGCGAACCTCACTACAGAGAGAGAGAGATGAGGGTGAGATGGAGGGCGGCAGACTGAGCCACATGTGCCACAGCGACCCTTCGGCGACCCTCTGTGGTAGCCGCTGCAACGCACATCGCTCCGCATTGCAAAACTGCACTAGTCCCCTCCCCTCCTGCCTCTCCCATTACCCCAAACAACATTCACTACAACAACCCGTCACACTTGCCCTTCCTCCTCCTGCCTGGCACGACACCCGCATACCGCGTGGCGGGTCCCTAGATATTCAGTAGTCCGTGAAGAGCATCAGCGACGCCTTCTCGATCACAAAGCAACCGAGCGCATCAAGCATGAGGAGTTGCGTGAAGCGCGTGCGGAACGCCTCTGTTGGAAAAGCAGTAATTTCGAACTCCTTGTTGAACTCCGGGCTCGATTCGAAGGCGAAGCAGAGGACGACGATGCTGAGGATGATGAGGGCAATAAACATGGGTCGGTTCTTGCGGATACCTTGCATGAATGGCTCGCCGCGGTAGTTCACGGCAAAGGTTACGCCGGAGATGAGGGTGGTGAGGAGGAACATGGTGGAGTTCAGCAGCGTCGGCTTGAACTCGACGTCCTGGTAGTTCTTGCTCATGTCGCTCATGGTCACCGCGTCCACCTCCGCCACCATCCACGACGTCTTCATCATGCAGTAGAGGTGCAGCACAAACTGGAAGAAGACTGTACAGATCATGTACGGGTGGAACACCTTCGTGACAGGGCGCTGGGGGCACAGGTGCGCCAGCGGCTTGCTGCGGGACATGAAGAGAAAGCACACAGACAAGATGATTCCGGCCAAGATCATCTGCTTCTCGCCAAACTTCACGCCAGCGCAGTGCAGCACCGACATGGAGTACGCCTGCGTAAGGCAGTTCAGGGCGAGAATTTTGTACATCATGTGCGTCGTCACAAGCGTCGTGCGCCCGAGCCGGATGATGTCGCAGACGGACGTAAGCGCCTTGGAGCGGCACGTGAACGGCGCCGCTATGGACGCGTCGCCCAGCTTGATCATCGGTGGGCCTCCCATGTTGTCATCATCGGCATTGAAAAGCGACTCCATCAGGAAGTCCGACTCGCCAGGCCCACTCCGCAATAGCGACGCGCTCGCCTTCTTGTCCGCCTTGGCCTTTTCCGCATCCTTCAGCTGCTGGTTCCACCGCGTAACCTGCATAATCTCCACCTTGCGCTTTGCCTCAAGCATCTTCCATCTCATCATCTGCATGAATGGCGTCCCCGCTGGCGGCTCTGGTGGTACAGCGGTGAACTTGAAATTCGGCGGCACCTTCAGCTCCGCCGGCAGATCTGGCTCACTGTGCGGTTGCGGGCCTATCTCCACCTCCCTCTCCGCCTTGGGGGCAACAGAGGCCGAGTTCAGGACGGCAATGCCGGCGTGCGCCTGCTTCAGCGCGCCAACATCGTTCGTGCCGTCGCCGGCCATCATGACAATATGACCCTTCTTCTTCAGATCAGTGACGATTGCCTCCTTCTGTGTTGGCGCGCAGCGAGCCCAGATGGTGACCTGCTCGTTGTACAACTCAATGATGAGCTGCATGGACTCGGGGCTGATCGCCTCCGCGTTCACGCAGAGGTCCCACTCGTCTTCGTGCGGCGTTCGTTTCCGACGGCTGCGCTGGAAGGCGTTGGTGAGGATGTCCTTGGCCGTCCCCGACTGCACTACACCAGAGACCGAGTCCGCCCACTCCACTCCGCCACCTGCCGCCGTCTCCCTCGCCACCAGCTGCCGCTTGCACAGCAGCATCGACACATCCTTGCCGACAGAGATCGCTGTCTGCACGCTATCACCGGTGATGATGACACAGCGGTGGCTGCCGCCCGTCAAGTTTTCGATCGTCTCCTTGGCATCCTTCTTCAGCGGGCACACATACACGGCGAGACCGGCAAACCGCAGGCCCTCCTCAACGTCATCGCGGCGGAGAGCACGAATCGTGTCCTTCGACGCCCGCTCCGCATCCGTCAGCGGGCGGTAGGCAAGGGCGATGACGCGGTAGCCCTTCGCCGCCGTCTCCTCAGCGATCTTCAGGCAGTTGGCAGGGACAGATTCGCACAAGGCCGCTATGGACTCCGGCGAGCCCTTGGCGACGATATACTTGCCGTCTGGAGCAGAGACGACGCAGGCCATGCGGCGCAGTGTGGCGAGGAAGGGAAAGCGCAGTAGTACCCTGTACATCTTCTGAGGTTCCGCAGCGCCTTTCTTCTTCGTCACCTGCTCCTCCGTGCCCTTCTCCTTTGCGGGCTTGGGGTCATGGAAGATGCTGTCCTCGCCGTCTATGCGGTAGCCAAGAGCGGTAATGGAAGCCTTCTCCATCTCATCTCCGGCAAGCGTCTGCTCGTCCAGGTAAACGAGGGAATGGCACGTGGCCAGAACCATCTCCGCGTGCTTTGGAATGGCCTTGAGCTTGTTCAGCAGCCCCTTACCATCAACCATGTCGACACCGCCGAAGAGCATCTCGTCCGTTGTGAGAGTGCCGGTCTTGTCAAAGCAGCACGTGTCTACCTTGCCCGCATACGGAATGCGGAATGGCTCGGTGCAGAACACCTGCAGCTTCGTCAGTGCCAACAGGGTAGTGTTGACGGCCAGCGAGAGCTCCATCGGTAACTCTGGCGGCACCACAGAAGTGATGATCTGCACACATGACAGGAAGAGCTTCCACCGGCTGCGGTGAGGATCTGCAAGGCCGTGCTTTAGCAGGTAGCCACTCGCCGCCAGCGCGAAGACCACGAGCACGCCAATGAAGCCAAACGCCTCACCGCTATTCTCGCTGACGCGCCCTTGGCTGTGCAGAATTGTGCGCAGCAGTTTGCCTTGCTTCGTCTCAAACCCCGTCTTCAGCACGACGGCGAGCGCCTGGCTCTTGTCGCGGTGATGCCCACCCTCCTCGGATGACGTGTGAGGACCGTTGCTGAGCAGAATCTGCGTGCCAGAGAAGAGCATGTGTCGCGCGTGCTTCTTAACGCTGAGAGGCACCTCCACATCATCCGGCGCCTCCTTCAGCTGCGGTGTCGACTCACCTGTCAGACTTGCCTCGTTTGCCACCGCAGTGCCCTTTACCAGCACCGCATCAACCGGGCAAGGGGCGTTGCTCGGCACCACCATGATATCCAGCGGCAACAGGGCATCGGTCTGGATCGTGACACGCTTGCCACCGCGCATGACGTCGATGTCGCGCACCGGCACCTCGGCCATGTCACGCAGCGTTCGCATGTTGCGGATGCGCTGGTAGACCGTCGTGCACTCCATGCCCACCATCATGACGCCGGTGAAGAGAGAGTAGTACCAATACTCGTCAAGGCACCAGAGCAGCACGCAGAAAATTTGAAACACAAAGAACGGGGAGAGGCGTGGTCGACGAAGAGGTCCTGGAACTCGGGGATAACCACCTCCATCTTGTTGAGCCCGTACGTGTCCACCTGCTTCGCGCAGTCCGCCTCCTTGTTGAGTCCCTCCCAGCGCATATAATACGAGAAGCTGTGCTTGGTGGGGAAGCGGGGCTTCACAAAGACGCCTTCGCGCTCGTCAAGCTTCCACTTGCGCTGCTGGAAGACAAAGCACGGTGGGTGACCGTCGTCGCTCTCTTGGTGTAGCGGCACGATCTCTGACTCGCCCTTGTGCAGGTGCGTCTCCACCAGCACATCTGTCGCCTCTGCTAGCCGCTCCATCGCCACTGTGCGATAGATGAGGCGTGCGCGGAACTTGACGGACCAGATCGTGAAGAGGGAGAGAAAGGAGTGGAGGAACACGACGACAGGGAAGCAGATGGCGTGGAAGAAGTCAATATACGTCTGATGCACCAGGTAGGTCACGCGGTCCCAGATGAGCTCGGGGTAGAGGTAGAGGACGGCGGAGACGACGTAGAGCACCGCGAATGGCCATATAGTGACCCAGGTGTACCACTCACGGCGCTGCAGGAGCCGGAGCTGCCGGATCATGGTGTTCTCGACAATGCACTCGGTCGCCATGGCTATTGGCTGGGTGCACTCGGCGAGGCCTACGAAAAATCGAGAAGGAGCGAAGAGATGGTGCCGCAATGGTGGCACCGGTGCATGTAAGTGAGTGGGACGGATGAGGGGTGGACTGAAGCAAACGACGCAATCGCTCGCAACGCGCACAGGGTGGGGAGAAGGAGGAGAGAACGGAGGTGGCGCCGGCGAAGAAGGCCGATCCAGAACAATACTTGAGAAGAGAGCCGAGTGAGAGTCGATAGGCGTTTCCCCAGCTAATGTGCTCGTGTTGGGGTGGGGTGGGGTGGGGGGAAGGGGGCACGAGAAAAAGCGGAACGACTGCCGAGGTGCTCACCGAGACACCGTAAAGAGGGGGGAGGAGGAGGAGGAGGAGGAGGAGGAGGAGGAGGAGAGGGAGACGTGGCGCAGAAAGGGGGCCAAGAGCAGCACACGAGTCGCGTTTGCCGGGAGTAAGTTTGGTGGGCGTGGAGCACAAACGCCCCCCCCCAAAAAAAAGAACTCGGCGGCTCTCAAGAGGGGGGAAGCAGCAGTAAAGAAGTTGCCAAACAACAGCGTCGGGGTCAGTGGGCACGTTTGCGTGTGCACGCAGCGCATTTCCAATCAGAGAAACGAGCGAGCAAAGACACGCGTCTGTCTTACGAAGCGAGGAGTAAGTGTTGGGGGTGATTAAAGACACGAATGAGCCCGCGATGAGGGCATGCGAGACGCGGCGCTGCAGCGGCAACCACACAGACAAGCACACTAACACGCCTGTGCGCCCGTCCTTAGCGCTTTTAGTATACATTGTGCTCTGTGTTCTGCACTGCCATGCGCCATCTTCCCCTCTCATCGCGTGCAAGAGCGCCTCCGCGAGCTTCCACGCTGGGAAACACGAACTACCACGAGTGAAATGCCCAGAGGAAGACGAGGCAGCGCGAAAGGCTGAGAGAAACACAAAGACATAGAGGACGGCGAACGAAGTGTGAGCACGTCCGTCGCACGACTCTCTCTACAGAAACAAAGGTACGATAAGCACTGCCAACCTCACTGGGCGCGAAGCAGGATCCTTAGCGCGCACCTCACCCCTCGATACGCCCCATGAGGCGCACCGCCTCCTCTACGCCGGTTGCGGCGCAGGCGTGCAGCCAGCGCTTGGCCTCCGTGAGCAGATGCGCCACCTGCGGTGCAGCTGCTGAGCCCTCGCTTTGGGCATGTTCAGCCGCCACAAGGAACAGCTTACCCAAGTTCAGCTGCGATGGTGGGTACCCAGCCTCCGCTGCCTGCCGATACCACCGCATCGCCTCGCCCCAGTCAGCACCATCTTCCGCCGCCTCAACAAGCAACTTGGAGGATGCGGGTGCGTCACGCTCGTATGTCTCGCCGAGCTCGTGCATAGCAGGAAGATAGCCTGCTGAGGACGCACAGCGCAACCACGTTTCGCTCGATGCTGCGTCTCGCTGCAGGCCCACTGTGCCGTCGCGCAGACAGACGGCCACAGAGTGCATTGCGCCGGGATGGCCTACGCTGATGGCCACATCAAGGAAGGACAGCAGCTGCGGTGCGGGTATGGCACACGACGCAATCTGGCCAAGGGCAACAAGCTCAGCGAGCGCTGTACCAACCAGTAGAATTGGTGAAGAGAGCAGCGCGGAACCGCCCGCCGGGTGTGCAGTGAGGAAAGAGGAAAAAATGCCTGCGGCCATCACAGGTGACGGCGCCTGCGCCGCATCCACCATACACTCGGTAACGCCTGCGCACATGTCGGTGCCAAGGGACCGTGAGTGTCGTCGACACGGACGCTGCCCTCTCAGCTGTGCGCGCTCTTGCTGAAGAATGCGCAGTACATCGGCGAGAATGCGTTGCAGTGGTGTCGGCAGGAGCGACGCCGCGCCTACGGTGTGCACTAAGCATCGTACTCGATCCTCTATAAAGGAAATAGAAGATGAAGTACTGCACTCAGTCGGGGACGACGGGCACCCCTCGCGTCCGTGTAGACACGGGGGGCGGCGCTAGGAACAGCAGCAGCGCTTCCATTACCACCCCACCTCGTCAACAGCTGTGCGGCACCTCCGTGGTGTGAAAGCGGTGGCGCTGCTGGGGGGTGACCGGAGGCACTGACGGAGGACTCCGCACGGCATCGAGGAGGGTGGGGGAAGTTGCACGCGGACGATGATGTGATGTCAGCTGTTGTTGCGCCTCTCACCGGCTTGAAACTTCTGCCTGCTTCGGCTGGAGTCGTTACAGAGTCGCCGTACAGCGGGTGAAAGCGAGGAGCAGGCCGACCACGGCGACCCCTGCGCGTCGGTGACGTTGCCGGACGCTGCAGGTCTCGAACTCCCAAATTTACGCCCTGTGACGGCGGCATGCTTGTCGTGAGGCTGGTGCCTGAACGCCTCGGCACCGGTGGCATGGCGTGCTACTCTAAGAGTGGAGAAAATGGAAAGAGGGGAAGAGAGGGGAGCTAACCGGGTGTGGTGTGTACGCGTTCATGCGCGCGTCGCTGTGCGACGCAGCTGTATGTAGGCGGGTACCCCTCTCCTTAGAGCACTGAAGCGTGCGTGTGCGGAGGCGCGCGTTGATGCAACGCAGCAAAGCCGGCATACATGTACGAACACGCAAGCACAGACCACAGAACGAGTGAGACAAAGTGGATGAGAGAGGCGGAAACCTGTAGAGAAGTGAGAGAAACTCAAGCCAGGCACTCACACAGGGGCGGAGCTCACACGCGTACCCCCTCCGTCTGAAGTGATGTTCGCCGAGAGACGGGAGTAGGGGAGGAGAAGAGAGTTTGAGGTGCACCGAGCACACTGCGCTAAGCTCTTCCTTTGTCTCTCTGTCTCGACCTACCCCTGATTGTATTCAGCATCAGCGGGAATGCCGGCCACTTCGTATCATGGGTGACTCACGGAGCCGCTGGCCACCCCCCCCGCTGTTTACTGAAAGTGACCCTCTTCTCTTCGCTTCTCGTGCCGCTCTCTCTTTCTCTTTCCCTCTCTGCCTTCATGGAGGAGTGCGTATCTGTGTAAACCACAGTTACGTCTCCTCTACATCGCGCAGGTGAAGTTGAGCCCAGCCCCCGTCTGTGGCTACAATGTGTAGTAGTGTGGAGCGCGACGATGCCTTCACTGAACGAGTTGAACTGCCTTGTGCTCTTCCGGCCTCGTGTATGAGATGCTCGCTTGTAGCGCTGGGTTGCAACACCCTCGTACGATCTGAGCTGAGTGTTAGGCTGAAGCTTACAGCCCAGCGGAAGGGAGGCAGCGTGAGCATGCCCAAACATCGACAGAACACGTCAGGCACGGTGTGGCATGTGAAAGTGCAATACGGGGGAGAGAGGGAGAGAGAATGGGAGTCGTTGGGTACGTGCATTGCATCCATAGTCAAGTGATGTCAATGCTGTCACGATGCCGTGAGGACGCGTTCCTCGAAGAGCGCTGATGCACAACGAAGAAACAACAGTGAAACAAACCCCTCGGGTGCCACATTGCTCGTCAAGGAAGGGGAAGAAGAAGCCGTGAGGTAGAGTTGTGGGGCAGCAGCGACAGCAGTGGTCCCCCCCCTCCCCAGATGGTGCACAAGCCAAAGCGCCTCTGCCGGAGGAGGATCGTGCGAGTGGAGGTGCCCGTGCGCGCTTAGCGTTCCTGACGTGAGCCCACGCGCACCCACGCACACACATGATGGGAGGGGGCAATGTCACACGCTCTTGCCTATGAAGATTGCGCGATAGAGACGTCGCTGCCTCGCCACAGTGTTGTCTGGGGCGCGCAGAATACGAAGTGAGTCCGCAGTGCTGCGGAGACGATCGTATGTGAGACGTACAGTGGGGCACTCGTACTTACCAGATCGCCAGAAGGTGTACGGCTCCACATGATACTTGCCAGTAATATCAACGAGGACATCGTCACCGAGCACCTCGGCGGCCTCAGCGATGAACGCCGTGGGGCCAACGACGTGCAGGGTGTACACGTTACCCCCGGTCGGCATCTTGGGCGGGGGCACGACTCCCGGTACGTCCAACTCTGCCGGTTCTGCGGGCAACGGCGGCGCGCAAGCGCCAGAATCTCGGCAGTCCACAGGAAAGAAGCTCGACGTGCTCAGGGTGCATTGTAGCCCCGCCGAGACGCCGGCGGTGAGGTTGAAGCTCCCCACTTGAACGCCGTGGATGGCACCAACGGCGCGGAGAGTGGACACCCCAAAACATGCGCTTCCGGGGCTGCAAGCCGCGCTGTTCAGTGGGGAGCGGCTAATGCGTGTCGCGCACCGCATGGGCGATGCGGTGTGCGACGTGCAGAAGACGGTGGTGGTGGCGGAATTTGCACCGGCGCAAAGCTAACGACGATACACAGAAGGACGTGTGGAGGTGTGGACTACCGAGCAAAGAGAGGAGGTGGTAGAGAGAGTACCGGTAGAGCGTTGGGGTACAACGACGTCACGAGTCGCCACTGGCGCTTTCCGCCTTGCTCTCCTTGTCCCTCTCTTGTTTCCCGCCAGTGTCTCTACTCGAGTGGCGCTGCTGCAGCCACGTGCACTACCCCAACACGGACACAGCGAGAGAGGAGAGTGCCGGAAAGAGCAGAACAACGTAGTTGAGGGAGAAGCGGAAGGGGTGGGGTGGGGGTGGGGGGTACGACCCAACATGATCGCCCTCACCGTCCACAAAGAGCAACCGAAAGAGCCGACTTGTTGAGAGGCCACATAGCCCGGAGGTGGTGGTGGCGACCGCGATGATAGCAGCAGCCCAGCACGACGAGGTGCTGTGGTTGCATTGCAAGCAAGCAACGTCGATGTCCTCTCCAATAGCCCGGTGCGACTGCTTGTATCCCCGCAGCGCACACCGCAGCCGCTGATTGACGGCTCGCAGTCGCACCAACTCCATGCCGTGGTCGCGATACGTGTGGAGAGGGGTGGAGAGCGCAGGAAGATGCCGCCTTGGTCACTACACAGTGTCTGTCAGCGTCGTCTGTAGCTGGATGAAGAGCATGAACAAGTCATCTAATGTGCGGTGCAGCCTGAGCGCCGTGACACGACTCTGCGGCAACTTACACGCTGATAGCGTGGACGCTGAGCACGCAGCACTTGAGTCGCTAAGGGCACGGTCACCGCTACTGTCGACGATGGAGGTGCCGAGAAACTGGTCGCTAGATCACCTACCCACTGGGTCAGCGTGCACAGTCGACTGAACAACAGTTGTGCCTCCTGCGCCGAGAGTACATCCACCTCACCAGACTGACGCAACCACGGGTTCGGACTTGGCGATGAGATTGTGTTGCGCTGGAACGGCGGAGAGAAGCCGCTGGAGTGAGGTTGGGTTGTTCTCTGAGAAAGTGAGATTCTCGCCGAAGTCGCCTTTCTATACGGAGAAGGGAACGGGAGTGGCTCAGCATAGGAGACTGAGGTCGGGGGGAGCTCAACCTTTGCCGCCAATGCTCGCAGGTGGAGCGGCCGCGGGTCGTGAAAGTAACGGTGGCGGAGACAACAAAGCCAGCAAAACGGCGCCACCTGCAGGAGGCAGCCACACTATTTTCCGTGATGCAAGCGCACCACCACCCCCTCCTCTTCCACCCAGCCCTTCAGCATATCCCAGCACACTCGCTCCAGCTCATCGTAGTGCCGGCGGTAGTGGCCCTGCTCTGTCCTCAACGATCGCAGCTGTAACTCCAGTAACTGGATCTATGCCTCTTGTGCCGCGAGCAGTGCCACTGCAGCCGTAGAGCGCAACGAGTGAACAGGCACCGGCTACACAGGTCGCAACAGAGCTGTAGTGCGTAGGAAATCTCCGCCCCCTCCCCCTTCAGCTAGGCCAGAGCAGAGAGCAGGTGTGAGTGAGGGGCAGCTCCAGACTCCACATGATGCACCATTTGAGCTACGGGAGAGGAGAGCGGGAAGGGGTGCGTGACCATGCATAGAAGCACAGCTCCAACATCCACAGAAGGCGCGCTGCTCCTCCGCGTTTCCTTCAAGATCTCAGCCTCAGGGGAACAGCACGATAGCCTGTGATGAGTGCAAGTGGAAAACGAGGGCCCACATACGTACGAACTTCGCCATCGAAGAAGCGCCTTCGAGCAGAGAGAGAGAGAGATTGAAGGAGCGACCGCTCAGCGCTACGCGCTCCACATGGCAGCCGGGTGCAGCGCAGTGGAAAACACGACCAACAACGGCGGAGGACAGAGGAGAGGATAACAGAGAGTAGGGGTAAAGCAAAGCAGCAAGGAGAGAGCATTACTGGAAGGAAGAAGAGGGCATGAGCATGTGGGGCCACATAGGAAACGCGCTCTGGAGTTCATCTCACGCCATCACTAAGCCGAACTTTCTTCGCTCTCTCTCTCTCGCTCTTGGGTATTAGACAACAAGCACATGAGAGCAAGCATGCAATAGGCGAGAGAGAGGCGGGTACACGGCTAGGGATCGGCAGGGAATGGCAGCCAGAAAGAGAAAGGGGGGCATACGAAATTGCCTGAAGATGTGCCCCTGCCCCCGTGATTTTCCCTACGTTACTTGTCGGTAGGCGCCGACGTCGTGGACATCAACGGCAACATCGAATTCGTCGGCACACGATAGGGAAGAAACAGCGCTAACAACTTTCGCCCGTTCACCGTGTCCCCTCGCCGCCCTACAGCAGCGCGCGCACCCGGTCGGCTCAGCACGGCACTCGGCCCCGGACTCCGCCCAACCACCCGCCCCGCTACAGCCCCCTCCCACTGCGCTGCCCATCATATACGGGTGGCACACACCTGCTCACTGCCGCAGGTCGCTCCGACGCAGCGCCATCCAGGCCCTCACCGCCGACGTCAGCGGCGATACACCGCTCGGTCCTCCCCCACGCCGCAGGCGCTGGGCCCGGTCCGCACCAGAAGTGGCTCGGCACTGACAGGAATGGCGGGGACTGCCTGGCTTCCCCACACCGAGTGGGGGGTGCTGAGCCCTGAGACACCACGCACTGAGGTGTGCCGCATCATCGTTACGTAGGTGATTCTATCAAGAGGAAAAGGAGTGTGCGAGCGCTTGAGGAAAGAGGGCAAACGAGGAAGGGGGCGAATGACGGCCAGCGAAGAGAGAGGGGAGGGTTAACAGCGTGAGTGGTTGTCTGCCGTTTCCCTCACCCCCACCTCCCCCACCTGTGCAGGCACACAGAATGATATCAATGGCGTTGGCACACGCTCTGACTCCGCCCTCCTCCTCCACCCACCCCCTCGTCGCCTGTCTGTGTGGGTGTGGGTGAGCATCCTTAAAGCACAACGCGATGTTTACCCGAGCCACTCTCACACACACGGGAAACGGCTGTGCTGCGTCACGCAATCCGCTTGATGAGGTGCACGCCGCTATCCGTCGCAACAAGGCCGCTCATCTGCCCCACCTCCAGCCCCTTCGTGGCATCCTCAAAGGATTTCATCATCTCCCCAGGACCAAAGACGCCAAGGTCACCGCCGCGGATGTAGCTGCCGCAGTCGCTGCGCTGACGAGCGGCATCCTCAAAGGTCATCTTGCCATCTTCGATGGATTGACGCCACTGCTGCAGCTCTGCGGCGGCTTCGTCGTAAGACAAGGTGGTGGGCATCCCGGTGCGGCGGGACACAGGGTTGCGGCTGCCGCTGTGCTTAATGAGCAGGTGGCTCGCCTGCCAGCATGGGGTGGTCATTGGCGTGTGGGTGGTGTGGGGTTGGGATGAGTCTGAGTGGGGGGTGAGATGAAGTGATGCTGAAGTTGATTTTCTCCGTCGCTTATGAGGCGATGACGACGCAATCCTCGATGGAATTGTCTGCGAGGATTAGCAGCCGTATAGAACAGAGGTAGGAAAAGAGAGTGAGGGGTGTCCACAGTGCTCTGGATGCGTGTGAAGTGCAGCGCAGACATGCGCGCGTGTGTATGTGGTCAACATCATGGTTGTGTGACCGCAGAAGGGGTGATGGTGATAGTCGAGAAGTGATGAGACGTCGTGTGTTGCGAGATGCGCTATCACCATCTGCACGAGAGTGGAAAAGGCGTCGTGCCATGTCCTGTGCTGCAATCGCGCTGATGGGCCTGTGCAAGAGCATTACTGCGTGAGAGAGGCAGAGAGAGACACGCCAATCCGCACCGAGGGAAAAGGTAAGGGAGGAGATCCCACCTGCAGCAGACCAGTCCAACACTGAGAGAGACACGCATGGACAGTGGCCTCCCGCTTTAGTCGGTGGCACTCATGAAACCACCGAGCTGCTGAACCCTCAAGCTATGCGCCAGGATTTCCCCGTGGCCGTGTGTTTTCGTCTGCGTGTTGGATATTCTGTGCCGAACAGCCTGCCACCCCCACCCCCCCCACACACACACACACTCCCTCAGCCCCATCAGGCAACCACCCCATCGCCACCGCTGTTCCGGCTGCACAGGTAGTCGAGGGACACCACGCGCAGCCCCCACGCAAAGGCGTACGCGGCCAGTAGGGCGGAGTCTGTGCAGAGAAGGACACTTTGGCCGAAGGTGGCCTGCAGGTGCGCGGCGTACTCGAGGATGGCGCGGTGGTGGAGAGCCTCGCGGGGGTCGCGGTTGAGGATGAAATCCACTTCATCGCACGTATTATCCGCCTCATTCGCAGCAGTGAGCCCTGCCCCACCCTTCACGTGAGCCGCCACCGCTCGACGGGAGAGCAACGGCAACACCTCAGTGAACCTCAGCCAGCTGGGGTTCGGCTCCGGCAGCGCGCACGTTTGCCCCGGTCGCTGCACATCAAGGATAAAGTCCTGCTTAGCCCGCTCCATCACTGCAAGAGCCTCGGCTGCCACGTAGGAGGCTGCAAGCAGCGGGGCATCGACCGACTCGTACTTCGCACCACCTGAGTCTACTCGGAAGGCGTCGTAGCCCACGAGAGCGTCACCGAGACGGCTGTTTGAGCTCGCAACGGGCAGATGAGGTGACGTCAACGGGCTAAGGGACTCTGAGCAGCTCCGGTATGACGCGGCCTCCGTGACGAGTGTGTGGACGCACAGCGGAACCCGCATCATGTTGTCGTGCTCAGCAAAGAGCACATCGAACGCCGCTGACGACTCCGGCCCCGTCACCAGCTGAAATAGTGCGTGCATGTCGACGACGATGCGCGAGTTGTAGACAGAATGTAGCGGCATCGCTTGCCGTGTGACAAGGTGCTTCACCATGGCCGCCATCGCCAGCAGTGGGGTGATGCGGCGCCGCAGCTTGTCTAGCCGCATCGTCTCGTTCATGCCGTCGCCCCAATTGTCGCTGCTGTCATTCGGTTCTTCGCCAAGCCCGTCATGCGCGTACGCGCGCATGTGCGCCTCACGATGATTGTCCGTCTGTGCACCGCCTCCTCGATCCCAGCGCCGGTGGAGCTCTTCGCATCTCCTTCGTGTACATCCTTCGCCGTCGTTGCCGCCGTGTCTCTTTCTCCTCCCCTCGTTCTTGGGGACTGCATCCTCGTCGTCGAGGTCCCTGGGTTGCAGACCGGGCCTGTCGGACGAGGAGGCGCAGCTAGACGACGTGGACGGGGACGTGGAGGAGATCGTATCGGAGGTGGAGGTGAACCCTGCCGTGCGATCCTCTCTCCTGGGTCGTGCCAGTGTCTGGGCTTCGCTTGGAAGCGCATACCTGTACGGTGTGCAGCTGAACGCCTCTACTGCCTCCTCGGCAGCCACCACCTGTGGCGCATGAGTACGACGCCAGCGCAACCGCTCCTGCTGAAGAGCCAGCGCCTTGTAGTACGCAAGAGCAGTGGCGTTTGTGCTGACGCGATGGGCATCGAACCCGTGCAGTCGCACGTAGGCCATATCGGTGCACCTTGAAAGCGCCACGTACGACTGACCAGACTCAAATACATTCTGGAAGTCGATATCCACCTGCGTCAGCGACATCCCCTGCGACTTGTGTATGGTGATGGCGTAGGCGAGGATGAGCGGGATCTGCACAGAGCGCGCCACCTCGCGCGATCCAAGCATCTCCTTCCACTCCTGCGGCTCCACAACGATCTCACGTGGGGTCACGGTGCCATCAGCGCGGCGCACGTCAAAGGCTACCACAGGCAGCATTGTGTGACGTTGATCCATGTCGTTGCCTCGCCCAACACAGATGGAGCGTGCGTCGTCGGCGCAGATGCCCTGTGCTTTGAAGTAGTAGCCGCTGGCGAAGCTTACAAAGTCGGTGATAGTACCGGTGCTGCCGTTAACGAGCCCCAACCGACAGTCGAAGTTCTTGATGAGCATAACACGACAGCCCTTGCGCAGTTGCACGACCTTCGCCAGCGCACCATCCGGGAAGGCACCCCTGCCTGTGTGGAAGCCTCGGTACACGAATTCCTCGGTGTTGAGCTGGTGGTAGTACTTCTGATTTTCCGCGTCCACCTCGGCGCGGGTGGCACGGAGGATTGTGTAGCCATCGAACGGAGCACCAATGGCGCGACCGGCGCCGTTGACAAGCTCCAGCCGCGTCTGCTGCATACTTGTAGACGACATTTCCGTCTTGCAAGTGGCTGCGCCGCGTGCGACAGCCTTCGCGCTCACATCGGAGCCCCGCTTGTGGCCTACACGCACCACCGATGGGCCATCACCGCTCTCCACCTTCAAACTCGCGGTGACGTCTGTGCGTCGCACAAAGTGCACCCGCTCTGTCGTGTCCATTGAGTAGAGCAGCTCCACGGAGTCCGGCTGCAATTCCCCAAAGCGCATCTCATTCAAGATGGAAAAGAAGCGCAGGTCGCGTTGGCGGAACGGCGTTGAGAGGAGACATACAGTTGGGTTAACCTTCCACCACGACTCCGTCTCGAAGCAGAACTGCGGGCTGCTGTCGCGCGAGCGGCGCGACACTGGAGGGAGCTGGAGAAAGTCACCGGAGAGGATCAGCTGGATGCCGCCGAACGGCTCGAGCGGGCGGTTGCGCACATGTCGGGCAATGTAGTCAATCAGGTCAAAGAAACTGGGCTCCAGCATGGACACCTCGTCGATGATAAGTACGCGGCAAATGCGCCAGCTGCGCACACAGCGCTGCTTGCTGAGAACACTGCTCAGTAGGCTGTCGCGCGTGCTGTTGCGGTCGGGAATGCCGCAGCCGGCGAAGCTGTGTAGCGTCGAGCCGCTGAGGTTGAGAGCAGCAATGCCCGTCGTCGCGGTGATGAAGGTAGAAGAGGCAGGTAAGGCACGAATGATGGTGCGAAGCAGGTGCGACTTGCCCGTTCCGGCGCCGCCAGTGATAAAGGCGCTGTGGTGCTCCTTCACCGTCACATGGAAGGCGTAGCGCTGCTCACTCGACAGCGCCGACTCTGCTGCTGCGTTCGTGGTGGTGGCTGGCGGAGCTGCTGGCGCCGTCTCCACGGCCTCCTTATCAGTGGAACTCATGCCGTCCAGTAGTGGAGCGCCCTCCTCTGATGAAGGCATTGAGCAGCGATGCTGCGCATCTCTAGTTGAAGTTAGCGGAGCAGCAGTCGTACGGTTGGTGAACCCATCGGTGAAGTCCGACCCAGTGACATGTAGAGCCGGGCATGAACGTCATGCTGCACATCTGGCTGTTCAGCGTCGCTCAGTGCTCTGGTGCGGCACGCCACCATGGCTGTCGCCGTCGCGGCCGAAGGTTTAAACGGCGCCGGGCTCAGGGAGGATGGCTCATCGGCGGCGGTCCCGCCAACCATCGCAGACGAGGTGAGCACTGTGGGGAGGCTTGGGACGGAACTGCTACAGGAGAGCAGCTGCGCGACCCCATCATCCTTATGCTGTTCGTAGTAACTTCCGTTGCTGGACGATGAGAGAAGCACCCACGGCTGTTGTGGCGGCGGTGGCGTCGCTTCTTTCGCTGGAGACGCCTCTGGAGAACTTGCCCTAGACGACAGTGTCGTGCAGCTCTGCACCTCCTCCATCACCGGGCCTTTCGCTGCGGTGGTGAGTTCCGGTACGCACTTTGTGATCGGCTGAGGCGAAAGGTGTACGACAACACCGTGTCGCGGTGACGATGCACCTCCCACGGCAGTGGAGTCAGGCATGGCGACTCCCTCCATGTCGCTCGTGGCTCGTGTGTCGCCGAGGAGAACGCTGCTGCGTGCCTCCGAGCCTAAAAGCAGAGTGCTCGAGCACGTGAAGAGCGCCGAGGGCGATGAGGTCGACGTCTGACTCCGAGCGGAGGCGTCCCAGTCGTCGGTGATACGCCTGTGCGAAGCAGACGACGCAAGCCCGCTGTACTGCATCGAAGGCAACGGCGCAAGAGTGGTTGTGTCGATGCTATTGGGCGGGAAGGTGCTAGGGAGGAGATATGGATCGCAGCGATCGTCGTTGTCGGGTAAGAGAACGTGGGAACCAGGCGTGCTACTATTCGTCCGCTGCGAGGAGTGCTGAACAGCTAATGCATCCATCCTATCGTACTGCGGATCGCCGGTTGTAAATGCGAGGGGGGAAGGGGAAGGTGTATGGGGGGTGCAAGCAGACGTCCGTCGGGGTATAGGGCGTCTGAGGTGCATCTATGTAATTCACCACGCATAGGGAACGAGAGGTGACGGTGGTGGGGAGAAGAGAGGGGATGCAGGGCGACAGTGTGCGCAAGGGCACCCCATCAATGCGCTGAGGGGGGGAAGGGGAGGGATATGTGGAGGAGGGGTAAAAATGACCTCGCGCGTGAAGAATTGACACCTAAAGGCGGCGCACTAGAAGTTGCGGCTTAGCAGCGCGAGAGAAAGACAGACGCGCGCGCGCACTGACATGCACAGGCAGAGGCTGGACACCTGCAACGTCCCTGACGCACACGCACACGCGTCGCCTTAGCTTGAGAATGAGCGCCTCGATAAGTGCGCTAATTGGGGATCGTGAAGTCTGCGCACGCGCGGTGAGATCCCTCAACGCGCAGCGCACTGCCCAGTCAGGAGCAGTCAAAGAGGGTTGTGTTGAGAGTGAAGGATGGAGCTGTTGAAAGGGGAATTCGGCGACAGGAGAGGGGCCGACAAGGAAAAGCGGCGTGAGGCAGCAACACGCAAATCGGGGTGGGGGAAGGGGGAGGGAAGGGTGTCTGCAAGGGCGAAAAGAAAGCTGCAAAGATCACCTGCGGCCCCTGCCTAGTGCGTGACCGCTTGATGCCAAAGAGGGGTAATGGCAGGGTCGGGGGGAGGGGAGCGAGTGTGGGTGCTCGCACTGGGGCCTCGAGGCGCTTCGAAAAGGAAAAATGCGCAGGCATGTGCAGATCAGCATCAGCACGCACAGACACACCAACAGGCAGCACTACTGTCACATGAGGTGACTGCGTTCGAACGACTCACACTTTGCTCGCCCTTTTGAAAAAGCTAAAGGGTGGAGAGAGGGACACCATGCGCATTCTCACACCTGATAATCCACGCTCCCATCGGTAACCACACACACACACACACACACACACACCACTACCCCTACGGACGCATGCGCTACGTCTATAAGCGCAGACAGAAGTGGTTGGGGTGGACGGAAAGGGGAAGGGAGAGGCCCTGTAGAAGAAGGCGTGACACCGCACAGCTGTCGCACAACTCTCATGGCCTGTCTGACCAACAACCGCCATGCCACACCAGCCACAGTCATCACTACCGTCACTGTCCCCACACCTCCTTAAGGGGAGACACAACCTCGTTACTCATCAAGCCCATTTATACACGACTCCACCACGTTCAGCAGATTCCGGTTCTCCAGCGCAGCCGCCACCCGCTCCTTATCATTCAGCTGCTTATTCACCTGCTCCTCCTGTTCATGGTGCCGGGGGTGATGTAGATGTCGATCTTCGTGTACTCGGGTAGCGATCGCTCGAGCTGCAGGCGGATGCTCAGACCGATAAGCGTGGTCAGGCTGCAATGCGGCACTGTTGGGGTGAAGAGAACGCGGATGTGCCGCTTCTTCCAATTCACGTTGATGAGCGAGGGCTCGACGACTTTCAGCTGCTCTAGCGAGTTGGGGTGCTCAGGGTCGCGTATGCGGCGTATCAGCTCAAACACCTCCCACGCGTCAATGGGGTCCTCCGTATCCTCGTCGTCCTCAGCCGCGTGCTCTGCATTGGTGCGGCCTTTGAGCGCATCATGCGTGGGCTCGAACACGATGGGGTTGGGGTTAACTAGCTCAGTCATAATGTTGTGTGTATGTGTGTGGGTGGGTGTGGGTGATTCTGGGGTGCATTCGGAACCGCGGAGAAGTCACGACTCCGACGCAGAAGACCCGGGAAATCGCCACAACGGCATGAAGCGGCAAAGGAAAGGGGCGAGTAAAACCGAAAGGAACGCGAGGCGGGGGGAACAGTAGAACGAAAGCGTGAGAAGGAAGGCGCTTTGGGAGAGAGCGGCACGCGGGGGAAGCAGCGACAAACTTTAAGAGGGCAGAAGAGCAGCAGGAGGGGGTGGGAAACGGATGGTGAGGGGATGAACGGTGTAGCCCACCGCCTCACTGACTCCTCCCCGACGTCGTCACCTCTCTGTACAGCATCACAGAGGCAAACCCCAAGACCACGCACAGAACGACTCTCTCCTTACCCTCTCCCACCCATTCCTCTCCGCCTCCGTACAGGGTGGGCCGCCTCATGATGTCACCCCCCCCCTCCCCTCTCTCTCCTCTGCCTTGCCGCCTTTTCCTTACGTTTCACGTTACCACGCGTTGCTCGTGCGACGATGGGGTGGCAGAGCTGACCCAATGCGCCCTCGGCCACCAACGTTGAACGCCATTCCGCTCCGACTTGGTACGATGGGGCCTATGAGTTGGTGTTGTGTGTTTGGGGTCCCTTGCACTTCACGTCAATTCACACTCCTTCTGGGGATTACTCACCCCTCCCTCCTCTCCCGTCCACCAGACATGCACGACTATGGGAGGGGTGAAGGGAGATGGCGGCTGCAGACAGCAGATGATGCAGGTGAATTCTGAAAACTAACAACAACAACGATGGGAACACACGGTGAGCCTCCTGACATGCACCAGGGGAGAGGGTGCCCACACACCCGCACACACCCCAGGTACACACACGCACACAACAGCAACGACCCATGCGCTGAGGCTCGACAGCGCCTCCACCCTCACCAGCGTCTCGGGGCTTCTCCGCCTCTCCTCTCTTCCCTCGCCCCCTTCCGTTACCGGTCGTCTTATAGAAGACGCGGCGAAGAGGGAGACCGACACTGAGGGAAGAGAGGAGAGGAGAGGCCGGAGGGGGGCACGAACGTCCATCAGGAAAGATACACCGAAGCAGACCCTTACAGTGCCACACAGCAGGCCGGGAGAGAGGGAGAGGCGGGTGTGCAGACACCCACACCCGCCTCCTTCCACGGTAGGCTCAACACATCAACTTCGAAGAAACGCGCCACCGCAGCAACCAGAGCGCTGTGAAAACGAGCGGAAACGATAAGAGAGGGCGCCCTTACACGTTAGAAATGGGGGAGGGGTCGGCAGAACAGAGCGACGAGGACCACAGCAGTAGTGGCTGGCATAGGGAGGGAGGAGAGGCGGAAGAGAGGGGGTAGGGGATAGGCTCTGTGGGCGAGATGGACAAGAGACGCTCACACGCACAGACAAAGAGGAGGATGGATAACAACGGCGCGCAGAGGGAGGAGGGCGCATTGAAACTTTGCAGACCTTCCCCATCCACCATCTCAGCCGCTTCCAATGCCACGAGCCTCCTGCGCCTTTCACCTCGCTTAACATCCGTGTCATATTGGACTTAGCAGCGGTGATTATTTAGAAATGGCGGCGGCCCTGCGGCGAACCACCACTCGGGCGGCTCTGAGGAGAGTGACTGGCAGTGCGTCCCTGCGGCAAACCACCGCTCGGCGGCTCTGAGGAGAGTGACTGGCAGTGCGTCCCTGCGGCAAACCACCGCTCGGGCGGCCCTGAGGAGAGTGACCGTTGGTGCGTCCCTGCGGCGAACCACCGCTCGGGCGGCCCTGAGGAGAGTGACCGTTGGTGCGTCCCTGCGGCGAACCACCGCTCGGGCGGCCCTGAGGAGAGTGACCGTTGGTGCGTCCCTGCAGAGAGCCACTGCTGGGACGGCCCTCAGAGCGCATCGCCTTCATAGGTGGTTCCTCCTCCTCGTCTTTGTCATTCTCGTCATCGTCCTCTTCCATGGCGGCGAGGTCATCGCTCTCCTCGTCATATTTATCCTCGTTACTCTCCTCATCATCTTCTGAAGACGGGGCGGTGGGGTCCTCATCGCGTGCCTGCATCCCCGCCGGCTCCTCGGCAATATCGCTGTCGATCTCCTCGTCATCATCATCATATTCCTCGTCCTCCTCTTCGTCACTGTCACCCTCCTCATCCTCCTCCATTTCTTTGCCATTGGAGCCTTCATCAGACGCCGCATCGGCGGATGAGTCCTCAGCGCTGTCCATCAGTTCCTCATTCTCATCCTCGTCTTCATCCTCGGAGAACCTCTCCGGCGGCGGGTAGCAGCAGCCTTCTTCTTTGCCGACCCAGCATCCCTGATGGCATCCGCCGGCAGCATCATCGCCGCCTTATCAGCGTCACTGGCGTCGTCATCACTGCCGCTCTCCATGCCATAAGATGCATCATCATCATCGCTGAGGTCCAGCTCCTGGCGGTAGCCGACGCAGTGCACCGTCGCCGAGCCCTTCGCGAAGAAGATGGCGTGCTGTCGGTAGTTAAAAATGAGGTCGAGAGGCACCTGAAGGATGTTCTTCTGCGAGTCGAGAGAGGCGAGCGCATACGTTTTGCCATCCGCGGACACGTACACCGTCGTCTTGCCGTTGGCACCGCGCGGGAGGGAAATGATAGACAGGTGGAAGCCGCACCCCTCAGGGATGTCCAGCCTGTGCTCCGTGCTTGGAGACACCGAGAACGCGTGGAACTCCTGCATAATGTTGGGGACGAGAGGAGGAAGAACGGCGCAACCGTGACAGTGTGGGCACGTGAACGGCAGTACCTTCGCTGTCGAAGAGCCAAAAGCTACGGAGGAAAGGAACAAGTGAAAAGAAAGGCGTGTGTGCGTACGTGCGACAAGAACGCTGTAGAACGAGAGACTCAAGTTTGCTGGGAAAGACAGAGCGAGGGAAGACGAGTAGAGAGACGGCGGTGCGTCAGTGCAGCCGCGTTTTTGCGTATCCCACATCAGCAGAGAGGCGAATACCACTGGAGAGACCCGGCAACGACGCATTGCGCTAGGCCCCTCTGTCACCCGAACGGGGGGATAGGGAGGATCGGCAGCCCAAGAAGAGACACAAGTGGCACGTGACACCCCCCACCACCACGCATTCAGGAAGACACACGTATACGCTCTCAGGTGAGTGTGACGCACAGCGTCGGGGGAGGGAGGGGGGAGCACGGACGCGTCACCTCTCACGCATCCGCCTGCGCGCCCCCACCCCCTTTCTTTTCACCGTCGCTGCGAACGGGTCATCAAACACGCACACGAGCACACTCGCCTCGTTACGCAGAGGGGGCCCACACACGCGCATCAATGAATTGCGCGAGTCCCTCCGCCCTTTCTTTGCTCTTCTCCGCAGGTTGGCTTACAGCCTTGCGCGCACATTAAGAGGTCAACCACGAGCCGCGCACTGCACATGCGCGGGCACGTCGATAAAAACAGAGACGCAGGCACACAGGCGCGCGCGCGTGTGAGTGGAGGGGGGGGAGGGGGCATTGAGCAAGTCATTTGAGCGCAAACATTTTCGTTGGGAGAGGGGGGGCGCTCGAAAGTGCTGCCTTACCCTTCCCAACTCGACTTGCCTTGCAACTGCTGCCGCTGCTTCCTCGCCGCTTTCGTGCGTTAGGCTCATCGGTGCTTCTCCCCCCACCCCCACCCCCACTCACCCCCTCCCTCGGTGGCCACATTCGCTCCCCCACGCACCTTGCTGTTCCCACCACGCCTCCCCTTCCCGCGAAGTCCTCACAGACACGCCTATGCCAAGACGAAAAGAGAAGTCAAGACGCGCAGGGAGGACGGGAATGAGAGGCGCCAACACGACAGGGGTGAGCGAAGAGGCCAACACGAAGGGGGAGGGGGGGGGGCAATGTGGGAATGACGCTGTAGCGGTGCAACGCAGAGAGGCGGGCAGAAAAACAGAAAAGGGGGGAATCGAAGAGAGAAAAAACTTAACGCACAAGACGAAGCGACCGAAGGAGTCCACAGGCACGGCGCAACAACCCCAAAAGACATCGCAAACGCACCCCACACTCGCCTCGTTGGCGCCTTCACTGCAGAACCACTGCGAATGTGGGATGCGTTTGCGATGTCTTTTGGGGTTGTTGCGCCGTGCTTTCGCGTATCCCGTCTTTTCCGATTCAAGCACTCGCCCCCGCTTAATACGTCGTCGCCGGCTAACTGTTGAGGGAAACACCGCCGCTTCGTCTCTCCGCGAGGGCATCCGCAGACCCGGTCGTCGCGCTGCCGCTGCTCCCACAGCTCCGTCCCCGACAACGCCGACGACGGCCCATAAGCGATACAAGACAGAGATGCGAGCCATGCAAGACGGAGGACGCTGAAGCCAAAAGGAAAAAAAAAAACGACTAGTGGGCGTTATGGCCATTGTTAACGTTACGAGAGCGTCAGCACAGGCAATGACACACACGCACGCCCCGTATGAGCAGATCCATCGCCTCCTCCGAGTCGGCATCCATGGGCACACCACCCGTGATCGGTCAATCCGAGTAGGGGCCCATGTATACCTTCGTGAGAACGTATGGGAACGGAGACGGGTGCCTGGAAGGAGCACTGATAATCTGAGCAAAGAGCGGCTGCACGGTCCATCATCGCCAGACCCTCCAGGCTGACCCCCTCCTCCCCACCCCCTCTCTCTTGTCCAGCTTTTTCATTGGGCTCCTGCTTGGCGCAGCGAGAGAGGTGCTGCCAGCGGCAGCAGCCAAGGGGATGTAGAGAACCACACAGGAAGGCAGGGGAGGAGGAGAGCGAGAAGGGAAAGGCACGGTTAACGCGCTTGGCGATGAGGAAGATGAGGGAAGAGCCGGTGCGTGTACGTTTGGTGTCGGCGAGGGAGGAAGACTAGCACCAACAAGAGCCCCGCCTGAGGCGTCCGTTTCCTCTGCTTTGCCTTCCTGAGCGAGGGTCTGGGAGGACTCGAGTCGGTGCGACCTCGCGTGTCTGCGTGCGAATGGGTGCTCGCTCTTAGTAGTGGGACTAACAGAGACGACTTAGGCTCAGGAGGTGGGGGGGGAAGTGAGGGAAGAGGAGAACAAAAACCCAAAAAAAAATGAAAATTCGCAACGAGCCGAGAAGAGCGAACAGGCAAAAACGGGCACGAGGGCGGGTGGAGGGAAATGAGGAGATTAGAGAGAGGCGAGAGCCGGCGTCTGACAGCGAGCAGCGATTGTGCGTCCTCGTCTCTGAGCCTTCCTCCGGCGTGCTTCGCCGCTTCGGCCGCGATCAACGTCGCTCATCGCCTCCCCTTAGGCATGGACAAGCTGACTAGTAACGGCCACGGTTGCCACCACGGAACCCACCACGGTCACCGCCACGACCGCCGCGACCACCACGGAACCCACCACGATCACCGCCACGACCACTACGGAACCCACCACGGTCACCGCCACGACCACCACGGAACCCACCACGGTCACCGCCACGACCACCTCGGAACCCACCGCGGTCACCGCCACGACCACCTCGGAACCCACCACGGTCACCGCCGCGACCACCACGGAACCCACCACGGTCACCGCCGCGACCACTACGGAACCCGCCACGATCGCCACCACGCCCGCCGCGGTCCGTGCGCTGGAACTTCTGTGGTACGTCGTCGTCCTCGTCGTCGTCGTCCTCGTCGTCGTCCTCGTCGTCGTCGTCCTCGCCTTCGTCGTCCTCGCCTTCGTCGTCCTCGCTTCGTCGTCCTCCTCGTCGTCCTCCTCGTCGTCCTCCTCGTCGTTCTCCTCGTCGACCTCCTCGTCCTCTTCACCCAAGTCGCTGTCGTCCAGGTCGGCTGGGGGCATGTCCTCACCGTCTTCGTCATCGTCGTCCTCCTCCTCGTCGTTTTCCTCGTCCTCCTCCTCGTCGTCGCTGTCCTTCGCACCAGCGGCAGCTGAAGCAGGGGCCCTGGAGACCTCGTTGCTCTCCGTCTCCGACACCTCCTCGAGGTCGTCATCGTCGTCGTCCTCGTTATCGTCCTCCTCACCCGACTCGCCGGCCATGGCATCCATCATCATATCATCATTGCCAATCGGTTGCACGTAGCCGGTGACGTGGATGGCGCCAGCACCCTGGGCGGAGAAGGACACGTCCTGGGCCTTGGTGAAGACAAGGTCGGTGCTCATCTGGTAGACACCCCTCTTGGGGTCCAGCGTAGCAATCGTAAACAGCTTACCCTCGAAGGATACCACGAACGAAACGGCGCCAGCTGCATTGGCAGGCACCGCGAGCTGTGTCACGCGCAGCGCGCACTCCTCCGGGATCTTCGCCTTCACCTGCTTGCCGGCGGCCACCTCGATACCGTAAAAGCCCTCCATTGATGAACACTGGAGGTGGACTGGATTGACGGAGGAAAGTAGAGTTTGGGGGAGGGAGAGGGGCGGACGTTCGCTCTGTGTGTCTGAGCACGTGAGTGGGAAACGCGTAGAGGAAGAGAGAAAGAGACGGAGGCAACAGGTGATGTTGCGAATGTGGTGGGCAGCAGCGTACGAGCGTTCAAGGCAAACAAAGACACGTACGTACGAGGGAAAGAAAGCCCGTCAGGGAAGCAAACGCTCGTCAATGTGAGAGAGAGAGTGAGTGAGTGAGTGAGAGCGTCACTGTTACCTGCAGTTGTTGTTTTCTCTTAGGCGCGAAGATAACTTAGGAGTGAAAGACAGAGGCGAGTTACACTGCACATCCACACGCAGGGAGAGAGGGTAGTTGGCGTGGTAACCGCGCAGAGGGGAAGGACAAGTGGGAAGGGGAGAGAGAGAGAGAGGGGGGAAGGGGGAGGGGGAGGGAGCAGTGAAGGAGAGAAGGGGGCATATGGAGTGCAGCGACGAGCAATAAATGAGAAGCTCAGCGAGTGTCCTCTGTAGAGCAAAGTCACTCTCGAGAGCACCTCAACCCAAACAGGGAAAGAGAGCAAGCGAACACGCACAGCTACGCGCATACGCAGGAGTGGAGTGTCGCACATAGTTGCGGGAGGGCAGGGAAGGGGAGAGGGGAGAAAGGCGGAGGCACGCGGCCGCGGGGCGGTCGAAGAGGAGGCACGTGCGCGTACGCTCTTCGCACACGTACGCCACTGAGCAACGCGCAAGTAGAGGCGCCGCCCACCGCACAACGCCGTGCCGATACGTTGCCTCAGCTGGCTCTCCCTCTCGTTCGTTATGCTTTGTCCATCGTCTTTCCCTTTCTCGGTACCCTGCGTAGAGGGGAGGAGGTGTCATCGGCCGGTGAGCACGTCATGCATTTCTCGGTCTCTGGTGCGTGTGTGTGTGTGTGTGTGTGTGTGTGTGTGTGTGTGTGTCCGGGCAGAGTGCCTACGTTGGCCTGTTGCTTCGGTAAAAAGAGAAGGGAGACGCAGTGCGGCAGTGAAAGAAGCAGCACCCCGTGGGACTCAACCTCCCTCTGCCATCTCCCCACTCACCCCTTCACTCAGACCCGCACAGCTGTCAAGCGCACAGACGTCTTTACGCTCACCTGCAGGTGCACCGTGTCAGCCTAACTAGCCATTTCAGTTTCACCAACTCGTACGCACCCGAGATCAGCGTGCACACCAGCCGTATTATCAGCCGCGTGAGGGCACACCGACGTGCCATTCGGGCAACAGTTGCACGACACCCAACGCGTAGGACAAAGCGAGAAGATGTCGTCTTACAGGCGTGCAAGGCAGACACATTCCACGCGCATGGGCGAGGCGTGTACTGCCACGCCCTCTTACCCAGTCAAGGTGATGCAGCGTCCTCGCCAGCCATCATATCATCGTCGTCCTCGTCGTCCATGTCTTCCCCCTCCTCCTCTTCCTCCTCCTCCTCCGCTAGCTGCGTGTACCCAATGACGTGAACGGCTCCAGCCGCACCCTCGCAGGTGAATGCGAGTTCCTGCTTGCCGCTGAAGAGCATGTCCACGCTCATGTGGAAGAGCGCCCGGTGCGGGTCCAGCGTCGCGAGCACAAACGACTTGCCCTCCGCCTTGACAAGCAGCGTAATGGCGTGAGACGCGTTCGGCGGCAACGCCACCTGCGTCACGTGCAGCACGCGATCAGCCGAAATACTGGGTTTTGCCGTCTTGCCAACGAAGACCTCCATGCCGTAGAATTCCTCCATGCTGGTGTGGTGTCTGCGGGGCGTCCTAGTCGTTCAATGGAAAGGGGGTGAAAGTGCTGTAAGCACCATCCAGCGAGTGCTGAGTGTGAGCCGTGAGAAGGGAAAGATGATGAAGGGGAGGGTAGTGGAGATGAGAGAACGGAGAGTAGTCGGGTGGTGAGCAGCGGCTGGTGCCAAGACGCAGGGCAGTACCGCGACGACCCAAAGACGAGAAACAAGCATTCGTCAGCTCGTCGTTGCGGTGCACCTCCTGGCGTGGCCAAAGAAACGGGGAGGAGGGAGTGGTAGACGAGGAGGCGCCATTTTCAAGAAGCCAAGGGGAATGGAGAAGGGAGAGGCTGTGGGTACGGGAGTAGAGTGGTGCGGCGCCATCCTAAGTAAAGCAAGCGGTCGGTGAGTTGACGGCGTGAACGGGGAGGGGAAGGGGGCGTTTGGGCGTAGGTGCATCTCGCCTACATCATAATACTCGTGAAGAGGTGCGATCGGTGAACGAGAGGCACGCAGATGCCCAGGGAGAACGAGGAAGGGGGGAGGGAATATGAAAAGAGCGAACACAGCAGGGCGCCCTTGATCAACATGGTGGGCGGTGCGAGACACTCTGCAGAGGAGTCACTAGTCAAACAAGCATAGCCGCCGAGCTTGCAATACCACCCACACGCACGCTGTTCCGTCCCTTCCCGCTAGACTCCAATAACATCGCCACCGGCGCCCCTCCCTGCAGTCTACCTCGACTCCTCTTCCCCTCGATGACGCCCACTTTCCCTCCTTCGCTGTCCACGTTGTCTATCCTTATCCATGTAGCAAGCGGATACTCCTTCGACCGCAGTCTCTGCTGCTTGCTAGGTGGGTGTGCCTTCCTGTAGATTGCAGCGTAAGCAAGGAGCTCACGGAAGCACAGGAACCAAAGTTCTCTCTCTTCGCATCATCTCTACGGCCGTGCACCTCCCTTGGGAGGTGCAGCAAGGGCCTCCGTGATGATGGTTGCCGTGGCAGAGGACGTTGGTGGCCGTGGCGAGGTAGAAAGATTGATGCGCCACGTGACAAGAGAAATGCAATCGCGGTCGTGGGCGGCAGCCACTTGGATCATCTGATCCTGCACGCAGGTCACCGCGACACCGCTGCAGGCATCCTCGATGGGATAAAGGAAGCAAGGTCGGAAAACGAGTTGGCTTTGCCAGTCGATGCGTCGTCCTCGACATCGCTGTCGTCATCATCTCCTTTCCCCTTAGCAACAGCAGTGGACAGCGCAGCTACTGCCCCACGACGCTTGGCAGTTGAGTCAGACGCCCTCTTGTTCCTTGAGGTCTTTGACGAAGGTCGTAAACGCTTCTGTCCACCACTAATTAACGAGAGCTGCGTCGAAGGAGAGAACGGCGACGACATGCTGACATCATTTGCATCGGATGCTGCCTCACAGCCCTCGTCGAGCGCACCCTCCAGTTTGCCTGCACAAGCAAGTCGTGCTTGGCTGTTATTGGCGCTGTTCGTAGTGGGAGAAAACGGTAGAAGACAGCCGGTAGGTGCCACGCGCCCCTCCTCGGCTGCCGAGCCGCGGCGGCCCAGTTGAAAGGTGGAGTGGAGGATGTACTGGCTCACCGTCCGATCTAGCAGCATCACCCGATTCGCGCCATCCACCCCAAACTGCCAGTGCTTTGTGTAGTTGCGTCGACTCACGTACTTTTCAGCGAAGGACTGCACGATGACGGGGCTAGAAGCAACGTGGAGAAGCGGGCATTCCAGCCGCACCATCCGGTCGTAAGTCAGGCACGGAGGTACGCGATCGGCAAGGCCGGCGTCCAGCTTCTTCTTCAGCGCAGTGCGCCGCTCCGCCTCTTCGGTCGCGGAGTCAACAACACGTAACCGCAACAGCTTCCGTGAGACTGTGCAGACAAGTGGCCCTAAATCGGGCTGCACAGTCGCGCTCACGTCGAGGATCGTGTCGACGCCGCGGAGGACGGAGAAGTCCTCCACCACGCCCACTGCGGCCACGCCGAGTTTAACAACAGCAGCGGTGGGCTCGTACAGCGAGGAGCACACGAGCACGCCGTCATTGAGGCTTTCAAGGGCAGCCACGTGCCTCATCCACGGGGGTGATGAGGGAAAGTCGGTGAAGCGATTCGGCGCGTGCCCCGACTGACGGGCAGGAAACACCGCCGCGAGGCGCGTCACCGGGTACATCGAACTCCCATAACCCCTTAGTGAAATCCACCGCGCGATGCCCTGTACGGCGCCTGTCGACGTGTCAAGGTGGCACAGCAGCACCCCGTGTTCAGCCGTGCCAATGGCGAGAAAGGGTCGATCAAACACCTCCGAGAGATCCAGCGGGACTACACCACGCGGCAGCGCGTAGCTGTGCACCTGTGACAGGGCAATGATCTCACTCGGAGCGGTACCGCCACCACGAGGCACCGACGACGGTGAGGGTTGTGGTGCACTTCGATGGTTGCCATTTCCATGAGGCGCGTACAGGGTCAGCAGCCGCTCCTCGCATGGCAAAGAGACGACAATCCGCCCCGGCAGCTGGGAGAGCCAGCGAAGGCGGAACGGAATTGTATAGAAGAAAAAGCTCAGGACGCCCTTCGGTGCGAAGGCTGAGCCTCGCTGCGACTGTGCTGACGTTGCCGTTGAGCTAGATATCGTGTCCATCCTCTCAGGATCACGCCCCGGAGCGGTGCTCACTGCTGCGGCGGGCGCCGTCTCTTCCTCTCGCTTTACGCATTGCAATGCACACTCAGTGCTCTGCGTCAACAAGCTCCCCTCTCCTCCGGCCTCCAGCAGGGGTGCACTGAGCTGCGTGCGGGGCTCAAGTGAAATACAAGAGAGAAACGATGGCTTCATCGATGCACGCGTGTTGCACCGGGATGACGTAGTCGCCATCTCATGACGCTGCCGGACTGCCCGCTCAATCTCTGCAAGCTCGCCGACGAGAAGCTCGGCGCAGCACGGAGGCGGGTTGGCGGCGCTGAGAGACGAGGAGGATGACAACACGCGTGCCCTGTGGGAGGGTGGCTTAAAGGCGGTTCGCCAAAACGCTACACCAGCCTTGTCTGGTAGAGGCTCTGGTTCATCCAGCTCAACCAGGGGTAAGAGACAGCGATGGCCTGGCGAGAGAAGCAGACCAACGCGACGTGTCTCATGCTGGCCAAGGAACGGGTCGCTCGAGAGGTCAAGGATAAAAGTGGGCCACCCGTAGTGACATCGCTCCCTCCACAGCGGTGATTTGCTGCGGCACGTCGCGGCAGATGCGTCACTGCCGGACGTCGGCGAGGTGGGCACGACCTCCTTGATGGGTCCTTTCTCGACCCCTTCTCTCATCTCGTCCCCTCCCTCTTCTGCTTCGTCATCCTTCAAAACGCTGCCCTGTAGTGTGGCCGACGAGCTCACCAAACCCTGAGCGTCGTCGGCACCGCCGGCGGCGCGAGACCGCCTTCTGCTCTGCACCACTGGCCACGGCCACGTCACCTCGAACTGATGAGTAAGCGTCGGGGTGAGAGAGCGCTTGCACTGCATGGAGAAAGCATAACTCCGCTGCTGCTCGCAGCCGAACGCGGGCGGCAGAGTCGATGCCATGCTCGAGAGAGGGGGGGGGGGGCAAAAATGAGCGAAATCTCAGATGCGCCACCGTAGTGTACGTGAGTCTCTCTCCAGAGAGTTGCGAGTGCGGATGCGTGGTGTTCGTGTGAAGCGAACTGCGGGTATGCCCTACACGAAGAAGCAGAGGGAGCAAAGGTGAAGATGAGCGACGGTGGACCAGAGCGCACGTCTTGCTCAACACGTCGGACAGTACGTCACCTCCTCTCTTTCACCGTGGGTGTGTGGAGGGAGGGGGGAGGGGGCTTTGGTGAAGTACCACAGAGACACGGAGGCGCCTGCGTATACGGTAATGAAGGCGTGCGCGCTGTGGGCACAGAAAAGGGGGGATGAGGGGAGGGGGTGAGCGGCTTAGGGGTGTCGACACTCCGCAAAGAGGAGGGAGCGCTGGGCAAATGGGCCCAGAGGCAACAGCACAGTCCACATCGATGTGTCGGTGAAAGAGAGAGGGGACAGGGAGACCTCGATCAGTCTACACGGAGCTCCTTATGCGGGTTACAGGTAGGCAGTGGAAGACGCAGAGAAACAGAAATGCGCTTCCATTGCCCTCATCGCCTCCCCCTCTCCACCTACGCGCTGCAGCAGCAGGCTGAGGAAGCAGCAGGGAGGGGGGTGAGGGGAGGTAGCCGCTGGGTCAAGGGGTACCTATTGCTGTTTCGATCTGGCGCTACGCATGGGCAGGGTAGAAGAGAGGGGAGGGAGAGAAAGAGAGAGGACGACTAACAGTGGCCGTGACGGCTGGCTGATATGAATGGAAGTACGGGGGAGACATCAACAAGTGAGCACAACGCATCTTCACAATCCCTCCCTCTCTTTCCCCACCATCTCCCCCAGCGTGCGTGCGTGCGGGGAGATGGTGGGGGAAAGAGGGAGGTATGAAAATCAACCAACGAATCGGCGGCACGCAGAGAGATCTCCACCCAGGGGTATAAGTCAATCGTCTAACGGAAGAAAGAAAAGAGGAGGAGGGAACTCTGATCTCTCTCTCCCCCTATCATGCCTAGCATCCCTGGCCCCTGTAGCTCCGTGGGAAGGGAAGGGGGTGAGTGAAGCACTAGCGCGTTTGAGGGAAAGAGGAAAGGAGGGGGGATCAGAACGACGAGCCATCGCCTGCCGTTCTCCTTCCCCATCCTCAGCCCCTCTCCACTCACCCACGCGCTCCCGGTGCCTCCATCCCCCTACGCCGCTCACGCAGAAGGCGCCACATAACAGACAGAGAGAGGGGAGAAGGACAGGAAGAGGGGCGCGTTTGACTCCAAGCGAGGTGCACAGGCACGCCGCTACGTCTGTGTTGCCCTAAAGTGGGCCACTGACACCCACACAGAGGAGGGCAGCAGTACACAACGCACGACTACGTCCACACACAACAGCAGCAGTAGAAAGGCAATCGTACAGTGGAAAGAAGGAAAAGACAACGACGAGGGAGTGGGAAACTGCCCCGACGCGCAGCATCAAAGTAGCGCGGAGTGGATGAGGTGGCGATATGGACCCAACGCCTCTAGCCCGAAGCCCACCAACGATCCCTCTCTTCGCGCAAGGACAAGCGCAGGAGCTCACGGACTGGCAGCCGACACACACACACACATGTGTGTTCTTCACTCCATATACATTGGGGGAGGAGGTCAACGTCAAGAGCAAACAGTTGGAGCCGCTCCCTGTCCCACCCATACTATTCCATTCAAGTGCGGTGGTGGTGGTGGCGATGGCTACGGTGGTCGTGCCGGCTACTCTTGTCTACATTGCCCGACGCCGCGAGGACGGAAGTGCCCGTGAAGGACGGCACTGCTACCAGTACCGGAATCGGCGGCGGCGGTGGCGGTGGCGGTGGTGCGCCGTATCCGCCAGCTGACGGGGACGGTGAGGCACAAGAGGGGCCGGACACTGGTACGCTTGGAACACCGACCTTGGGAACCGGTACGGTGGCGTGCGAAGAGAACAACGGCACTGGCACTGGTGTGGGACCACCAGCAACGCCGCTGAGAACGCCCCCGGCCGCGGTCAGGACAGGCGGCGGAGGTGCCATGGATGAGGGCAATGCGAAGGAGGTGGTGGAACCGGTGGGAGTCACTTTCGCGCCTAGGAGGGGCGGCGGTGCAGGGGTCGACGGCACGTGTACCGCCTGCACCGCCGTAGCGCCGCTATGAGGACTGCGAGGGGCGACGGTTATGGGAGCTGGCGAGATCGCGTACTCCGCTGCTGACGTGGTGTGGGAGAGGGCGCCGGCAGGAGTGGGAACGGCGATTGTCAGCGATGGGCCATCGCCGCTCTGCCGGCCGACTTGGAAGGGCGATAGCGACAGCGAAACTGGGACGGGGATGCTCAGCGGGGTTCCCTCTGTGGTGCCATCGGTCGAAGCCGTGCCGTGGTCGAGGGAGTGCGTCAACGGCACCGCCATGACGTGAGGCTTTTCTGCAGTTGGGATTGATGAAGGCCGCGGTGGTGGTGGCAAGCCGTCCCAGGCGCTAACAGGGGCCGGCGGGGCCGCAGTCGGGCCGCCAATACCGTGCAGCGTTGGTACAACGGGCCCTTTCGGTGCGCTCGCCGGCAGCATCACCGACGGTGGAGCTGCGCTTGAGGTGGGTGTAATGTCCGCGGTGATAGGGAGTGCGCTCGCTAGTGTCTCACTGGAGAGCAGCGAAGCCTTTGACGCATGAGGCAGAGAAGGTGGAAGTGACCCAGAAGGGGGAAGAGGCGCCGCGACAGGCACAGCCAGGGCCGACAGCAGCGCCGGCTGTGCCCGCAACTCGCGCACTTCGCGTTCCAGCTGCTCGATCTGCGCCTCCCGCTCGCGCAGCGACTGTTGTACGTTGTTGCTCTGCGCAGTGGCGGAGATTCGGGCAGCCTCCTCGGCCCGCATGCGGTGCTCCAGTTCGGCCTTTTCGTCCTGCATTTGGCGCAGCCGGCGATGGCACTCCTGCAGCTCCCCGTCCCGCTCGCGAACGGCCTTCTGGTAGCCATCGGTGCTGGTGTCTCTGCTCTGCTGCAGCTCTTCGTATGTCGCCCTCCACTGCTGAAGCGACTGCCGGCTGTCCTCCAGCTGCCGGCGCAACTGCACCACCTCCTCCTCCCTCTCCGTGAGTTGGCGAGTCAGTCTTTGCTGGTGTCCCTCATGATCCAATTTGGAGGTGTCGCTCTCCGCTCGCAGCGTGTGAAACTTTTGCGTCATCGCCAGCACATCGGCGCGGCACTGCTGCAGCTCTCGGTCCTTCGCCTCTAGAGCGGCCTCGTGCTGCCTGCAGCGCGACTCACGCTCCGCATCGTACTCGGCCTGCAACCGCTCCGCCCGCTCCTTTGCCTCCCGCACCTCGTAGCTCAAATTGAGCTTACCCTGCAACTCAGTCTCTAACGCGCGCACCTGCGCGGCGCGCTCTTCTACCTTTGCCTGCAGCTCTTGGATGCGGCCCTGTGCCTGAGCGACGTCATACTGCGCTGCCTCAGCGTTACGCCTCGACGACTGCACCTCCTCCTCAGCGAACTTCAGCTTGCGCATCACCTCTGCGAGGCTGTTCTCGGTGCTGCGACGAGCCTCTTCAGCCCTCTCCACCGCTTCACGCGCGCTCTGCCTCATATCCTGCATGTCATGCTGTGTGGCCACCTCCTCTGTGCTCTTGAGTTGCTTCTGCAACCGCATCACCTCCTCCTCATAACTATTCCGAACCATAGCGATCTGGTTCTTGAGGTCGGCATTGTCGCGGCGCAGCTCATCCCGCGCTTCCGTCAGCTGACGCTGGCCCGTCAGTGAGTCAGCCTGCAGCGTCCGCAGCTGCTTGTTTTGGTTTTCTACCCGCCCGTCAGCCTCACGCAGATTGCGCTCCAGTCGCTTTGTGGTTTCCTCCAGCTCTGCCTTGGCCGTCAGCAACTGCCGCACCTCATCCTTGAGGCGAGCATTCTCGACACTCATGGCGATCGTCTGCTCCCCGCTCGTACGCAGCAACGCCAACTTTGTACTCTCATCCTGCAGCTCGCGCTCTAACTGTCGAACACGGTCACTGAGTTGGTCAATTGCACTGTCCTTGCCGCGCAGCACCGCAGCGTGGCTCTCCTTGAGCTCCTCAACGCGGCGATCTTGCTCATATTTGGCGCGGTCTCGGTCTTCCATATAGCGGCGCTGTAGCGCTCTCTTGTCATCGTCGTACATCAGTTGCAGACGCTCTATCGCGCTGCGATGCGTCTCTGCCAGCCGCTGCGCCGCCTCGCGATCCCGCTCGAAGCGCGGGCCGCCGGACTCCAACTGAACACGCAGTTGATCGACTTCCTGTAAGAGTTTCGTGAGTTGGTCCCGGGCTTCGCGCAGTTGCTCCTCGCTGCGAGTGGCACGTGTCTGGTCGAGCTGCAGCTGGTGCGTGAGCTCAGCCAGCTCCGTGCTTCGGCTGATCTCCATCGCCTTCACGCGATCCGCCCACTCCTCTTCCCGACGTGTGAGCTCAGACCTGTGCGTTGCCTCCAGCGCGCGCACCTCCTCACGCAGCTGCTCCTGCATGGTGCTCTGCATCCTTTGCAGTGACTGCTCCACTGCCGCCTTCACCTCTTCAGCTTTCCTCCCTGAGGCCGCTTCCTCCTTGACGCGGGCCAGCTCACGCTCGTGCTGCAGCTCGCGACGGCGTTCATCCTCCTGCTGCTGCTGACGACGCGCTGAGTTGGCCTCTTTCAGCCGCTCGAGCTTCCATTCCTCGAGCTCTCGCTCCTTCTGAAGAAGGTGCTCCTGCTGCTCCGTCACACGCCGTGCGCGCTCTTCTTCAACCACTCGAGCCGCTTCGATCATGCGCTGCCGCTCCCCTTGTCATCCTGGCGGCGCTGCTCCTCGCGCTGCTGGCGTATGTGCCATTGGTCTTCGGCGTACAGTCGATAATACTCGCTGCGAAGCTCCCACTCCCGCCTCAGCAGCGTCGCCTCCATGCTGCGGCTAGACACCAAAGTGGCCGATGGTGCAACACTCATCCCCACAGCGCTGTCAGCGCGAAGGCCTGCGTACATGAAGCACCGGTCCGGTTGAGAGGTAGAGAGGACGCCGACAGATGGTGCAGACGGAACCGAGCCGCGCAGGAGCGGCGGCATTGCGGTGTCGAAAAGCGCCGTACAGTTGGCGCGCAGCGCGGTGAAGTCGGTCATTGGTGCTCGTTTGCACACCGCAGAGTACGCAGAAACTCTGCGCGGCTGGCACTGCCTCACTGATGGTCACAGTACGAGTTGTTCACTGGTGAAAGGGGAAAAAACGAGCCGACAGGGGGAGGAGAGACAGCGAGCGAAAGCAGGAGAAGTTGAACGAGCGGCACAGACATACACGGCTGCCGCTGCTGCTGCTGCCCGGGCCAGAGCAGAGAGGAGATCATAAAAGCACAGCCAATGAGTACCCGATTCCCATGCGTGCGTGTCGCACTCAGCGTACCACACAACGCGTTGTCTTTCCCTCTTTCCTCATCTCCTTCGTCAGAGTCACGCAATCGTGGAAAGGAGCAACAAAAGCAAGCGCGAGGGGGCGGGTGGGGGGGGCTGAGAGTGTCTCCCTGGCAAAGCTAAGCATTGGGGTACACCTACCATCGAGCGCCTACACGCCCATACCGCTTCCTCCTCCCTATCCCCCCACCCTCCTCTCTCGCCGCCTTGACCCTTCTACACGCCCTGACGAGTGTTGAATTCTTAGCTGACCTCCTCTTCCATTCCCATCTCTTCGCGCCCGTCACTCAGCGGCATTACTTGACGCCTGCCACCTCCAACGAGACAGTCTCAGCGAGACCGGCGGAGATGAAAGAAGATCCAGATGACACCCTGATTGGAGGCGCCGAATGAGAGAGAGAGGAGACACACACAGACGGGCCTTCGATATCGTGGCGCACTCTCACGTGACTGCACATCGAGAAGCTGAAAGGAGAAAAAGCAAGAGAGGTTTCGCCCGTTCACCGCGTCCCCTCGCCGCCCTACAGCAGCGCGCGCACCCGGTCGGCTCAGCACGGCCCTCGGCCCCGGACTCCGCCCAACCACCCGCACCGCTACAGCCCCCTCCCACTGCGCTGCCCATCATATACGGGTGGCACACACCTGCTCACTGCCGCAGGTCGCTCCAACGCAGCGCCATCCAGGCCCTCACCGCCGACGTCAGCGGCGATACACCGCTCGGACCTCCCCCACGCTGCAGGCGCTGGGCCCCGTCAGCACCAGAAGTGGCTCGGCACTGACAGGAATGGCGGGGGCTGCCTGGCTTCCCCACACCGAGTGGGGGGGTGCTGAGCCCTGAGACACCGCGCACTGAGGTGTGCCGCATCATTGGAGGAAACAAACAGTGTAGTAGAAGCATAGAAGAGAAAAGGCGAGTAAGTGGAAGGCACGTGAGTAGGGCAGAGGCGATGGCCTTCTGCCGCGCTGCGCCCCCCCCCGCTACCCCTCCATGCCCTCGTCATGTGCACTCCGTAGTCAGTCCGGCTCTAGCGCTGCCCAACTAACAGAAACGAGTAGGCGCTCATGAAGAGGCCACACCGGGGGCAGCGAGGACGGAAGCCGCATCGAACACGGCCCGCAACTCCTGGACGTACTCGTCACGTGCCCGACCACTCTTATCACATATCTTACTGAGATCCTCCTCCATGGCCATGAGTTGCCGCTTGTCTCTCGCCAGCGAGTCTTTGCAGCGACTCGTCCATCGCTGTTGCATCTTCATGAGGTCACCACTCATGCGGTTGAGAGACTCAGCGTAGCTGGCGGTGTCGACATGGAGCAATAGGCCATAGGGCATGCGGAGCAGCGTCTCATCCCACGCGTCCAGAACAATCCATAGCAACGGCGCAGCAGAAGCGTCATGAGCCGGCCGCTCTGCTTCAGTCATGGTGGAGCGCCACTGCGCCAGTTGTTTCTCCCACGCACTGCCACCTGCGTTGGCGCAGCGGGGTGCAGCAGCTGCCATCGCGCTGGTGTTCACGGGCACCACAAATTGTCGAAGCTCGCTGCCGTCAGCTGGATTGAGCGCTTGCTTGTTCTCGTGCGTGGCCGACGAGCCGTCACTGTTGAGCGCAATCGCCCCTGGTTCGGCATCGGGCAGGGAGCGCGGCGCTGAAGCATGCCGTGGGGGCGTAGGGAGTCCCTGCTTTACGACCTCCAGCACCGCGAGCATCTCTGCGGACACGGCCGCCATCGGTGGCTGCGTCGGGGAGGCGAAGAAGTCGTCCACTGTTGTCGATGTTGTGCCAGCAGAACCACCGGCACGCTGGCTGCGGCCACTGCCCTCGGCACGGAGACACTGCTCCTCTCGATTCCACGCGGCCGACATGCTGGAGAGAGAGACACTGGAGTCCAATAATACCCCGCGCCCACTGCCGGCTTCCTTCACGCGTGAGTTATGGTACAGTGATATCGGCGTTGAGACGCTACCTTGAACAGAGTGCAGCGACCGGGACGGCGACGGAGAGGCTAACATGTCGCCGAACACGCCGCTACGCTGCGCGTTAACGAGTGTGCCCGTGTCGGAGAGGATGCCACTGCCGTTGGTGGTGCCATGCTGCTTGCAGGCGAGACAGAGGTAGTAGCGCAGCATCCGAGCAGATCGGTGGCCCACCATCACCGCTAAGGACTTCGAGGCGAAGGCGCAAGGAGTGCTCCTCAGACTAGAAGATGTGGCCGCGTGCTGCTCTGCCGATCCCTTCGATGCACTCTGCCTTGAGTTAAGGCAATCGCTGGTGCTTGCTGCACCACTCCGACGTTGCGCCGCCGTTGCAGCACACGGCGATGACAGTGGCGTGTCAGAGACCTGCGATGCCTGCCGCACCGCGTCCTCCGAGACTTGGCCACCATCGATCCCACTGCGGAAGACTGCAAGCGCGCGCACCTCATCCTCGCACAGAACAGCGCGCAGTTGTGTGATGAACTTTTCGAGGTGCGCTCGCGACTGCACAACGGAGACCAGGTGGGACATGTCAGCGCCCCACTCCTCGAGACGGGCGTAGAGGTGAGACATCGCAATGGCAGCGTCCTTACGTCCGCGCACCGCCGTGAAACTGGACACGATCTCCGCATGTGCATCCTTCACCCGCGCCAGCTCTGCGCCCACACAGTCATGCTGCAAGTGCGGCACAGCAGCCACACAAGTGGCAAGCAGGAAGTTAATAATCTCTGTGTTGATCTGCGAAACGTGGGCAATGAGCTGATGCTCCATGATGAGGCAGCGCTGCTGAAGCGCCTCGAAACCGAGTCGGGAGATGCCGTCCACGTCAGCGCCCCCGTCGCTCGCTTGCTGTGAAGGTCTCCTCTGTGACATGCGCTCCTCTGTAGGCACACCATGTCCAGAGTCCTTGTCGCTCTTCGTAGCTGTGGACTCCGCACTGGCGACCCCCGGACACGCCGTAGCGGCAGGCTCCCATGCCGCGGAGGTGAGAAACGACGGTGCTGAAAAGAACTGCCGCAGCGGCTGTCCATCGCCGCCGTCTTTGGCAGACACCGGGTGAGACGCAGCGATTGGCTCGCTACGCGGTGCAGGTCGCAGCGGTGTGGACTCCTTCAGCGATGAGGTCGGTGAGACTGCAGCTTTCTTGAGGCAGGAGTGGCAGCGGGGGCGGGAGCCGGATCGGCGGTCCACCTTCGGCATCGGCACCTCCTCGGTCTCTACCTTTGCGGTCATAGGCGCCGGAGTTGCTCTGTGTGGTGGAGTGGGGCGAGAAACAGGATGTGTCGGTGTGGCAGTGGCGGAGGTGATCGCTCGCACGGGTGGCGACTGCGGCGCAGGGGAAGGAGTTCCCGGGCGCGTGTACGACTCGCCGGGTGGGGCAACGGTGAGGCCTTTGCAGCTCCTGAATGGTGTATACAGTTGTACCTGCGAGCGGCACATTGCCTCCCGGAGAGCCCTGTAGCACTGCTCGTACGCGGAAGTTGCCCATGGTGGCTGCGAGGGTTTTCGCTTATGTGCTGTATCCTGGTGAGTCCGCGAGAACTGCCTTGGGCTCCGAGCATCGAAGGCGAACTGCCCTGCAAGGTAGAAGGTGTGGAATTGGAGGACCGCCTGAGTAAGGCGCTGGTATGCCCCTCGAAGAGCCGGAGAGTCGTACACCAGCAGTGCATCCAGTGGTGCCAAGGGCGGCACCTGCTGCTGTCGCTGTCCGTATGTCGGCAGGCCTGTTGCTGGCCACGCAGACGACGACGACGACGCCTTGGCGACGGGCGAGGAATCAGTGGCAGCGATGGCGGTGCCTGCCGAGATAAACAGTCGGCGGAGGTCCTGCAAAAAGCGCTGTGCCACTTCGTGGAAGCCCACCTGCAGCCGCACTTCCAGGGCCGCCACGATCTTGGCTGGGCTGGCGGCCAGGTGAAGCTCCACGCTTCGCTGCACCCCATGCAGTTTGTGCTGGGCGTGGCGACTACTCTGCCGCAGTCGATTACATCGCGACTGAGCGTCTTTTATAATGACCGGCAGCAGCGCGGAGAGCTGCCACGACCACACCATTACCAAAAATGCAGCTCGTGGCACCCGATGCGTGGCTGCGGCGTGCTGGAAGTAACGTAGAGCGCTGCCCACTCCAGCAGCACCGCTGGAGCCCCACGTCACCTCCTCCACATGTGTGCAGGTCAGAGCTGCCGCCGCGACAGCGTCCACGCCGCTGTCGCTCACGTCCGCCGGGGCGGCGCCATCGGCGGGCTCGTCCATCGTACTGACAGCAAGCCCTGTCCCGGTTGCAAATCTGGCTGGGGAGCGGGGGCGAGAGGCGGTGTGACGTTCGAGCAGCGGAGCGTACTGCGCCAGCGCCACCGAAAGCGGCGGAACGCACAACGACTGCGTTAGTAAAGCGTAGACAGCGCCCGAAAACTCCCGCTGACCACTCTCACCGTCGTGTAGACAACTGGCACCCTCACGGCAACCACGGCGACCCTCGCTGCCGCTAACCAAAGACGTTAGTGTGAGCCGCGAAGCCGACGCAAGGGATGCACCGTCCAGCGTCTGCCCCCTGCCAGGAGTCGTCCTCGCCGGCACCTCAGCTGCTATGCACGAAGACTCATGCGTGGAGATGAAGGAGCGGCGCGCGCCGCTGCGGGGGGCAGGCAATGTGGTAGATTCAGCGAACGCATCTGCGCAGCCTGCTAGAGCAACTTTTCCAGCCACATCGTCCTCGCCGGCGCTACAGGACCGAGGCGTTTGCGGCAGCGCTTCTGCACTCGAATGCGAGTTGATGCTTAGTCGACGTCGCTGCTGTGGCTGCTGACGTAGCCGCTGGGCATAGAGAGCCAGCATCACGTTGCGGGCTCGCGTTGCGTCACGGTAGCTGAAGATGGTAACGCGCCATGGCTGCACCGTGACTCCATAGTGCTTCTTGGCAAACTTCAGAAAACGGTGTATTACTCGTTTGTCAAAGGCGCCGTCCGCGTCCTCGGTGCTACTTGACATGCCTGCACGGTGCCCACTTCTCTTCGGCGACTCTTCATAGCCGGGCTTGACAAGGAGAAAGATCGTGCGATCGACAAGGGCCTGCCGCAGCGGCAGCAACCACTCGTCACTCGAGGAGACCGGTAGCCTCGGCACCATATGATACTGAGGCGGCAAGATAGCAGTATCGCTGTCAAGACTTCCTGTGGACTCCAGTCGCTTCGAGGTGGATGATGGGAGGTGAGCAGCAGAGGAGGTGCCTGCCGTGAAGACTCGCACTCGCTGCGATGAAGCTTCTGGGGTGGTGGACTCACGCAAGGCCATCTCATCATCATGGCTCCCTTCCCTGGCAGTGTCAATGAAAGATCGAGTGGCGACGTGCGGGTAGGAGCTTAAGCTGTCCGTTACGTGTTGCTCGTCGCCGCCGCCGCTGGCGCTGTTCACCCTCTCGAGCCTCGACTTTGCTTCTGAGGTGGTGTTGTGTGGCTGCGGCCGCTGCGACTGTCCTCGTAAATGCTGCTGTTTGATGCCGCTGAAGAGCCCGAAAAGGATGTCGAGCACCGCCGCCACCCCCTCGACCTCCACGTCGCCACTAACGGGCACACCGACGCCGTCGGCGCTGACGCCGAACAGATTGCTCGAGTTAATGCCACTGCCGCGCCTCACCTCTTGCTCCATGCCGCGCGCGAGAGTCTCGTAGGGTACACAGAGAAATATGAAATCGGCAGTGGTGGCCACCGGCGGGGATTGCATGTACGGCGGCGGCTGCTCAGCGGACGGCAGCGGCTCGTAGCGCAAAACACTGTCTTCGATCATGCTCACCAGCCAATGAGGGCCCGGCAGCGCGCGCTGCGACATCTCCGATACCGCGTTGGTGCCATATGAGTGCTGCGAGTACTCCTGGCACCGAGAGTTGCTCAGCCTGCTTCCACTGCTGCTCATGCCACTTTCCCGCCCATTCTTTGCCCGCCGCTTACTTTGCTCTCCGAGGTCGGTGAAACGGAAAGGCTCATGCCCCCAGAGGCCGCAGCAGTGGCCTGCAATGCCGCCCGATAGCGGGCGCCGATGTGCTCTGGATGGAAGAGGTCCCATGCGGAGAGTTGAAGCTGCATCTGGCTGACTGTCAGTACACGGCGCTGCACTCGCTGTACATACCGCATTGCCGGTGCGGCGACGGAGGAGGCGCGGGAGAGGATGGTAGAGTCTTCGCGAAGGCTTCGACCTCCGCTGCCTGGCCCGCTGACCCCCGCCCGCGGAAAAAAGGGAGTCGGCAAGGTGAGGAAGTGCGCTGTCCCGGGCAGCACGGAGCTGCCGAGCAGCGACCGGTGATGACGATGCAGCTGCTCGCTCATCTCCGAATACTGCGACGAAGTGCGCTGAAGCGAGTTGATCATGATAGGCGTCGGCGACGCCGGAGATTCACAAGCAGGCGAGGGAGACGACCCAGCGAAGGTCTGACTGCTTCCCGTTCTGCGCCGAAAGCTCGTGACAGCGGCGCCGCTGCTGGCCCCGACAGTGGAGTTCACCGCCCCTGGCACTATGATGCTCTGATGCGTTGGCGATGTTAGCGAGACCACCGTGGAAGTACCACGTTGTAGCGATGGGGTACGCGATGGTACGCCACTCACCTCCAGTGTTGTCAATGTGGAGAACCCGGGCAGTGGCGGCAGAGGAGTCGCGGAAAGGTCGGGCATGGTGGAGGAAAGGCTCATGGACGGCGTCGACGCGCTTTCAGCACCCTCCTCGCTAGCTACCTCCACCGTCGAGGTGTCGCGGGGCACCATCTGCGGCAGCGACTCGTAGCTCGGCACCTCGGCATCCTTCGTTACCACGCCGAAAGGTGAGCTTAGAAGCATGCGGGACTCCATCAACCTCGTTGAACGCACCCGACACATGTGGTGGTTTGCCGGTGCTGCCGGGAGCGGAGGTGGCGGTGTTGTAGCATGCGGACCGCAAACGGTGACGCTCAAGGGAGGCGGGTGAGGGGAGAGGGCACGGTGCTGATGTAAGTTGTGCGCCGCAGCGCTGATCGTCGGTGAGGTTGTCGTCGCGGACGCCATAGCAGGCAGCGGCGGCGAGGGCGCAGCTTGTAGGGGGTAAGAAGAAATTGTCACCTTGTCCTGCGACCCCTGCACACCACAGTGGTGTCCACCAGATGCAATGCACGAGTGCATCACGGGCACCGGGAGTTGGTCGAGCGATGGTGAGTCTATCATCAACGGACTGCAAGGGTGACTGATCGCACTGAGAGATGGGGAGTCTTGCATCATTGCATAGGCGCCAGACACGTGCGTCAGCGCCAGAGGTGGTGTGGAGGGGAATCGAAAGGATGGCGCAGACGGTGATGACGGGCAGGAGGCATCACCGAAGCCGATGGCGCTGGTCGGCCACAGCCCACTGGCGGAGGTCATTATGTTTGCCTCTGCCCCGCCACCACCCGACTCGAGTCGAGACCACCTTCGTGGCATGGTGCTGGACGGTGATGTACGCGGGGTAACAAGCAGCCCGGCGTCCGGTATAGGAGGACGTCCACCAGGGATGCTGCTGCTGCTGAAGGCAGGGGAGCGGATGTCACTCGCGCCTCTAGCCACTCCAGAGCCGGCTCCGCGCCGGTGCGGTGGCGGATCACGGTGGACAAGGAAATAGAGCACCTCCTCCACGTCCACATCCGACGCTCCCGCCACGCACAGGCGTGGAGACGGGCTTGCCTCCGACACGTTCACCGAGGAAATGGACGCACCGGCGGAGGCGCCACTTGTCGCGGAAATGACTGCAGTTGCTGGAGTGGTGACGATGAGCTGCTCCTGCAGCCCCTTAAGAGCACCACGCAGCCGAATAAGCCGCTCCGTGACAGGCATCAGTGACCTGCTGAACCGCGCGATCAGCCCCAGCAGCTCTGTCCTCTGCATTCGCTCATCCGCCACGGCGGCGCTGCCTGTGCAGAGCTCCTGCTCCTCTAACGAAGACGTGGGGGGTCTCGCCCGCAGCGGCTCCTCTGGAGGCTGGGTGAAGATCAACTGCGACGACGACGCCCGCGAGAGTGGGCGACCGGCTGTCGCTGTCGTGTGTGCGCCAGCGTGCTCGGTGGACACAGCGTCGGTGGATTGAAGGGATCGCAGTGGTCGTGCATTGGGCGAGGATCGGCCCACTGCGAGGGCTGGGGAGGCAAACGAAGAGGCGGAAGCGCTCATGACGACGTGAACGCTAGTCTACCCGCTGTCGTGTACGTTCTTCTTCGCGTTCCCCCCTTTGGGCAATGATGGCCGAGCACACGCGAGAGACGCACACAGACGCTTACGCGCAGACAGAGACCCACGCACAGGAGAGCGATGGAAAGGGGGTACGTGCATAGACCAAAACAGACGTGATTGCGAAGAAACACAATGGGAAGAAGCGAGAGGAGAAGCGACAGCAGCGCTGGGAAGAGCGTAGGGAGGGGGGAGGGGGGGGGGGGGGGGGGGGGTCCTGCTCTGGCTCGAGGGTCTGTCCGTGTGTACGCCCGCTCCAAGGGGGAATGAAAAGGGCGATTGCGTCGGGGGGTGGCCTATCGGCACTTCTCCGGTAACGTCAACACTGCCGGATTCACAGGCACCGAGAGGGAGACTAAGCGAGAGAGAGAGAGAGAGAGGGAGAGAGAGGAAGACGCACACGCAGGCATAGACTAAAAAGAACCGAAGAAGGGGGGGAAAGTGGGCTTGGCAATGATGTGGAGCCGCGTACGGGAGGAGGATAGGTGGTGTGGGAGGGAGGGTGGATAAGCGCTGACTTTAGGGAAGGGGGGGAGACATACATTGGGAATACACATCTGGGGGAGGCGAGCGAATGAATGAAAGAGATGAAGGCGAGACTATCGGGGCAGGCATGTATGGCAGAGTAAAGAGGCGGTGGAGTATTTACCTCTCTGCGACTGCGTTGATGCGGGTGGTGAGGTGGGGAAAGGAAGGCGAAAGAGAGAGAGGGAGGGAGGGAGGGACCGCCAGCACCACGATAACAGTGGTAGGAGATGTCCACACTGCGTGAAGACAACGCGGAGAAGTCAAGCAGCGTATTGGGGGGAGGGGGGGAGGGGAGGGGAGGGGGATTGCGTACTGTTGCGGCTGCCTTTGCTTGCGGAGTAGAAGATGAGGAAAGAAAGGAGCGAGGTCCAGAGTGTGATGACCCCTTACACCCACCACGGAAGCGCCCCGTCGGGTATGTGGGTATGTCTGTGTGTGAGTGTGGGTGCCGGTGATGGAGTAGACAGCCAATACAGCGGAGGAGGAAGTTCGAGCTCCAGCTCCCGTCTTCGCTTTCTGCCGTTCTCTGGTGAACTGAGCAGAGGAGAGAGAACTGCCGTTGGGCAGGTGGAAGAGAGAGGGAGGCCGATCTACAGCGCTGATGAGGCGGTGGTTCTCAGGATATGATGGTGAGGGTACAACATGAGTCAACGTGTGCATTGGTGGCATGATGAGGGAGGGGTGGGGAGGACACCAAGCGATGAGGCACAGAGAGAGAGAGAAGGGGAAAAGGGGGAGAAAAGGGGGTGGTGGCACGCACGGAAGCGTAAACGACGGAGAACGGGAGAGCGCGCGCGACCGGTTGTACAGGCGCCGCCGTGCTGCCTCCTCCCCCTCTCCCACCCGCAATCGCAGTGGCGGCAAAGGAGGAAGAGAACACAGAAATGGAAGCGCGTAGGCTCTGCCTCAGTATGGAGAGAGGAGAGAAAGGGGCAGGGCGGGCTCACCCCGTTGTGGGCGCAAGGCTGCCACAGCGCACTTCGCGCTCCCCCGACCCTCCTCCGCGACACTGGTGATGTCGAGTTACGGTGGGAACTTCTTGCTCGTCTGGCTCCTCCGTGCATAGGGTGAAAAGGGCGGCGCATGTTGGTACAACGTTAACACCTCTGCGTGGGCCTACGAGTTCAGGAAGGGACGACGACTCGTCGTATGACGGAGCACCTCAAGAGAGAGTACGAGCGTCCAACAGCGCCTCTCGCCGGTGCAAGCAGACACGCATGCACACACAAATTTGGGGTCGTCGCAGGACGAGGGTGAGCGCTGGGGAGGGCGGAGCGGAGGGCGAAGAGCGAAGGAGAGCGAGAGAGACGAGATAAATCTCCGGTCGAGAAATAGAGCGGCAAGACGGCATCAGCAAAGGAAGGACAAGGGATGCACACCTCTCCTCATGGTCCCCGGTGCTAGACCCTCCGCGCCTCTCCGCATCCCTCGCCTCTCCTGGACACCTTATCTATGCATAGTAGCGTGGTGCGAGAAGGTCGGACATCACATCCACCTGCACAGGCGTGAAACGCGACTTGTAGACATGCTCCCACCCCTCGCGGTGCGCATGCCACCATGCCTCGAAGACGCGCTTTGCCACACGACCGCATTCCGTGCCGCCCTCCTGCGCGCAGGCCGCCAGCTGCACCATCACCGTTGGTACGTACGAAGATGGGTCACCTGGGTCAGCCAGGACCACCGCGCCGAGAGCCTGCACGAGGGCAACACGACGGCTCACCGATGCTGGGCCAGTACCATTGCTGGAGGGTGCATCTTCCTGCTGGTACTCCGCCGCCGCAGACGCGGTAGCGGCAGATTCACAGGGGAGCTGGCGCAGCTCCTGCCCCAGACGCTGCACTAACACGCGCATCTGCGCCTCGGCGGCGACCTTGGTGAGCACGACCATCAGGTAACTGCCCTCGGCACGGACGCTGGCGTCACGGTGCGCCAAAGCAGCAAGGCTCGCGGCAGCGATCTGCTCCATGACAGCAAACCTGCCGATGCGGTGCAGGTTCGGAAAGATAAGCCGACGCAGTGCACGCGTGCACACCGCCTTTGCCCGCCGCGAGGTACCATACGCGGTGGGACTTGTGCAGATACTGCAGAGCTGCTCGACCAGCTCATGGACAAGCATCTTGGGCATGCGAAGAGCCATCAACGATGCAAAAGCCGCCTCTACCACCTCGTGCAGCCGCTGCACCTCCGTAAAGGACAAGTCAAGGCAGCAGCAGAGCAACAGCACCATGTCGTGTGCGTGGGCCTCGAGCATGTCCACCGTGGAGTGTCGAAGGCACAGCACCGTGAAGGTCAGCAACGCTGCATCTTTGGAGGTGGGCGATCGAAAACAAGCCGGGCCAGATGTTTGACCGCGGCTGGCGGGGGCGGCAGCACAAGCCGCTGGTGTGCCATTCGTCAGGATGCCTTTGCTTTCGGCCCCGACACACGCAAGCGGAAGTCTTCCCTGGAAGACGGCGGTATTGGCACGCCGCATGAGCGAGACAATCAGCGCATCAGCGGAGGCACGGCAGCTGCTGAACTCGACTCGAAGGCTGCTCTGCAGAGTGGAGAACTTCATCAGCTGCGCCACAACCACCGCTGCCATCTGTCGCACTTGGCTCGTCGAGGAGATGCTAAGGAGATGCACATTCACCTCGACAAGGGCAACCAGACGCGAGAGGTTGACGCAGATGACCCCTGGCGGCGCGCCGCAGAGGAGGGAGCCGATGAAGGACAAGAGGCGCTGCTGTCGCTGTGACCACGTATCACCGGCACCGCTGCCGGCATCCTTAGCAGCCACCGCCGCCGGCTCCGCATGGGTTGTACTGCCCAGTTGACTCGCTAATGCATAGACCACAGTCCACAGCTCCTCCGACGTCAGTGACTCCCCCAGTGTCGCAAAGGCCACCAACATGACCTGCTGGGCGACGCGGTGCGGTACGGCTGCCTGACTGCAGACGCACGCAACAACGTCCGAGAAGAAGCGCACTGCTCGCGTTCGAAGCCCCACATCTGTGGGGGCCTTGTGAACAGAGCCCGGTGCTGCAGCTGGTCGCAGTGGGACGGTCAGTCGCAACACGGCCGAGGACACAATCGCAAGAGAGCGGAAGAGGCGGTACATCTCATCCTCCTCCAACTCGATCGTGTCCTCATTGTCGGCACGCACTTCTGCGTCTCCCTCGCTAGCGGTGAGGTGAGCCCAGGGTGCGTCTGCCGCGCCATGCTGCGCGGTAAACATGGAAGGGCCGTCAGAATCGTTTGTGTCCGCAGTAGATGCGTGCTGCTTGCCCCCGCTGCCGGGCTGGTTAGTTTGACCGCGACTGCGCTGCCACGCTTGCAGCGCACATTCAGCCCATTCAAGCAGCAGCGAGGCAGCAGACGAGTATGGCGGCGATGCATCATTGGGCCCCGGCTCCTGTGACAGCGAGGCAAGCAGCTTCACTACTGTGGTCGCCGACGCCACCTGGCGGTCATGGAACACCTGGTGGCACTCGATCGGCAGTGCCAGTAGCTGCAGCACCCACGAATGTGGACTCAACTGTTGCGTCTCTGCCTCTGATGCGCTGGAGCTCTGCGCTGCCGCCGCATCGACGGCCGCAACGCTGCCACCCGGGCTGCCCAGCAAGATAGTGAGCAACTGTCGACGGTACGCAGCAGCTTCGGACGGCTGCGTGTGCGTGACGGCGTCTACAAAGGCGGGGCCGGTGATCGCATCGCCGTACTGAGGCGTCACCTCAGTACCCCGTTGCACCCCAGGCAACCCTAGTGCGGACGCCGCGCACCTGGGCACGGTAAGGTATCTTAGCGGAAACACAAGGCCCTTTGTGTTGGCGTAGTACGGCATCAATGGGCACACCTCCGTCAGCCGGTGCATGCGATCCTGCACCGCTGCCACAGCAGCCTGGTGCGCCCGCTGCGCCTTCTCACTAAGCGTTTCCCTCACAGTGTCCGGCAAGAAGAAGGAAACCGGCACCGCGACGGCATCCGTCACCATGCACACCGTCCACGTGGGCTCCCGCACGGCGACCGGCAGCGACACGGCCTGTAAGAGGTCGGCTGCCACACACCGTAGGACAATGTGCGGAGAGAGGGAGAGGCGTGTGAGGTAACGCACAGTGCGCAGTGCAACCCAGCGGCGCGGGGACGGCCAGTAGACGAGATAGGCGTACGCCACAAGTAGTGCAGCACGTGCAGGGTACGTGGAAGCAAGCTCGTAGGCAAGCTGCACCATCTCCTCCGTGAAGGCGGGGGAGCGGGCGGCGCCGGTGATGAGAAGCGCTTTGGATGAGAGCACCCGTTCAGTGAGATGCGGCAGCAGCAGCCCGGCTGTGGCGGAGCGCAGCTCTTCAGGGAAGCGAACGAGGAAGCGCAGAGATTCCACGCACATGAGCGGCGCCTCAAAGAATTCGCGGCTGAGTGTCAGTGAAACCAGAAGCGTCTGCACCCCTTCCATTGCGCCCTGGAGTGTGTGCAGCCGCAGCGTCGTGGGAGGTGCAACTCCGATGGCCTCCGGAGTGACTGAGGTGATGAGCTGCCGAGCTCCATCTTCGCTGTCAACTGTGCCTTTCACCGCCGCTGTGGTGGTCTCAGACAACAGTAGCTGCCCCTGGGGACGCAGTGTTCCACTCGCCACGGTGGCTTCTAACACTGAAGGTGCCGCCCCTGCAAGCCACTGGCGAATGACGTCTGTCGCCACGGCGCGCACTCGGCCCTCAAAAGTTGCGAGTGAGACGCTATCGAGAGCGCCGAAGAGGCGCACGTGCACGAGCAGCTGCATCGCTCCTCCCCAGACGGACCGGTGCGGAGACAGGCACAGGCTCTGCAGAAATGACACAACATCCGAGAAGGTCTTCTGCGTCACTGGTAGATGCCCGTGCGTCACCGCCTCCACCTGCAGCTGCATCGAGCGGTCAGTCCAGCACTCCAGCGGTAGCCGTCGACGCATCCATGGGCACTGCTTCCCTATACTCTGGCGCAGGTAATGCGAGAGCGACGCAGCCGGTCTCCATTGCTGCTGAGGCATCCGCACGACGGAAGACGACAGCCACTGGAGCAGCCTCAGCAACTCCGCCATGTCACTTTGGCTGTCCGCCCCCGACGCGGACGCCTCCTCGCTGGCTGGGGGGCCAAACCACTCCTGCAGCTCCACACCGCACTGACGCAAAGGCACGACGACGTGCTGACGTAGCATGGGAAGACACACGCACCTGCGAAGCACTTCAAGCACCTTCGCCCGCGTGTAGACTGGCCTGCACGACGCTGGAAGCAGTGCTGCACCGGTGGGATGCCACGCCACGCGTGGATTCACGTCCCACCACGGCACGCCGCGCGTCTGCTGTGCGTTCGCAGCTGTCCCCGTGGGCGTCGGCTCAATAAACAGCCATTCGCATGCCAGGAAGAGTCGCAGCATCCAGTGTAGTGTTCCCTCCAGTACACTGTGCCGCGTAACGGCGGCGGCGCTCTCGCAAAAGACTGTAGCAGCGGCCCCACCGCCGCTCGGTGCTGAAGTGGCAGTGGAAGCGCCACCGAATAAGTGCTCATACAGCGAGATGCAGCCGTCGCGTGAAACAGTCGCTGGCGTCCCTGCTGCACCGGTATTGAGGACAGCCCCACCGCTGATTCCTTCAACGACATCCACGCAGTCTTTGAGCGACGCGTTGAAGAGATCCACCGCCACCTGCATATCCTCTGTCCCCGGCCACTCCACATACACCCGCGCCTCAGTTGCGGTGCCAACCCTTGGCAGCGGCAGTGAGGTAGCAGTGCACGATGCACGAGCAGTGTACGGGTCCGCATCCGCTCCCTGCAGCTGCTGCAGTCGACACTGTTTTCCATTTACGATATGAAAGTGTGTCCTTGCGTCCTCTCGCGGCCGTGTTAGCGACGCCATGAGAGCCTCCATGACTTGAATGCCAGTGGTGCGACGCTTCTTACTGGTCACAATGCAGAGCTGCAGTAGCGCACCGCGCCAGATCGCTGCGGCCTGTGCGCGTGCAAGCGAGCGGTCGCCAAGCTGGGAGACACAGGCCGCAAGCAGCGGTGCTGCCCATTCCACCTCGGCGTCGCGCGCAGACGTATCAAGCAGGACTCGGAGCCAGTGCCTCTCTGCACAGGCCCATGCCTCAGCCGGCGCGCAGGCAGCAACCATGCGCACCAGCCCGGCCATGCGAGCACCATGATCACGACTTTGCGCCTCTCGCAGCACCTCGCGCGTCACCATCGAGAATGCCGTGGGAGGCAGCGTCCGCAGAAACGCGCGAACCATCACCTCAGCAGTGGGGAAATGGCCCTTGTTGACATCGGCGTGGGCAGCAAAGAGTGGAAGTACACGCGCCACATAAGCCTTCGCAAAGGCCTCTACCTCGTCGACTGCGCCCAATACTTCCTCCGCTGTGGCGTAGCTCGTTGCGACCGCCACGAGTGAGAGGGCAGGAAGCGCACTCACCAAGTCGCTCGGATTGATAAACGTGAGCACCGACGGCAGCGTCTCACGCAGAAAGGCAAGCAGAGTAGCTCGGCTCGTGTTAGACGACCGCAGCGATGCAGCTGCCGTGTCTGCCAGAATGGTGGGCACGGCGCCGGTGAGAAGCCGCACCGAGGCAGCGCGCTGCGCCGCCACCTCTGTGGGGCTTTGTAGGCCCGTTCGCACACATTGCAGGAAGTCCGGTAGCGCCTTGGCAGGCGAGAGTCGCAGCAGTGCCCACAACATCGTCTGCGCCTGCCGCGCACGCGCCTGGAACGCCGCCACGGCATGCGGAAGAAGGAGACAGACAAATCTCTCCACCGTGGCGGGGCTCCAGCGGCGTGCTGCTCGAGCAGAAGCCGCCTCGCCAGTAGCATTGCCGGGAGGTGAGTTCGGCTGCGCACCAGGCTCCTCTACGACTTCCGCGCCGCGTGACTTCTGTGGCTTGCATGCAGCCCTCTTCTCAGTGAAAGAACAGAGGCGAGCTGCCTCGCGTGCCAGTGAGCTGTAGCAGTCGCATACGCGATCGGCTGGACTGCCGCTGGAGCATGGCATGCCGGGGCGCACTAGCACGCTCGTGGCGTGGAGCCACCGTTCCAACTGACGCCAGAGCGGGGAGTCACTGGTGTCCGGGAAGGCGTTCAGCAGCCGCACGTACGGTGCTGCTGTCCAGCTGATTGCGCGCGAGCTCTTCTCGTGGTCATCACGCGCAGTGCTCCACCCCGGCAGCGAGTTCGCCTCGTGTCCTCCACGGCGTGTGAGACGCGACAGGGCGGCCGCTGAAGTGCCTGGAAGCCCGGCGCTGTTCCCCACCGGCAGCTGCAGCGCCTGTAGCCACGCGGTGAAGAGCGGCTCTGCGAATGCATCCATACCGGCCACTCCAGGATGCGCGCGTGCAAGCGATCCAGTGAATGTCATGACGGCCCTCTCCCATGTAAAGTAAATGCCCCGCGGCTGCGCCCTCGATTTCTTCGCCTTGGCACTGCTTGGCTCCACCACAGATGAAGGCTGACCGGGAGGCTCCCACGCTGCTGTCTCCACCAGTAGGAAGTGCAGAATCTGCTTTGCGCGTGTCGTCAGCTGCGGCGACACGGCCACCGTCGTGGTGGACACGAGCCCATCCTCCTGCTGCCCCTGAGACTTGCGGTCACCTTCTCTCAAGGCGATCGCCTCATGCTCGATAGAGTCATGTGCAACGACCGCGTCAGTTTGGGGTTCGCAGAGGTGACAGTACGGCACGAGTCGCACGAACAAGGAGAGTGCAGCAGCACCATCTTCCGTTGGTGCCAACTGGCTGGCCACGAGGCCCCAGAGACCATCCACGGCGTCAGCGCTAAAGTGAGGCGACGCGCGGCGGCACAGCGACGGCAGCGAGGTGACGACAGCGTTGAGAGTAGATCGCCATGAGGGCAGCTCAGCGTTCCGCTTATCTCGAGCACTCAAGCACAGTGCTGCCAGCGGCTGCCACGGCAGCGTGAAGGTCGCTTCAAGCGCTGCCTCTCCATTCGCGTCGGAGGATGTCTTATTAGGGATCGGTGGTCGGCACGTCGTGTGGAAGCACTGCACGACCGTTCGCCAGCACTCGATGTCAGCCTCGATGAGGGGCCAGTGCGTCACCCATGTGTAGAGCAGTGGCACCACCGACGCCTGAAAGCGTAGCGGCAGCACGTATGAGCCAACGCGGCCGTGTGGCGCAGACAGCAACCCGTGCAGCCGCACACTCAAGTACGACAAGTGACGCGTCAGCGTCGACCACGGAACGGTGGCGCCACTGCCGGACTCCGAAGCGCGGCGAAGCTCCACCAACGACGGATACGAGGGGTACGCCACGTTCTCACATGAATACAAGGCGGCTTCGAAGAGGTCAGCTCGTGGACTCGGCTGCAAGGCGGCGCTTGCGGGGAAGCCTGTCTCGATGTTCCTCGCGTCCTCTTCAACTTTCGCCGTATACTCGTCAAACACCGTAGCGGGCACGTGACTCGCCCACGCCTTTGAACTGCCGACTGCCTCCAGCTCCGCGCATAGCTGAGCCAGCAGGGGCCCGTCCGCGGTGCGCTGATGGGCCACGAGCGATGGGGGCACACACTGATCAAGGTACCGATGAATACGCTCCTTTGGCCCCAGTAGCCTGACGCCTTCCACGCAACCAACCGCCCGGTGCCTTCTTCAGTGAGCCTTGGCGTCGCGCCCTTGGCGTTTGCCTCGCCGGTCACCGAATTCACCGCGTCGCTGGAATCACTCCACGATGAGTCCGCACGGTCGTTGTCGCCGCCATCAGATAACGACGACGAACGTGAGGAGGACATTCGGCCTCGTGGTGGAAGGGGTGACTGCAGAGATCAAGAGAGCTAGGGGGCGCGACCAAGAGACAACTACACGAACAGGAGCACAAGTTGCAGGAGTGGCTCAGCAGGCTAGCGCGGCTACACACTCACGAACGCGCACAGTAACAGAGAGAAAGACAAGAGCCGTCAAGACAACGATTAATCGAGTACGTGGCCATGTAAGTCGTAAAGAGTGAGCCCCACGCACCAACCTGACTCATGCGCGCAGTGTGCCGGAGAACTCCTTCCGTGATCGCCCCTTCAGAGGCAGTGGTGCGTTGCAGTGCCTAAGCGACAGAGAGAGCCACGAGTAGGCGGCAACGACAGACGATTACTCCGCCTCTCTCCCGCAGTGTGTGTGCGTGTAGGCGGACGTGCTGTTGAATATAGGCAGCGTCGATAAGCGAAGTAAAGGGGCTTCAGGGCAGTGGCGGTGGTTGGAGGGGGAAGGGGGTATTGAAGTACAACACTGTGATGATGTCGTGCGAGTGTGCAGACAGAGACAGAAGCGAAGAGAGAAGGATGAAAAGACAGCCGCTTGTATGCGTGGGCGAGTCCGTGGGAGATGCGGGAAGATGAAGAAGGCGAAAGAGAGGAGGGGCGATGCGAGGTGAGAGAGAGCTGAGGAGGTAAAAGAGCGCTAAAGCATAGGTCGCGCCCTCACTGGAATGAAGGGGGCTGTGGTTGGGACTTCTCAGTGGGCCTTGCCCCTTTCCGGTGTATGTCTACGTGTATGGGTGCCTGTCGAGGCGGAGGAGACAGAGGAAGGAGTGGACATGTACCGTGTCGCCCCAGGGAGAGAGCGTCTGGGTGGGGGGAGGAAGGGGGGTGCCAGAGACTCAGAGAGGAGCGATCAGTCACACTGATCGTCATACACACGCACGTACATCGTCTCCTTTGCTGCATCTATGTGATGAAGTGCCGTCACCCTCTTGAGGTATCACACTTGGCTGTGGGCACTGACGCCACGTGCGCGAGAGGGGAGGAGAGGGGGCTACCGCCACAACGCAGCCGTGGAAAAGAGAGGGGAAGGAGAACGTCGGGTATGACGCCAACTCGTACATGAAGAGGGATTGGAGAAAGCGAACACTAACAAGCCTACGAGAGCCGCACCTCCGCACACCCGCGCGTGCATCGTTCAACACTTTGCCTCTGAGCACACACACACACACACACACAAAACCTCCTGAGGCAAACTCCGCACTCATGAAGTACACCTCTACCGCAACGCAGAAGAACCGGCAAACCGCTAGCCGTTCAGAGTAGCGGTCGCAGCAGCAGGTGGCTACGAGGAAAGAGGGAGGGAGGAAGAGGGAAGAAGCGAGGCAAGCAGACGAAGAGAGGCTGCGCAACTCGGCACACCGCCTTCGTCTGCTTGCCTCTCACAGAGATACTATGTACATTGGCGAGCCTACAGCTCGAGCCACAACGACCACAGGCGAGTCCACCTCTCTATCGCAGCCACCAATGTGCATTCACGTCAATGCACAGGAGGGCAATAGAGCGCCACCCACGCACGTAAAGACGTGCGTGGGTCTGCAGAGCACGAGAAGGAGAAGAGTATGCAGTGTAAGAGGCAGGCACAAGAACAGAGACACGCGCACCCACACAAGTACCCCTCCTGAGTGCGCAGGTGGAGATGAAGGGCAGCCATAGAAAGTGAGAGAGAGAGAGAGGACAGGCGGTCAGCAAGCTAAATAGTGCTCGTAACACTGCTCAGGTGAGCAGGCGCCGCTCATCGACAGAACGGTGGGTTTAGCAGCAACGAACGCTTCCAACGCACATGCTCAGAGCCACACTTCGGCGGACGCCTCCGCGCACGGCCTTTGCAACTGCTCTGTTCTCTCCTGTGTCCCTCTACCAAGGTCCACCTCCCTCCCTGCAAAGGATGTACGCTGCTCGTTCAGCAGACGCCCATCTTCCCCTCCCCTCTCTCTACCATTTCCGACTCTGCCTGCGAGTACTTCTCCGCTACGTCCTAGGAGCAACCGTCGACAGCATGAAGCATACGTCGAAGTTGCGCTCTCCAGAGCCGCAGTAGATCTGTCCACACTCCAGTGTGCCCGGGCGGTACCAGAAGAGAGAGCCTTCGTAGAAGAGATTGCGAACGCTCACAACGTTCGCTGTTGCGTTGTACTTGACAGACCACACACCTGCTGGAGCATCGTCTGTGATGGGCATCAGGTAATCTGTGTGCGGGTTGTACGTGGGGCCGTAGAGAACACGGTTCCGCTCCTCCTTCCCCGCACACGCCATCTTCACGTAACACGATGGCTTCTTCGCGTAGTGCAGAGGCTGGCCACCAAAGGTGCTGTTACGCACACCCACAGTCGCGCCGTCTTGCAGGATATACATACCGCGCACCGCCAGGCGGCAGTCTGCGTCGTGTAGCAGCACGAAGTGGGCTAAGCGCATCGCCTCCGTTATACTAAGGATGCGGAACTTTGCCGTACGCTTACGTGGCGCAGGCACGGCGACACCGTCCTGCTCCTCATCCTCCTCTTCCTCCTCATCGCTCTGCTCCTCATCGTCGTCGTCGCTGTTGGCGCCGCCAGCAGCGCGGGCGGCGGCGATGTCTTCCTCAGCCTTCTTCACAGTGTCATCCGGCGTCGGTATCGTCACGGCAGCCTCGTCCGTCTCTGCCGGGAGATCCTGACGCATCCTATACTCGTAGCTCGGCACCCCTTGGTAGGGGCCGCGGAGGGCCTCACAAAGGGCCGCCTGCTCCTCTGTCAGCGCAGAAAGCATCGCCCACGTGTTCCCACCATCAATGCTGTAGAAGCTGACGGCCGGTGCGAACTCGCCGTTCGGGAAAGCTTGCACGACCCAGTAGTGTGTCTTGATCCCAGTGACCTTACCCCACAGCTGCATTGGTGTGCCGCGGTAGCGTTGCGACAAGAGTGGCAGCGAACACTGCAGCGCTGTCTGCTCCCCTGCCGTGAGGCAGCTGCCGTTCAGCGTGAGGTACGCCGCATTGGCAACGGACATGGCTGCTGATGGAGATGCGGGGGGAGGAGAAACGAGAGAGAGGGGGGAGGGGGGCGCGATGAGCCAAGAGAAGTGAGAAAGCAGAATGGGTAGGAAAGCAGAAAAGAGAGACGAAGACACGGTGCACCCGCAATGACGGTGCACCTGCGGGCGTGTGTGCGTGTGGGTCGAGAAGGGAGGAGCCGGACAGACAGGCCTGCTGCGTCCGAAAGACTGGAGGTGTGATGTCAACAACGTGATGGCGGGGGAGAGACGAGTGGGAGGAAGGGCAGCAGACGTGTCCCTGGAACGCGTAGTGCAGCTAAGGAACACCGAGAGAGAGGACGTGCACGTATGGCGGTTCGATGCAGCAGCGCCATGCAAGTAAGTGGAAGGGAAGATGGGGAATAGGCACCATCGCAGCCTAATGCAAAGGAAACACAGAGACTGGAGGGTGTGGGGAGGGGAAGAGAGGAGGAACTCACATACCCATACGGCACTGCCTCCGTTGCCTTTCCTCTTAGATCTGCCTGTTCAATCGTCTTTATGTATGGCGCAGAATCCAGTCGCTCCTTAGTACGATGGCCATCGTTGCCTCACACGCCCACCCCTCAGTGGGGTAACCAGCAATGCCTGCGCACGGCCATTTTGAAATATCAGCAATAACGTCACCAGTGGAGAGTTGTAAACACCACCACTGCAGCAGCAGCAGCAGCAGCAGCGGCGGCGGCGCAGTATGGCGCACGGAAACTGCCACGAGCAGCTCACACGTCGTCAGTTGTCGGGTGGGCTGCAGCAGCACAAGTAGAACCAGCGGCTCTGTCCGCTACCCGCTGCCGCGCTGTAGCCACCGCCTCCTTGAACTGTCCCAGCAGCACCAGTTGCTCCACCGAGCCCTGCCGTACGAATGAGTTCTGATACCACTGCGCCACCGTTGTCGCGCTCGGTGGCACAATCACGCAGCACAGACCGCTAAAGTGCACGAGGCGGCAGTTGCGCGTTAGCACTGGCGTGTCCGGGTAGTAGTGGTAGGTCGGTGTCATGAGCAGCCTCATCAGCGCACAACGCAGCGCCAGCTCTTCCTCCGGCGACGCCGCCTCCACGTCGTAATGCGAAGTCAGCGACTCCGCCTTGGGGCTCATGTAGTAGCAACTCAGAGGAACAGCGTGAAAGCGGAAGCGTGCCGCGTTTGCGATAAAGGAGCCGAACCAGTCAGTGATGACCGAGGCGGCGCACGCCAGCCAGGACACTTTCAAGTAGTAGCAGCAGTGGCTGCTGTACTCCTGCGGCAGGCTGATGTCGACGCTCATGAGTCTCTGTTGCACAGGGACCTCGAAGCCGATGGTGCGACCAGTGACGCGGTCGACGATGTTGCGTGTGTCGAGGGTGAGCGGGTTGTCGTGCACGAGCGCTACCTCCATCAACGGCGGTGTTGCAGGGAAAGTGAGAGGCTTCGCCTCAGAGATGTCCAACGATACACCGCCCTCGTGCGATTTCCACACCACCTTGCCATGGGTGGACAGATGCACTGAGAATCTGTAGCTGATGAAGCGGCAGAACTCCTCGTACGACGGAGGGTGGGCCGCGTCCTCGGGAAGCAACACAACAGCCACCTCGCGTAAGCACAGCCAGATGTCTGGCCCGCGTGGAATAAACACCTTCGGTCGCTCCTGCAGCCAGCCATCTAGCGACTCCCAACGGAAAGCGTTGTGCTCGCCCACCTGGGCCTCCATGTGCACCTCACGCGTGGTGAACTCGTCCGCCAGGTAGTTCCACAGCAGGTAGCGGTAGCTCAACATGTGCGTCACCTGCCCATTGCTATACATGCCTCGGTGCAGCATGCGCGTTACCGAAATCGTCTTGGCCGTCTCGCCCAGCTTAAGCGTGTGCGTCTGGTGTCCGAGTGACATCTCCAGCCGCGCGTTTGGCGACGGCTCGGCGCGCGGCCACTGCGAGCCAGCGACAAGGCCGGGGCTGTCGGCAACTATCTGGTACTGCTGCTGGAGGCGTTGCAGCACAAACTCTAGCAGACGCCTGTTTTCCTCGGCTGGATCAGCGTGGTTGCTGCTGGGGCTCGTCACCGTGTACTGGTGCGGTGACACCGTGTAGAAGCTCTCACGTGGGTAGGCCGGCTTACTACCGTACAAGGGCAGCAACCGACATGTGCACAAGCGCGTCCAGCTCGCCAGGTGCTGCGGCTCGGAGGCAATATCGGGGTGCTTCCACTGCCAGCGGCGGCGTAGCACCGTTGCGGTGCTCACGCTCTCGGCCGACTGCGACAGCGCCGTCGCGTCCTCGCGGTGCTCGTCCTCAGAACCGTATCGGAGGGGATTGATTGGTTTGATCGCGAAGAGCAAACTGTTGCGCAGCTGCACAAACCCCACGGTCACTGTGGTGCCGGGCATCAGCGGCGCCTCGTCCTGGTGAAACGGGCCGTGCGCGGGGTGCCGTCCACCCGAGTGCGTGGCGGCCGTCGGGGTCAGCGACGGAGACGGCAGTCCAGCGAGGCTGCTGCTTTCCTGTCGGCTGACCGCTGCCAAGGGTAGCGTTTGGACACGGAAAGAGGGCGGCGGCGGGGTCCCTGTGGCCAACACTGGAGAGCACATGGTTGTCCCTGTCGATCGCAGGCGCAGTGGCCGAGGTCGGGATGTTGAACTCTTGGGCTTTGCGGCACAAACAGTTCCGTCTTTGGGCGGTGGAAGCGACTCTGTTGACAACGCCGCGTCTACAGTCGCCGGTCCCTGCTGCACTGCGGTCCGCAGCGACGGCCCATCCGTCGTCGACTCCATCGCCTCTGCGCTGGCGTTCAAGCTGCTCAACGCACAAGCAGATTTAGGCAGCTGCGGCGAGGCAGCCATGGTTGTGTCCTTTGTTGCCTCTGCACACGATCCTGCGCCGCTGACAGTACTGCCGCTGCTGTCGCTCTTGCTGGTGACCCGCATCGCGCCTGCCTCGGGTGGATGCGGAGGTGCCCACGTTTGACCTTCACCATCTGCAGAGCCCGTTGTCGCGGTGGCCTTTGCTGCAGCACCGCTGCGAATCATGAACGGAGCGCTGTTGCCCTCTTCTTCCTCCTCCTCCTCCAAGCGCTCAAAGGCACCCGGTCGTCCAGTCGGTGAAACCGCAGCAGCAACGCTCGAACGCGCCTCCCTTCCTTCGTAGTGCAACACCCCATACGAGGCGCAGACCTCTGTGGGCCGCCTCTCTGCCACCTCATCGTCTGCGGCAGCTGTGTCGTTAGGATGCGGCGGCGTTAACGTCTTGGGACCAACCGGCTCCAGCGCCACCCCACCGATCTCGTCCACAGTCGACACAAACAGCTGCGGTGTGAAGCGCAGAAATATCTCCTCGGGGGACTTGAAGTAGACGTTGTTACTGTGCGTGGGGATGATGAGCGTCCGCCCATCAGGGGTAATGCCACTGTGAGAATGGCAGAACACCTCTGCAGGGCGGAAGTCGGACTGGAAGTGGTAGTCATCAATAGCGCGACCGCTCTCAGGGCCACCGCGGGTACTGCCACCCGTCTCCCTGCCCGCTGGCATGGCCATCACCGCGGCTGCCGATGATCGCACGTTCGCTGCATCATCCCCCTCCCTCCATCTCCGACCTCCGCCGGTGTTCAGTAGCAACACCTGCTTCTCAGTGCTGCTGCCACTGGCTGTGAAGGTGTCATCGTCTGCGTCGTCCTCGGAGGCAAGCTCGAGTTCCTCGTCCAACGTGAGTCGGTCGTCGCGGCCAGTGAAGCAGCTCATGAGGTGGGCCCAGTAGTTGTCGTCTAGCAGCAGCCGAGGAGACCAGAACGACCGCGGCAACACAGCCGCATTGATGGTAATCTCCAGGATCAGATACCCGTTCCGCAAGTCACTGTCTACCACGTTGCAGCCGCAGAAGACGGCGTCGCTGCGCGTACTGCTCGACGCCTTGTGCCACCTCTTCACCTGGGGTTGCATAGAGGCATCGCTGTAGCAAGACTCGGCAGCTGTGCTGGTAGCGCTTTCCACTCGAGTGCTCAGCTGTCCATCGCGCTGCTGAAGAAGCCCACGACCTATGGCTGCCGACGTAGACGGTGACGAGCCTCCGGCAGAAACTATCGCAGCGGCGGCGCCACCACTGTCTCCCTGGCGCGCAACCATGGTGTGTCCTACCGGCACGTTCGCTGCAACAGTGCCCGCTGCCACTACCACGGTCGTCGAGCCACCTCCGCTGTCCTGATGCGGCTTTGAAGCATGGAGGCAGTACCACGCGCAGGAGGCAAACGAGACTACCATGCCCATGACATCGCGGTACAAGTGACCATCTTCGAGCCGCAGTTGCACAGACCGCAGCCCACCGCCGGTGCCATTCCCACTGACACCGAGGTCTGTGCCCGCGGAGGTGGGCACGGCTGCCATGGAGGTGACAATAGAATTCACGCTTGACTTGGAGGTGCTGCCCTCGCGCCACAGCAGCGAGCGAGTTTGCAGGCGTGGTGCACTGTTGTACGGGACCAGCGCAGACGAGCTGATGCTGCGCACAGAGTCCTCGAAGGCGCCGAGGGAGTGGTATTCGGGGTTCGCAGTCGTCTTGTGATCGAAGGAACGGCTTATGTGCAGCGTTGGTTTACAGCCGGTAGCGTAAGAGAACGGTAGGTTGCCAGGGTAGCTGAGTCGGCCACCACCGAACGCAGATGGCACCACTGCCATCATGTGAGGGTCCGCACCTCCGTTGGGTGCAGCAAGGTGGGGTTGTGTTGCACCCAACGCCGTGGTAACCCCTGTGCGAGAGCGCCGCTGCTGAGCGGAGGACCAAGCTCCCGTCGTCGCTGCAAGGGCGGCTTCACTACTCAAGACGCCGCCACTATGCGCTCCCGCTGCGGTGAACGGCATGCTGCTGAATGTATGGCGGGATGGGACATATCGCGCCTGCTGCTGCAGCGGACTGCAAGCAGCTGTGTGCGGTAGTGCGTTGGAGGTAAGCATCGGTAGTGCTCCTTGTTGCAGCTGCGTCTGTTGGCGAGTCGTGGCTTGCGCCGCCAATGTGACCGTGCCAGTCACCCCGCGTGGCATGAGCCCCTGCGATGGGGCAGTCAGCGAGGCAAAGAGACTGCTGTTGGTGGTCGTGGCGCGCACCAACAGAGGGCTACTGCACTTGGACGATGTCGACACCGGAGCCGCCGCGCCTAGCCAGCTGCCTGCTGCTGCTTTGCCGCTAGAGGTGCCCAGTGGTGACATCGGTGACGGGGCGTGCTCGGCGCCAATGCTGCCGGTCCACGAGGCACTCAAGAGATCGGCGGCGCACGACTGCAGGTGTAAAGGGACAAGAGGCTGAGAAAAGGCACTTCTTAGGCCACTTGCAGCGACAGCAACGCCCGAGCGATCAGCGCACAGAAGTGAGCTGGCAGAGGGAGGGTGCACTGGAAGGGTCACCTCAGGCACAGGGTAGGTGCGCAGCCCCAACCCAGGAATGAGCAGAGGTAGATGGACCCCCGGGAGAGACGCCTCCCCAGTGGTGGTGCCGTGGCTTCCACAGGAGCTCATCATCGGCGCAGCCGCACCGACTCTGACCCTCCCCTTCACGCCGCTCGTCGCGCCCGCACCGGAGGCGTTGCCATCCTCCAGACCCCTGTCACCGGTCACACCACCAGGAAGCATCGCTGACGCCGAGTACAACTGGGGCTGCTGCTGACGCGCTTGCTGCTGTGGTTGTGGCTGCGCTGGCTGTAGTGTCTTGAGCACCGCCATCACCGAGTACATCCGCTGCCAGCACTCCTTGGGCAGGAGCTCGAAGACCGTCTCGCCGCCGCTTTTATGCTGAAGAGAGGCGTGGAAGAAGACGACAGACATCCACTCCGGAGTCTCGTAGTAGCGCTCCGCCTCCCCCGAGTGTAATGGGGTAGGCACTCGACCAGCCATCCCGCGCACGCCAGCACCCGCGCCGGCACCCGACAGCGCGCAGCTGTGCAGGTGGTACTGCGACCGCAATGTTTCGTCGTGGGAGGTGTACTCCAGCAGTGGCGTCACGTGCAGCGGAGGGCGGCCGACGCAGACGACATGCACCTTCTCTAGACCTATGTCGTGCAACCGAGCACAAACAACCTGCACAAGATTATTAGTGACTTGATAGAAGCCCTTGCCGGCAGACACCACCGTCACAGCATGTCCGCAGAGCGTGAGATTACGATCAATGTAGTTGTGAGTGCACCGCTCCAGCACAATGCTGAGTGCCTCGAGCGTGTTTGACTGCTTCGCATGCACGAACAACCGCTTAGCCGTGATGTCATCGATGCACTGCTGGCGAGCTCGCACGTAGGAGTCGAAAGTGGCTTCTGTGGCAGCCGCGGCGGCAGAAAAAGCTGCGCTGGTGCGGGCCCGCTTCAGAGTCTCGCCAGTTGCAGGGAACACGTTCGTGGTGCTGGTTGTGGAGGTAATGCCGCTTATCTCCCTCTCCTGAAGTGAATGTGCCGCGACGTTCGGGTCGTCACCGTCGTTCGCTGGCCAGCATCGCGGACTCTTGGACCCACTGGCGCGCGAGTGGGATGCCGTAGCGGCCTCGCGGTACGCCCGCACCTCGGTCTCCAGCTGCCGGTAAGCGGCGTCCTGCACCTCCCGCAGTACGCGATCGACAAGCGCCTCGCAGTGCATGCGGATCTCCTCCACAATGTCAACGTTGCTGCGCAGATCTCGCGGCAAATCCAGCAGATGAAAGACGTCCCTGAGTCGGCCGTACTGGAATTCCCTCTGCAGTCGTCCTGTGAAAACGACACAGATATGCGGGGAAGCTTTGCGCTTTGGCAACTGCTTCAGCAGCAACTCGCTGAGGAATTTTCGGATGGCCAAGGTGAGCGCTATGCGGCCATCCATGGTTGTCTCCCACATCTCGTGTGATAGCTCAAGGAGGATGTAGTGAATCGGCGACAGGGACTGGAAGTTGATACGGGTAGTGGGCAGTACAATCCCGCTCCCGACGCGGATGTACGCGACAGCGCCAGCCGCGGATGCGACAGCGGTCCCAGCGAGCCCACCAGCCCCCACGGCACCAGCACCGATGTTGAGGCCATTCTCTGGAGCCCCAAGACCAGGAACTGCAGTGCTCGTAGTGCCGCCGGAAGAAGCTACGCCAGTAAGTGCCGCGGCTGCTGATGACGCACTCACGCCCGGAAAGGAGGCCGATAACGCGGAAGGCACAGTGGGTAGGCCGGTGCTGCTTGCTGCCCTGCTGGGCGAAGTCACTACCGCCTGCAGCATCTCTCGCACGCGAACGCGGAAGCTGCAGACGTGCATCTCCTCGCCCTCGTACAGGATGCGCTCCCGAAGCACCTCCGATATGAGAAACATGTCGGAACGGCTGAGGTACTGGTTATCCACAGTCAACTCAACGTGTGACAGCCCATAGCGCTCCTGCACCTCCTGGTACGAGCTCAGGATGCGCGCCATAACCTTACCCTTGGCAACTTCGTTGATAAGGGGGCACTTTGAGGTGAGGGACTGGTTGACGCTGATGGCGCCATTTGCGTGGCTCACCTCCTTTTCATTAAACGCCATGGCGCGGCAGATCCACCCACCGGACGGGTGCATAAGGGGGCACGGCCCGCCAGCCCCGGCGGCGGCGGCGGCGCCGCCGCCTGCTGCTCCGCAGCCAGAACCAGCGCCAGCAGCCGCGTTCGTGGCGCTGTTCATCGGTGGGGTGCTTGTAAAGCTGGAACTGCTAATCGCGCCTGCGTTCATGCTGACAGTACCGTTCTGCCGCAACGACGCTGAGAAGGCGCCGCCGTGTGCGACACCGACGGTGAGGGTGGGAATTGAAGGGCTTCCACGAGTCAAGGCAGCGGAAGAGTGCGGTGACTCGCCGCCCCGATTCGTTGATACAGACGGCGCGGACGTCAAGTTGCTCCCTTCGCCACCACCAGCACCAGTAAAACTGCTGCCAGGGGAGGGGGAAATTATGGACGACGCTGTCATTAGGTCGACGTAGGAGCTAACGCCTACCGAAGAGGTGCTCTGCGTTCGTGTGGGTAGACCGAGGAAGCTGGTCGTCCCATCACCGATGTTGCTCGTGGGCGGGCTGCCAGGGGTCTGGAGTGCGAAATTGTGGCTGCCACCCACGCCACCGCCACAGGCGCTGTGGCTGATGTGAAAAGGCTGAAAGGAAAAGGAAGGGCGCAGCTCCACGATGGCCTCGACGAGTGTTTGCACACTCTCAGCGGCAGCTGAGGACGACGCCGTGGCGGAGAAGCGCCTTCCGTCATGCATGCTTGCCGGCTGCGGCGACGCGGTGCTGCCATGCCGCCCCGACTGGGGAGGCAGTTCACCAGCAGCCGATGAGGTCGACGACGCCGCCGCTGCCGAGCTTGCTACTGTAACAGGGTTTGCCAAGTTAAAGTTCTTGGGGCAGAAGAGAAAGGCAGCCTTCGAGAGACTATCATTGTGAGTGCGGAACACCAGCGACACCGGAGCGTCGCTGCCCTGAGAGACGCTGGGCTGGTGGCTGTGCCGCTGCTGACGCCGTAGGCTCGCACCCTTCATAGCTGAAAAACGCGGGACAACGCGCTGTGCTCGTAGTGCCTCTGTGTGTGTGTGCGTGTGTGAACGCGCTTGGCAAGACAGAAGTGTTTGCTACTGCCTCGCTCAACGTTTGAGGTGTGGTCGCCGACGTGCTCCTCTCACCGTTCCCTTCCTTCAATCTCACTGGCTGAGTGAAAGCCCTCCGACTTCAGGGGGAATGCTAGTGATTGGTGAAAGAAGAATAGACACGACAGCAGTGATGGCAACGATGGCGTGAACAGGTGACGATAAACCCGCAACACTACGCACAAGCGACGGTAAAGGATAGCAGTCGGCAGAACAAAGAGGATGAGAGTACAACCAGATGCGTGTATAGGACGCAGTTGTGACCGTCTCTGTATGCGCCTGTGCCGATCCGGGAGTCTGTCGGGTAAGTGGGGGCGAGGGCTGCAACAGTGCTAAGCCCAGCACCCTATGAGCAATGGCATGTGTGGCAGTGCGCACACAGCAGATGACGCAAAGGAGAGAAAGAGCTGGAAAGACCTCGTCAGAATCGCCCTCGCTCGATAGGGCTCTCTTCTTCACGTGGGAGACATGCAGAAGAGGCCGCGTGTGTGCGTGTGTATGCGTGAATGTGGAGGCGGAAAGGCAGGATGGAGGCGAAGGGCGCAGGGAGGGTGAAGGAGGGGGGTAAGAGGATGAGCTCAAGAGGGCAAAAGCCACCCGTAAGTGGGTGGCGAGGGCTACCAAAGGTTATGGAGGAATGGCGCGCAGCAGAGAGCGGCATGGCCCCTGCGGGTGCGGGAGGCCCCCTTTACTCGCGAATGGCTCGCACACGCACGGCGCGCGCGTGGCGAAGGGAAGGTGGAGGGGGCAGGGAACAGCGTTCATCGAGTACAACGTAAGCCTTGAGAAGGAAGGGGGGGGCAGGAATAAACGGTTGGGGCCGCGGCACTTGCGCGCCCCCCCCTCGCAGGGCAATCGATGGCGGTGGATCTGCGCTGCCAAGGAGTGGGAGCATCCAAAACGCAAATATACGACACGAAAGCAACGAGAGAAACAAAGCGGTCCCACGAGAGGAAAGGGGGGAGGGGATAGGTGCAGCGAGGAGGAGGAGTACGGCGAACACACAGATGCACTCGTCTGCAGAGACGCGAGATATCGGGGAACGTTCTTCTTGGCCTCCTCCACGCGGTCCTACATGGCCGCTGCCGGCCTGTCAGTAGTACTACTTCCTCCATGCCCTCCTCTTTCTCCGCTCTCCCCCCCCTTCGGTCTCGTTTATAGCTGTTGCAGGAGCGCCTCTCGCAGGCGTGCGTGCTCATCTTGCTGACGTTGATGGCAGTCACGTACACCATCTTCGCTCAACTCCCGAAGCGGAGCAACAGGGAAAGGCATTCTCGGCGTGAGGGGCGCAGACCTTCTCGGGCTCTCATCATTCACCAGAAATACGCTACAGCCTGAATTCAACCGCGCCTCAACTCGCGTGGGAACGACTGTAGGAGCAGCAGCGCACTCTGGAACGGCAATGCTGCTGTCGTAGCTGCACGAGTGACGCGGCAGAGTACGGGACCAACGGGGAGGTGCAGAATCTTGTAGCGGCATCGATACATTGCCTGTCGTAGCAGTAAGAGTACCTGCTGCCTCGTCTGGGGGCATACTTGGTCCCGCGGTACAATACGCCGGTAGCACAATCGACGGAGATCGAGTGCGTGAGCGCCCGTTGCTGAAGCGACTGCCACTACACTGTGATGCGAACCGCCGCCACAATCGGAGTCGAGCCAGGACGCGTTCATGACGTGAGGTGCAGAAACAACGGCTCTCGCGGATGCCCTCTCAGGCTGTGAAAGCGAGGGAGGACGCTTCAGCGCCGCCGCCAACATTGCTTTCAGCTGATTTAGCTCCTGCTGCAGCGCCATCTTCTCTGCCTGATGCTTACGGGTGAAGGCCAGCACGGCAGTGTGCATAGTAGCGGCTGAAACCATCGCAGTCGGTACCGCAAGAGGCGCTGAGGAAGAGTGCGATGCCGCCATGCACCTTCGCTTTGACTGCGTCACTGCCGCGGAGTTTGTGGGCCTCTTGTGAGGCGGCACTTGACTGCGGAAAGCCACCTCGTTCCCACAAACTATGCAGAATCGCATCAACGGCGGCAGTGCGCCAAGCGACTCGCCTTGTGGAAAAAGTTGACTCTCGTCCGAAAGGGCTGTCCCCGACGAGGGCAGCACAGGACTGGTAGAGAGCACCAGGCATGCTGGCGTGCCACATGAAGTGCACATATATTCCCCCATGGCCATCGGCAAGCAGCACACTCCCGGCAGTGACCAAATGTGCGTGTGAGCGGGTCCGTCTGTGAGAATCAGGGCGCGGTCTTGCGTGACGAGAATGTGTCTCCCAATGCAGTCAACACGAGGGCAGAGTGAGAGAACCTTAGAGAGAGAGGAGGCAGTGGCAAGCGTAAGAGAGTCCAGAGGAGAGGTGAACACACGCGATACGCGGCAGTGCCGCCATTCTCCCCCATCGAGAATCATCGGCGGGAGCTAAAAGACAGACAGAGGAGTATCACCTCATCGTTGATGCACGTGCCCGAAGGCCCAAGCGCGTCTATGGCAGCCACCTCTCTCTGCCTCGCGCGCTCTTTATCCTACTTACTACTCGTATGTCGCCTGAGCTCCTCCTCACGTCACCAGCGCGGAGATGAGCAAGAAACTAAAGAAAGGAGAAAAACAGACTGAAGAAGCCAGAGAGAGGCACAAGATGCTTGCAGGAAGCGATGATCGAGCACGCACGTGAGACGGACGGATATCGGTGGGGAAGTTAGAGGAAAAAGCGAACCATCGCGGCACTCATGACAGGCACGAGGGTTACTGGGAGAGGGAAGTGACTTCCCTACTGTGAAAAGGCCCACAACAGTAAATTTCGGCTGGAGGTAGCGTGAGGTGCAGACACTCAGCACAAGCGTGTTGCGAGAGAAAGGGAGAGAGGCGTCTCCGCTAGTCCAGTGATACTATGGAGGTCGCGGAGGCCTCGTGAGAAGAGCCGAGGGTAAACATCCCGATGCGGCCCTGCTTGCCCGCGTCCAAGGGGCGTCCCACTTGGTAGCCACCCTCCGCACCGCGGGTCCGATCCGCGTGTCGCTGCTTGCGATGCTGATGACAATGCTGCCGCCGCCGTTCCTAACTATCTCCGCTGCCACCCCTGACGCCCTTGCCGCCCGCTGAGAAGTCGGAGTAGGATGAGAACAGACGACTGGCTGCCGTTGCAGTAGCCGTTGCCGTGGCCCCAAACGCCGGCGTCAGTACGAAGGGCTAGTCAGCTATTTTCGAACTCAGCGAGAGGGCGAGCTGCTCCACCTCGTCGGCATGCCGCGCGCCGAGGCACGTGGCCACCACCACCGCAGCACTCGGTGAAATGGTGAGGAGGCCGTTGGCAATGCGGACAACGATGAGAAGGCGGATTGGTAGAGCGTGTTTAGCAGGTAGTGCAGCAGCTCTTGACGGGCGAGAAGGAAATAACGCCAGCTCTACTTCACTGCGCCTGCGAGCGAAGGAGCAGAAGGCAGGGGAGGGGGGGGGTCTGGCGGTAGAGGTGTGGGGGTGAAGCGTGGGGAGTATAAGGCGTGAGAGGATGCCACGGTGGAAGAAAGAGAGGAGGCCGAGCGCAGCAGCAGACCATCTGCACACCTTCAAGTTCGACAACATCGGCACGCGCAGCCCCTCTTTCGCCAACTCGCTTGTATTTGCGTACGGGTGTCTTTCACAGAGACGATGGCGCAGACGGAGACGGAGACGGGAGGACAAGGCAGGCATTGGGTGGGGGAAGGAAGAGAGGGTAGAGGAAGGGCACCAGAGGTGATGATGCTGCATCACCGCCCGCGTAAAAGAGCGCGCGGCCCCTCTCTGCGTCGACAGACACGCGTTACACGTCCCCTTTTTTGCCCTCCGTTGGGCAGCCGCAGTCGCAGCCGTTGCCTGCATCACCGAGCCTCTGCGTGCAGCACAGGGCAACAAAACAAAGGGAAGAGCCGCAGGACCACACACTCGGTTGAGGTGGCGAGCGCATTCCGCCTTTCGAGAGTTGGCGCTTTCCCGCCTAACACCCACACATTCAACCCGCGCTCAAAATCTGAACCACCAACTTTCTCGAGAGAGGCACGGTGCCCGGCATTCTCCGCTGCTCTCACCCCATACACCACCACCGAGAGAACGCACACACCGAAACGCACCCCGATCCCTCGCTCCCCCGCCATCACCCTCACTGCATTGTTCGCGTGCGAGACGCTCTCTTTTCCCTTTTCGTTGTTGGGAGGGGAGGGTCTCTGACACCGGTTCTTCTCCGTGTTGTGCTGCTTTCTCGGTGAGAGGGGAGAGACAGAGGGACTGGCTGCGACAGGGCTTCGTTGGCATGGAAAGAGCGCTCATGAAGCGTGAAAGAGAACAACAACAAGAGAGGAGGACGGAGACAGACGGACGGGAGAGGCACGCGTGGGTGTGTACTCCCCCACCTCCCTGCCCAAAGATACACGCGTACACGCACACACACACACACGCACACACACACACACACACACACACACACACACATGAGAGAGAGAGAGAGGAGAGGTGGAAAAAACAGAAGGTTAGGCACACAGGAGAAGACACGAAGCCGCGTCATGATGAATGGTGAAAGGGGGGAGGCGGTGGTGTAAATCAAAGCCGCAGCAGGAACGGCATAAGAAGAGAGGCACTCAACACACACGCACACACACGCACACACGCATAGAGAGAGAGAGGGGGGGGCTGACATACGCCCCCCCCAAAAAAAAAAAGGCCCGGCATCAACAGAGCGAGCGAGCGAGAGAGACGCCAAAACACGTCGAGTCATCGCCAGAGTCACACCCGCGGGTTGGGGGAGTCAAAAGGGGGGCATCGGGGCGGAAGGCGACGCCACAGTCGCTTTTGACAGCGTCCAGTGGAGGAGGAGGAGGAGGAGAGGCGGCGGCGAGGTGGCCCGCAATGGAGGGGAGGGGAGGGGGGGGGGGGCGAACAGCTTGACAGTGAAGCGAAACGGCAAGAATGGCCGCGCACAAACACACACACACACACAGAGAGAGAGAGAAGAGCAACAAAACGCGATGGCCTAACAAACCAAAAGAGACACGGCGGCGGAAATGTAAAGGGAGTCCGCCACAGCCACCGCCGCCGCCACAAGCGTACATGGGGGAGGGAAGAGACAGAGGAAGAGGGGACAACAACAACAAGACAGAGCTCCAATGTTCACGCGATCACTACTCGAGCGAAAGAATAAGAACAGTAAAGAAACGTTGACTGTCAGAGAGAGAAAGAGAGGGAGTGGAGGTGAAGGTGGAGGTGGAGGGGGGTCAGCCACACAGTACAAAACACGCTCGGGGCGCTGCCCACCACTGCAGGAGAGGCGTGGACCACCAGTGGCAACCAACGAGGGGACAAACCACAAAGAGATAGGGCAAACAGGAATGGCTGGAAGTATGGCCGAGGGTCGATCACACGCGTGCGCGTCTGATGCGCCTCATACTCCCACCGAGTCCCGTTTCGCACTTCTTTTCCATGAGGGGGAAGGCAGGGAAGAAAAGGGGGGAGGCGCAACACACATTGAGCCACCGCCGCCCCATCCTCTTCTCTTCGCCTATACGACCTCGGCAACCAGTTGAGCGTGGCAATACACAAAGGAAACAAAGCAGATGCACATGCACATACACACACGCACAAGGACGCGCTGAAGAGAGCGAGAGACACACAGACAGGTGAGTGGCACAGCAGACTGTGAAGCAGAACGAAGGGAAAAAACGGAGAAACGAGGTCAGAGAAATGGAGAGGTCAGACATGAGGTTGGCGGGATGTACATCTATCACCACCACCAGCCTTCCCTCTCACTCGACGCTCTCTCGCTCTCCCTGACTCTGACTCCCACTCTCTCACTTCGGGAGAAACGAGAACACCGAGAGAAGAGCCACAAAAGAGAGAGAGAGAATGACCTCAGGAACCGATACGAGCTAAGGAGAACTGCAGGACAACGGTGTCACTTTCCCCGTGCACTACGTCTCACGCCGTCCTCCATGTGTGTACTGGTTGTGCTTCGCTTCCAGCTCTCGTCGCACACACTCTCTCTCGTCTGTAGCGCACTGCACTTCGTCGACCGACTATGCTAACAACAACACAATTTCTCCTATGCGCCCAATGTGCCCTACAGGCGGCTGGCGCAAATACACACGGGACGACGCACACACACACACACACCACACACACGCACACGCACAAAAGGAGCGGACTCCATGGGCTGTGCCTATGGCGGCGCGTGGTGGGAGTGTGGGGGAGGGGGGGGAGGGGGGGGGGAGAGGGGGAGAGGGGGAGAGGGGGAGAGGGGGAGGCGGTAAATGTGTGTTTAGGAACAGAAGAAAGCGCCGAAGTGAGTGAAAAGTGGGCATCGCCTAAATAAGTTGAAAAGGGGGAAAACAACAGAACTGTGCAAAGGCAGACGCCTGCGACGGTGAGTCCCCCCCCTGCACGGTGACGTGCGTCTGTGCGCTCCTGCGTGGCCAGCGCAACGTCTTCCAGGCTTCTCTCTCCCTCGCGCCTCGCACCCGCAGGCTTTCGCACGCCCTCCCGATCTCTTTGCGCTCCCTCGTTCCATTTGCTTCAATGCATCCGGGAACGAAGGGCAGCAGTGCGTGTGCCTGTGTCTGCCTACGTGGTGGACGGAGCGGCGGGGCGAGGAGAAAGCAAGGAGGGATCATGCACGCGTGTCTGTGCGCCTGTGTCACTGGTTTACATATTGCGAATCGCATTGTTGATCTGGGTGGTGCTTGGCGAGGAATTACTCTCGCCCTGCGTCAGCATCGCCGGGTTCCAGTCCACGCGGAACCACGGATGCGCGATCACGCCGTCTAAGGAGATGCGCTCATGTGGGTCAACCGTAAGCATGCGCGAAATCAAGTCGCGCGCCTCGGCGCTAAAGTGGCGCGCCATGCGAAACTCGCCACGCTCGATCTTCGTGAAGAGCGCGTTCACGTTCTCGTCGTCGAAAGGCAGGTACCCGGCCATCATGACAAACAGCACAACACCGCAGCTCCAGAGGTCTGCCTTGAGGCCGTCATAGCCCTGCTCTTTCAGCACCTCCGGGGCAACGTAATTTGGTGTGCCGCACACTGTCTGTAGCATTGTGCCGCCGCCGCTCGTGCTGGTGCGCTGCAGGTTGCTCAGACCAAAGTCCGAAATTTTGAGTGTGTCGTTTGCATCCAGCAGCAAATTCTCCGGCTTCAAGTCACGGTGAGCAATACCCTGGCGGTGGCAGTAGTTGATGCCACAAATAAGCTGGTGGAAGTAGTGACGCGCCGTCGACTCGTCGAAGCGCTTCGCAGTGGCGATCTTCTCGAAGAGCTCACCGCCCGTCACGAGCTCCAACACCAGGTAGATGTGGTGGCTCGTCTGCATGACCTCGTGCAGCTCAATAATGTTTGGCTGGCGCAGCATCTTCATGACGGCAATCTCGCGCTTTAGTTGCTCCTCCATGCGCTCCCGCACGAGTTGCTCTTTGTCAATCACCTTGATGGCCCATTCCTTACCAGTTTCGGTGTCACGAGCAATCTTGACTTTCGAGAAGTTGCCGGTGCCCAGGGTACGGCCTAGCTCGTACTTGCCGAGACGCTTCGGGGCACCCATTACGATGAGGTGGGTGGAGGTCGGTAGGGAATTGGACGGCAGGAGGATCAGTGGGGGGAAGAGGGAAGAGGGAAAGAGAGAAAGCGGGGCCGTGATCTGCTGTTGTACGCTGCGGACGTGAACAAATTAAACAGCGGCAGTGCTTATGGTGTGTGGGTGTTGATGTGCTTGAGGGGAACTGGAACAGAATGGGTAAGCGGTGACTTGCAGCCTCTGGAGGGAGAACAGAACGCAGCGGCCGTATTAATAGTGTGGAGATGTGGGGTCGGTTAGGGTGTGAGAGGGAGGGTGAGACGGAGAGTGAGTGAGTGAGAGGAGGATGGGGGAGGAGGAGTAGGGGGGGTGACGCAGAGAGGCCTGCACCACTGGTTCTCCGTGTTCACGTTGCTTCGGCATTGCTTCGGCCTGCTTGTTTATCCTATGCTCGGTCGCTAAAACGCCTCGTTGCACACACACACACACACGCGCGCGAAGAAGAAGAGGTAACAACGCGGGCAGCGCATCCATCCGTCACCCATCCGCCTGTTCGCCGTCCGTGTTGGGGTGGAGGACGTCTGTGCTACATGACGACACAGCACTTTGTGCCCCCCTCCTTCCCCTCCGCCGTCGCTGGCGGGGGCCCCTCTGGCATGCATCCCTCCGACCTCTCAAGAGGCGGCCTAAGCACTGGAAGAGCACCGCTGTCCCTCAGGCCCTTTTGGGAGCCGGCGGCACTTGACGCACTTCGGAGATCTCTACTATTGCCATTAAAGCTTTCGCATGCTGTCGCGGACGATATCGATCCAAGGTCGTGTGAGATGCACCCTGTTCTGCCGCTTATGCGTACGTCATCGGCCGACCTGTCACACGTAGTAATCTTTGCTGTGGTGCCTCCGTAGCTCTCGTGCGTTGAGTCATCAGCAGTCTCTGTGCAGTGTCCATTCGGAGGGTTCGTCACCTGGTAGAGGCTACTGGGGACGTACTTGGGTCGCTCGCTTCCCTTGTCGTGGGCCTCGCCTTCAACGCCGACACCGTCCGGTACGCTCGGGATGACTCTTTGGTCGCGGTTTTTGCTTTGCATGGTGAGCGACGCTGTGTCTGTGATGGACGACACCGTCACGTCCAGCGCCCCAGAGCTGTCGGCTGAAGAGGTGGAGATGAGGTTCCTCGAGGAAGAAAAGTTGTTCTGTGCAACCGTGTACGACGCCAAGCCCATGCGGCTCTGTTGCTCTCGCTTGACAGTGATCTTGCCAAGATCCAGCCGCGGCACTTGGACCCGGTAGGACTCATGACAGGCTTTGCGCATGGTCCCACGATTGGCCTGCTCCGACAGGACGCTAACGGGGGTGGCACCGGTGTAGTCAGGCCAAGGGGACCTGTGGACCGCGTCGCACTGGGGGGTGAAGCCATGAGCCTCATCTACCCGGCCCGTTGATGCCGTGTCAATCGCTAGACTCGCTTGTGGGGCCGGCGCCTGTGACTCGACGACTAACGACCCACCACTGCGTTTCTGCTGTTGAAGTGCACTGCCACGGATGCGCGAATTCGCCAATGGGTGGCGCTTGATCACTAAAAACTTCGCATTCACGGGGAGGCCGCCGGAGTTACGCTGCTCCTGGCGTTCTGCCCACGGCATGGCGCCATCGTCCGGCGCTCGCAATGGCAGCCTGTCCCACTCTGATGACAGGCCGTTGGACGAGTGACCGGGTTCGGATGGGGAAGCGCATCCGTCAAAACTCATGTACTGCGTGCGGCCAAGCACGAGGCCATCTAGCGCGTACCTCTTCTCTATAGAGTCGACGAAGCCCGCATCGGCGGGCATCGGGTTGCTGCAACGCCATCCGCCGCTGCTCTGCCGCTGCTCCTGCATCGGCTGGGACTTGCGGCTGGAGCAGTAACCAGAAGTCATGGCGCTAAGCACGACGGAGACGTCGCTCTTGCTGAGCTCGGTGTCGTCGTCATCGACCGCAGCAGTGGTAGGCGGAAGTGGTGACACCACAGCAGCAGCCACGGCGCCACGTAGAGGCCTTTGAGAGAGGCTTCTGTTGTTCCCTATGGCTCGTGAGGCGGTGCAAAACGCCGGCACTTGCACATCGCTGTCATTGCCTTTGTCGGTGGCGTTGCGCAGTTTCAGAGTCGCAGACGCACTGGGCGAACCGCCTGCGCTGCTCTTGCTTTTTACCAGTGTGTTTAGCGGTGCGTGTGTCTTCAGTGTCGTCACGACGACAGTTGGTGGCTGCGACACCTTACGCGTGGCCTTCCTGTTGGCAAGGACAGAGCTCTGAAACGCCTGCGATGCCACGCAGTACCGCTCCATCGGCTGCGCCGCTCCTGTAAGGACATAGCATTCAAAACACCGTCGTCGTCCCTATCACTGCGCCTGTCTATGCGAGGCAGCCGCAAGTACCGCACGGGTGGAAAAGCTTTGGCAGGGGACCCCAAAGATGTGTGGCGCTGGGTGGACTCCATCGGATGCGAGTAACTCAGTGTCCACCGAGAGCGCTGAGCAGTAGCTGCGTCGCTTTCGGGGCTGGTGTTGCCTGAGCCTCGCATCCTTGACAATGCGCCAATGGTCGGCTTGTCCCTCTCCGACATGTGTATGCGTGCCTTACGTGAGTCCGGCCGACAGCGCTGCAGAGAAAACCGCTTCGATTCTGGAAGAGGGTCGGCACACGCAACTGTGCGAAAGCGATAGGATCTCTCGAACTCGCTCGACAGGGGGGTGCCAGTGCGGTATCCGTTCAGTTGTGGGCTGAACAGGCCCGAGTCGCTGCTTAGACTCATGTTTGCCAGCAAAGAAGAGAAAAGACTTCCTTTAAGAATAAGAAGGCCCGTCCTCAGTCAAATCCCCTGCTCTGAGGCGTGTACGTCGTCAGTCCCTCGCTTCCGTGTTACAGCTGCTGTCATTGCACAGTCGTGCCTGCCACTACCAGCGTGCGAGGTGGCGATAAGCCGGTCACCGTAACCGTGTTAGCCCCGCGTTCCCTTGGTCGACACGGCGAGTTGATCCTCCCCTGCGAGGGCAGTGGAAGAGCAGTGTATCCTTGGCGACGCTTTCCGGTATTCGTGAAACGGTATAGCACACGTGCTTGAGAAGCTTGCAAGGGGAAGGGGATCAGTGAAGGGGAAGTGGGACGCCGAAAAGCAGTACCGATCGCGTGGATGGGGTAGGGGTAGGGGGGGGGGGGCCGAGAGGTCGGTGAGGAGAGGCTATGCGTACAGCGGAGAACGAGGAGACCAGCGGAAAGCGGCAAAGAAAAGGGTGTGGCACACACACACACACAGACACACACACACACACACACACACACTGGGAGGGAGAGAGAGAGAGGCTGACAAGGGGAAAGAGAGGAAGAGAGTAAGCGAGGACGGAATAGGGAGAGGGGAAGGCGAAGTCGATACGGCGCCCCTCACGTGCGAAGGCGGGGCCTAGAGAGAGAGGAGAAAGAGGCAGAAATCAAAAGGTGGGGTCAGAGGCACACAGAGAGAGACTCACAACCAATAGCTGTGATGAGAGGGAAAGCCAACGCGCGCCGATCGTTGTAAAACAGCTGCAATAACGGGTACTCGTGACGAGGGAGGGCGAGAGAAAGAGGGAAATGGGGGGGGTGAGGGAGAGGTGGAGGCACATGTACCGTATGTGCGCTGTTCCGTATCAACGGTGACCTTTGAAGACGAGCAAGCAAAAAGCACAGCGGGGAGGGGAGGGGAGGTGGTGGAGAGGAGAGCTGTAGCGTCTGTCTAGCAGGAGAGAGAGAGAGGGGGGAGGTAAAAAAAAGGGCTGCGGTGAACAGAAAAGCAAAAGAGAAGAGACCAGAGGAGCGCCTCAGGAGACTCAGCTACACACGGCTACCGAACAAGCGCGCAGGCGACCAGAAAGACGTGCGCACAGAGGTGTAGCACAATACTCAGACGCGTATCCACCGCTACGTGAATAGGTTATTCATGCATGTGGGGAAGGAGTGTTAACGTGTACCTGTGTGTGCGTGCGTGGGTGTGGCTCTGCGCAGCAGTCCCCCTTGTTGGCTCGCGTTTTGTGGGTGCCTTGCTCCAATCTCACGCGCAACGCACGAGTCCCCAAGAGCGCACGGGGATCGATGGAAAGAAAAGCGGGGCGAAGAGTAAAACGGAATGGCACGTAGCGAGAGAGAGACAGAGAGAGAGAAAGGGGCTCTGAAGGCAGACAAGAAAGGCAACAAAAGAAAGAAAAAGAGGACGAGATGATGGCGTACGCCCCCCACAAGGGCGGGGGGAGCGTCAGCAGTAGCAGCGGCAGAGGCGGCGTGCGACGCTAACACGGCAACAAAGCGCAACGATAGAACGCAGAGTGAGTGCAAGAAGCACAGACAGCTGAAATGAGAAGAGAGAGGGAAACGAGGTCACGGAGGAACGTAAGAACGATGTTGCTCGGTAGGGTAAGAGGGGAGAGCAGGAAAGAAAAGGGCAACGGAAAGAAGACCACAGGCACGCACACACACACACGCACACACACACACACGCGTGCGGAAAGGAGAAGGCAGTAATAATAATCTCGTGGGCGGTGCTTCTTTTCGCTGGCGCCTTCGCAGGCCTGATCGACGTGCGTGGGCGCGCTCAGCCCTCGCTTTATCGTCTGGGCGAAAATTCTGCCAACACAACGAAAAACAGCAACGCCCTGTGGAGGTGCGGGGGAAGCCAAGAAGGGCCCGTGCACCAGGGGGGCGGGGGAAGGGATCGAGGTGCGGGCCTTGAGAATGTGTTCTGCCGTCCGTTAGTAAAAAGGAGGTGTGTGGGGAAGAGGCTGTGAGGGGGAGAGGGGGAGGGAGTTGGTGGACTCTTGTTGGTGAAGGAGGAAGAGGAGGAGATGAAGGAAGCAGGAGGCAGAGACGGCGTGAAGCGCACTTCCGCGTGATGAGGAAGACGTGGTGGACTGGGGCACGGCTCACGCACGCAACCAGACTGAAGTACTGAGAAGGTCTGTAAAGTTAGGAGGAAAAGGTGACGGGGAGGCAGGGGAAAGCAGCCGTGCAATGGTGGACGACAAAGGGCGGTGATGGCAACAGCGGGGACGCGAGGATGGATGGTAGTGTATTGGTGAGCGTGTGCACCTCTTTTGCGGGTTTGCCCACCCGATGCCCGCGTGTGCGAGTCGACCAGAGATGGCGAAAGGAGCCCAGAAACAACGCGATCAAAAGGAAAAGAAAAGGGGGAAACAGTGGGAGAGGTAAGCAGAGCACCTGTGGCTTACATACGAGGGCCGGGGGGGAGAGGCGCGCGCGCTTGGAAATATACGCACAACAAACCTCAGAGGCACGCCCACGCAGTCTCTGAGACGAGTCAGAGAGAAGCACACGCACGCCCACGAAGCCGGACAGAGACAGCGAAGTTAGGTGGGCCCGCTACACATACATACAGGAAGAAACAAACAAGACAAGCAAAAATGTCCCGCGTCCATCTCTGCGTCCCCGGGGGACCGTGTTGAGAGGACGATAAGAACGAAGTGAAAGCAAAACTGCAGACCCACACAGCGCAAGAGGAAGTCGAAGCGACTGAAAGAGTGATTAGATGGGCTAAACGGCGAGGAAGGGAGCGCGCACAAAATCCGCATGATTGAAGGCCCTCTAAAGAGACTTTTTACCATCAATATCCGCCAAATTCCACCGCCGGCTACCCACGCCGAGAGAAGTTGCCTCGCCGCGAGAAGAGAGTTGCGAGACCGAAACAACAACGCTCTCACTACCTATACAACGCGTAGCACGAGCGGATTCGGTGCCTTTTACCCATTGCCCTCCCACCTCTGTCGTCGCACCGACTGCCTCAAAGACGTTAAACAACACGCGAGAGAAGAATGCATCTAAGAGAACTACAAGAGAGGGGGGCACGATCCGCCACGCACACGCCGATCATGCCCGTCCACTTACACACCTACGCACGAACAAGGTGAAACATGAACACCGCCGTAGCAAGGAGTGGGAACTACTAAAAAGAAAAGAGGGAGGAGGGGGAGGAGGGGGGAGGAGAGGGGCGGCGGCCTCCTACTCGCGCCACGCCACGAATAACCAGGGCCACCACACCGTCAGAGAGACCCGCCATCGACACAGGCGGAAGGGGGCATCGGCTGGCAGCCAGCCACCATCGCCCGCAGGCACGTCGACAGACAGCCGCCCACATCAGCGCATACTAAACGGAGAGGGACCCACCCAACACACACGTGGAGAAAAATGTGGAAAAGCGAAAGTGGCGCGCGCGCGGGGTGTCCCATCTGATCACGGCAAGTCAACAAGCGGAGAAGCGCATCGCAGCCGCTCATCGATCGCGGCTCCACCGTGGCTGAGCCCGCGTCCTCGAAAACAACCCCGTCGAGTCGGCCATCCGTCTAGCCCGCTCGCCGTGTGGGCCCCTGCGCCCCCTCCTCCGGTCCGTGCTGCGCGATCAGTGCCAGACGGACTCGGGTGTCTTGTTGGGAAGCCATACACCGCGCCAGTGGGTGCCGGTAGTGCAAACGAGGAGTGCTCACATTTTGCCGGCACTGGGGCCTGTTTCAGGATGATGTGGCTGTCTGGGTCACTCGATGCCTTCGTCTTCCGCTTCCTTCCACGTATTAGAGGAGTGTCTGGATGGCGTTCCCGCATTGCCGCGACACGTCGAACCATGCGATTAGTCTGGGGGCAGCAGGGGGGCATTCCGCGCTCTTCAGGACCCGTACGCCTCTGACAGCAGCGGGTGTGCCAAGCGGAAGAGGCTGGTGCGGAGCTGGGGTGATTGACCACCTCCCGTCTCACCACGCCGTTCTTAAATAGGCAGCCTGACATGAAACGCATCCGTCTAGTAGGGCCACCGCAGCAATGCCGGACTGACACAGCTTCCACCTCCTCCTCAAGAACGGGGGTGGAGGTCCCACGCCCATGCACGTGTCCTGTTGTGTGAGCACAGAGACGCGACTGCTGTGCATCCTCTCGCTTGCGACGCCGGTGTACTGAACAACTGGGGCAGCAGAGGGGCCCTCTGCAGGCCTGTGGGGTGAAGTGCGCCCTCTCGTGCAGTAAGTAGGCGGGTGTCGAGGGGGGGACTGCCAAGGGAGCCACGCCGGCCCAAGGCTGTTTTGGGCCGTGTTCAGCTCCACTGCCACTCCATCACAATGCAGTGCAGGCAGAGCGACGGCGAGGCAATGCGGGCATTTGCCAAATCGTCGACACGACTCGTGGCTAGCTGGGGCTAAGCGCCATCGTCACCGCTGGTCTCTTCAGCACTGCGCCAGACCACACCCCCTCCGCCGGTATCACGAATCTGCGCAGTCGTACGCCTAAGGGCTGGCTGCACGCTGCTCGACTTCCTCCGCAAGGAATGGCGGCGCTGAACCCCGGGATGCCACGCGCTGAGGTGGCCGACCAGTATCCCGGGGGCGCATGCACACTGTGAGACCTACAAAGCACTACAGTGACAACGTCGCCGAATTCGGCGCAGCGGCGGAGCGGACGAGAATTTGAAAAACCAACGCGACGACCTCGACGTACTGCGCTGCCATAGCGGACCGCATCACTCTACTGCCTCTGCGCTAGGAGAACACGTTGGCGCCGTGTGTCTGCGTCAGTGCACGGCTGCAGATGGAAAATCAAAAGAGGAGGAGATGGCGCTGGGAGTGAGGAACCACTCGGTGTCATGGGGAAGAGCCCAACGAAGAGAAGGGGGCGATCAGATATGGCGGGAGGAAGAGAGGTGAAACAGCCCTATGGCGGTCCTGGTAAAGAACCTAGAGGCCGTGCTGGTGGAAAGCAATCCGCAGCAAACACACAGCCGACAGTCACAGAGACCCGCGACGATTGGTATCGCGCCCACGGGAGGTGAAGCACATCTCCTCGCGTCAAGCAACACTCCTGTCGTGCGTCGGTCCGGTTGCGGTGCCTCTCTTCTGTGCCGCCTTCTTCTCTAGTGCAGCTGCGCACATCGAGCACAGTGGGTTCTCTCGGTACAAGGCGCTCAAGAAGGCGTCGCCGAGGTCCTCCATCCGCTCCACACGCCACCAGTCAAAGTACCCCGCCTCGTCGATCAAATCTGGGTTCTCGTCAAGAGCACGCAGGTACGCAGCGAGCTGTGCGAATCCATTCATCGGCGGCGGGGGGGTGCCACCGGGCTCCGCCGTTGCAGAGAGCTCGCGCTCGTACGCTGCTGCGGGCGGCACATCAACACGGTTGAAGTGCCGCGAGTACGCGTCGCCCTGCGCTTGACGAGGCATTGAGCGATGCCTGCGCTTCGTCATCGCATCATCGCCACTCAGCTCAGGGAACACCTCCACTGCACGCCGCCTCGTCTTCGCAAGCGTCGCATTGCGCGCTCGACTCTCAGCCACTTCCTCCACGAAGCCCCGAGCGGTGTTGGGCGTCAGCGACCAGCTTGTTCTCAACGCAAGGCGCTCACGTGTCCCCGTATAGTGGCTCTTCGGCACCGCACCATCACCGATGGCATCACGCGCATCACTGTGCACCTGCTGTAGGTAGCTGCACTGGCCGTAGCCCAACAAGTACGCAGAGAGGTCATCTGGCAAGGGCACCACCGCACTGATGTTATCACCATCGGCCACATGACCGGCTCTGTCGCGGCATCCGTCGCATTGGCATTTGCCTCTGTCAATAACGGCGGCCACGTCCCGGCTGGATTCGTAAACGCGCGCTCTGCAGATGCGCTATCGTTACTCAACGCGCCATCGGCCCATGTCGCCTTCGCCTCTGCAGGCTCGCCGTACTTCTTCCTCAGCAACGCGGTCTCTGTCGAATAGGTGGCATCGGTGTACAGCATGTAGTGGTGCTGGGAGACGTGGCACGACGCCTGCGCTGCCATCTCCAGACCAGACGCTACAGCCGATGCAGAAGCCATTGCGCTCGCGTACTTCTTAGCCGCGGCACCGTCGCCCTCGACAACCTGCGCTATCTTGGACGCTTGCGCCCGGAGCACCGCAGCATGTGTGCGAAGTACCTGCCGCGTCATCACCTCGTCCCTTTCCTGCGACTCCAACACGCCGCTCGCCTCCCGGCGCCACGCCGTCTCGTTGAGCAGAGGAAACATCTGCAGCACCGGAACGACAGAGAGACCGCGAAACTGCTCAGCCTCGTCACCAGACCTCCGCAAGACACTCGGCACGAAGTCTGCGATGTTCATCGCACCAATGTACAGCGGCAGAGCACCGGACAGCAGCGCGTTGTACACCTTCTCGGTCACGTAGTCGTCCTCGATGCTGTTCTCGAAGGGCAACACGTATCGGTACTTGCGGAACACACACCGCACACTGTAGTCATTAGCGGAGTGCAGCATCTTGTGCGCAGTCGTCTTGCTGCTCCGGAGGCTCTCGTTCTCCAACTTTAGCGACTCCAGTGCAGCATCGTGCCGCCTCTGGATAGCGTCCGGCAAGCACCCAGGCGGAATGAGCATCCTGGCACACTGCGGAATACCCCGTGTCGGCACCGCGTCCCCCGGCAGCGGAGTCGGCTTCGGAATTACGCATTGGCCGTAGTTATGCACTGGGTAGTAGCGGCAGAGCTCAGACAGCCACTCCATGCGGTTATGATGGCAATTACTAATCATCACCGCAATTGCTCGGATACGAGGAGGCGACTGCGCGTCTTTGCCTACAGCCGCACGTCCAGACCACTCCGCCGACGTCTGCGGGCGCCACGCAACCGGCTGCAGCGGTGAGCGCATGCCATCCCCGTACATCGGCAGCATCATCGGGTTCATACCATGCAGCAGCTCAAAGCCGAGTCGTGCCAGCACCCCGGTCGCCATCGCACGTGATGCAGACCCTTTATCCGCCGCCCTCACCGATGCCCACGGCAACACTGCTGGCGCATCGCGTGCTGTCAACAGGATGAACGCGTCCGCTCCCTCACCACGCAGCAGCCGACGGCGCAACTGATTGAAGTACACCACCAGCTGGAAATCGCGCAAACACATGCTTGTCATTGTCCATGTCCCGAAGCGGGTGGGTGCCGGGGCCCGTTCACCGGATGCCGTCGGCATCAAAGGTACCTGATCCGGTCGCCTTACCACGTTCTGCAGGTACACAGAATCGTACTGTAGCCAGTACGTCGTCTGGAGCGAATAGAACGGACTGGACTGGAGTGACTCGCCGTGAACAAAGCTCGTGTGCACCGGCATGAGGCGCTTGATGGACACGTTACCGCCCTCAGCGGACCCCTGCTGCGAGGCACGCATGTCATTGGCAAAGAACAGCGGTAGTCCGTTGTCAAAGTGGGTCAGCCACACATCGACGGATAATAGCAGGTGGTGGTTCGTGGGGTCCTGGCTGTAGCGGTTCACCCATCTGCCGATGCCCCTGCCCTCCTTGCGATTCAGCAACTTGCATGTGAAGAGGTCATCGCGGGTCACTTTCACGCCTTCACCACTGCCAGAGGGGACATGGACAAGTCCAGCATCCACGTCCTCAAGAGAAACCGCCCACGAAATCGCCGCATCCCCACTGTCGCAGCTCTCCGCACTGGCATTACTATGAACGCTAGTCCGGCGCGCACAGCTGCCTCGCACGAGGCGTGGATGCACGCAGTGAAAAGTACAGCCGTCACAGACCGACAGTGCAGGGCGCTGCCCGTGTTCCCCCCCGGTCATGCGCTCGAGCAGTGACACGCGCACCGGGTCCAGGTAATACTCCGCAGGGGGCGTCACATTCGGAACATCAGCGCATAGGTAACTCCGGAAGTTACCCCAGCTGCCACTGACGGCAATACTGATCTCCTCAGTAGCGCCGCCAGGGCCAATCCGTGTGGGGTCTGTCTGTAGCTCCTCCCAAAGACGCCCTCGCTCCTCTGCGGAAGAGGGCACTGGGAAAGGCAAGAGAGATTCGCGGCCGCGTGGGTCGGCAGACCATTCCTTCTTTGTTCGGTGAGCAGCAGCAGTGATGGTCATCCACGGCACTGCCTCTCGGTGCAGGAAAGTATACGATAGAGGATTGCGCTCTACGCAACCCACTTTCGTGGGTCGCGCGGAGCCGAATAGCATTGCATGAAACCAACGCTTAACCGCGGCAAGGGTCTCCACCAGCTGGCGCAGCTCGCGCTGCGCAACGCCGTGGCCGTTGTTTCCACCACCACCATGAGTAATAGTAGTCGTCGTCGTCGTCTCCAACCCGGCCAGCATTGAGCCAAGCTGCTCCGCCTCCGCGATAAGCTCCTTGCTGGCGCACTGGCAGTCCAACAAGGGTTGCCCCCAAAAGCCCACCTGCATCACATTCTGCTGGCTCATGCCAACGATCTTTTCACCCCTCGTGGCAAGAAACATTACAACAATGAGCCCAGCGGTAAAGCACGCGAGAAGACGCAGAACCAAACCGGCGCGTAACCGACGAAGGCGCTGCGGCGTCTTAAGCGAGCCACGATTGCCGCCCTCCCCACCGGGGGTACTCGCACGCCTGTCTTTCTCTCCGGCCAAGCCAACACGGGGGTGAAATATACGACGAGAAGCCACGCAACAGAGCCGAAGGCAGCGTTGCCACCACACGCCCGCCTGATGAGTGGTGACCTTCGCGTCGCGCTCATTCGTCGCATCATCCCCGGGTGCGGCCGTACCACCGCGCATAATACACTCGATGTTGCCCTCACCGCCTGTGCCAACTGTGTCATCATCGTGACCCACGCCCACGGCGTGCACCGGCATCGGGGCAGCGCCGGATGAGTGATGCGAGAAACCGGCCTCGCACGCGTCCTCACTTTGGTACGACGGTTGCTCGACCCTCGTTGTCGCCTCCGCGAGCGGCTTGCGTGCGCGGCTCTTCATCTTTGAGGGAGGCTGCGGTCAAATATAAAGAGGGGCAAAAGATCGCGTGAGGAGGCGACATCCGTTGGGTATCCCCTCAGTGTGTACGTCACCCCTCCCCCGCCTCCCCCCGGCCGCGCCTCCTCGGGATCCCGTGTGTGCTGAGGGGGGAGGGGGGCCTGTGGACAGCTGCGTGAGGAGAGAGAAATCGAGAGTGAGCGCAAGTCGTAAAAGCAAACAAGAGCAGCGGTGGGGCAGGAGGGAGGCGGTCCGCTGTTGGGTCGAGCAGTCGTCGTCGCGCGCTGTCGATTGACCGGTGTGTTACACTGAATAGGCTTCTCTGCTCCTTGCGAGTCCTGTGCGTCCGAGTGAACTACAGCTGCACAGGTCCTTCTCAACGTTGGAAATTCACTTTGTATCTTCCACTCGAGAGGCAGGGGGTGTACAACACCGCTGTGTGAGGTAGAGAGCTGAAGGAAACAGCCTGCAACGGGTGCAAGCAAGGGGGAAGAGAAGGGGAAGATGATGAGAGGAACACATGAGGACAGTCGACGGGTGGGGAAGGGGAGAGTGATGAGAAGACCTGGAGAGAAACGAGGTCGCAGATACTGCGGTGGACATATCCACACTGTGCCGTGGCACCACCTCCATGATTCGCCATGGTCCTCGAGAGCAGCAGCATTACATTTGCAACCCGCTCCTGCCGCTCATCGCGCTCGAAGCTGCGTCGAGAACTAAAAAGGGGGGGACGGAGGATGATGCCCTTCCACGACGGAGACACACAACAACGCTTTGAGAGACTCAAGAACGAGAGAGGGGGAGAGGGGGAGAGGGGGAGAGGGAGGGGGAGAGGGGCAGTCGGGTACACATCCACACAAGGGGTGGGCAAGGAGTAAAAGAGGAACAACTTAGCCCTCGGGTGAAACAGACTACACACACACACACACACACACGCACGCACGCACACAGAGACACACGCACACACACACACACACACACACAGAGAGAGAGAGAGACACACAGACAGACAGACAGAGGTGCACACATCCATGCGCATAAGCAAGCAAGCAAGCAAGAGAGAGAGAGAGAGAACGGGAAAGATGGGGGGAGAGAGGGGGAGGGGAGGGGGGGAATTGAAGGGCGCGAGCTGACGAGCACACAAAATGGCAGTAAAACAGAGGAGCAAAGACGCGCATTGGGAGGGGGGGTGAGAGGACAGTTGGGGACGCGGAGAGCACAAACAGCCGAACCGAGACGGAGCGGCGCATCCGGCCGCAAATAACTCCTAGACGAAAGAGAACACACACACACACACACAGAGAGAGAGAAGAAAGAAAGCGAGCGCAATCGCCTGCAAACGTGCAGGAAAACCCGATGCGTCCCCGTCGAACCGTTTCCACACTCATGAGGATTGGACAGCTGAGGACCGCGACGGTGGTAGCCAGCGAAGGTGCTTCGAGTATGGGTAAGTCAAGAAGGAGTGCTTGAGTAGCCCCGACGCAGACGGGCGCTTCGCCGGGTCGACCTGCAAGCAGCTCTTGAGAAAATCCAGGTACAGCGAGAAGCCATTGTACTCCGTCGTCCTCCCTTCCGCCTTGAGCGCAGCGAGCTCGTCGTCCGTGGGCAACCCGTGCGGGGGCGTCCCGCAGCGGCTGATGCGGTAGAGAAAAACGAAGGGGTTTGTGCTAGCGCTCTCCCGCCAGATGGGCCGATCAAGCATCTCGATTCCAACGCAGCCGAGCGACCAGATGTCGGCCGCGGTAACAGACTTCACCGTTCCTTGAATCACCTCCGGAGCCATGTACTGCGGTGAGCCGACCGGGATACCGTCTCCCGCACCCGCACCGCTGCTGCTCTTCGTGGAGGGTGACACAGCAGCGCCAGTGGAGTCGGTAGCCACCTCGCACGGTGCACCTGTACTACTGCCAAAGTCAGAGAGCTTGACGCGGCCATTCTTGGTGACAAGGATGTTCTCGCCCTTAATGTCACGGTGCGCGATGGAGAGGCTGTGCAGGTACTGCAGGCCGCTCAGTATCTGGTGCATGTATTGCTGAATCGCCAGCATTGTCAAGGCCCCAAAGCGCTCGACGAGGGAGTGGATAGTGCCGCACTCCACATATTCCGTGAAGATGCGCAGGTCCCGCGTCGTCGTGTTCAGCGAGCTGCCTAGGAAACGGATGATGTTCTTGTGCCGAGCGGCGCACAGCACGTCCAGCTCGCGCTGAAGACCCTCCATCTCCGCCGTCCCCACCGCCTCACCGACTCGCATCACCTTCACAGCTACCATCAGCGAACCACGGCGAGTTTGCAGGAGACCCATATAGACAGAGCCGAAAGTGCCGCGGCCGATGAGATTGCCGAGCTGGATGTGGTCGAGGTCCTCCATGGTCACCTCGTCTAGCTTGCTCCGCCGCACGACGGAAGAACGGGAAGTCTGCAGACTGCAACAGCTCTCCGCTCGGTGGAAACCTTCGCGAGCAGCGGCGTCCTTGCCATAACCCCCGGTATTCACGCCTCGATAAGGCTCGAGGGCGTCTGTGCTGAGGTAGGGAACACCCGGCTCACCCCTGTCACTGCCCGCGTTTGCGCCAGCGTCGACTCTGTCATCTCTTGAGCGGTGATGAGGCCGCTTCGAGTCCCCAGCAACGCCTGCTCCTCCCCGCACCGCCGCGCCGCTACCGGGAGCACCCTCTTTCAGCGGTGACGCTCCGGTGCTCGTGGTGCCCGCTGATTTGCTAGGACCATGTCTACCAGTTCCGCTATCACGACTGCCTCTTGCTGCAGCGGCACCGGTCGCTGCGACCGGGTGCACACCAGCCACAAACGGCTCCAGCCCGAGCAGTTTCACCACGTCTGGGTGGCGAATATAAAAGGGGCTCAACGTGACGGCCTGGAGGAACACCTCCACCTCTACCCGGCGCTCCTCTGTGAACGCCTCCGTGGCGAAGCGCACACTTGGGAGCCGCTTCAGTGGTACTGCGGGCAGTTCCCGGCCCCCAACCATTTTCACCCGCTCAAGAACTGGTATGATGCTGGTGTAGAGGCCGCGCTCCTGTGCCAGGAGAACTTCACCGCTGGCACGGTCACAGACAAGAAGCTTATAGGCGATCCTCTTCACCTCTAGCGCGCCATTGTCGACGGTGTCGTTTTCACTCCCGCGCTGATTCTGGCTGCGTAGACGCGCCGTGGTAGATGTGCCAGACGCGGCGCCGCTCGCCGGGGTGAGCACGTCAGCACTGCCGCTGGTCAGGCGAGTGTGCCGTGTCACTTTGAAGCCTCCCGACTGCCCGCCAGCGCACACTTGCCGCTGGTAGCCGTCGCCTGTCCGTAAGGAGCCACTGCGTAACGAGTCGGGGCGGGTGCTTGGGTCAGTGGTAGCGGTGCCGCTCATTTTGGCCGGCAATAGACCATCACCGCCACCAGAGGTAGATGTTGACGTCTCTGGAGCGCTCCGCGACGGTGGCACCATGAGCTCGACCTTTATGCACAACGAATCAATATTGCCAGTGAGGGAAGGTATGTGATTCGCCTTCACCGTCTTCGCCTGCTTCTTCGTGCCCTGGGTGAGAGGCGCGCTGACGGCGTTGGTGCCACTTCGGTGCACCTTCTTCGCGCCAACTCCTTTAGCAGCTACATCCTCCTTCCCGGGGGCGACGCCTTGCAATTCTGAGCACCTCATTGACGGCGATGCTGGCGATCTGGGGGAGGAAATAAAGGACACATTCGACGAGGAGAACTCCGAGTCGCTGGAGGAGCTGTCTCGGCTGTCTCGCTCGTCGCACCGAGATCTGTCAAGAGTAGTGTCGCTCGCAGCGGCGTTAGTTCCTAAGGCTCTTGGCATACGACTCAGCAACGACGTTTCCGTATTCACGTCCTCATCCGCATCAACGTTCTGCCCTGACAGGCGCGCCAGGGTGGCCACGGACAATGTGGCTGCACTCGAGCTCTGCGTTGCAATGTGGGAATCACGTCGGTTGTATGTCCCCACGCTGCCGTCCCCGGGCAACTTAAAAGCTGGCAGTTGTGACGCGGCGCTGTGGCTAACTATGGAAGATGCGACAGAGTCGCCATGGCTGCCTGCTCGTGGCGCTTGCAGATTGAAGTTCCGGTCGGGGGTCATTTCCGGTGACAAGCTGCGGGTGTTCTGCCTCTCCCTGCATGACATCTGCGGAATATGCGCCGAGTGTTGAGAAAGATCTATCGTTGATGATTCGACACTGCCGTCGCGCGGTGTACTGAGGTGCGAGGGGCACTGATCGGCGGTGGACTCGATGGGCAGCCGGCCGTCAGCTTGAAACACGACGTTGCAGCACTCCGACATCTCCTCCTCAAGGCAGCACACCGTGACAGTTGCCGTCTTGATAACAGATGATGGCGATGACGCAGTCCCACCGTTCGGCGAGGAGTTCGTCGTTGCTTTCCCGTTCGGCTTTGTAGTTGCTTTCTCCACCAGTAATGACTTTGTCGGGCAGGCCAGGGACGGTGGCAGAGTGGACACGCTCTTCACGCCAGACCTGTTGCGGGGCGGCAGGCGCGATGGGACCCCCTTGCTGCAAAGCGGCGGAGAGCAACCGATGCGTATCTTCTCTGGGCTCTTGTCGCGTGCCGACGCTGAAGAGTTGCTGAAAGTGCCTTGATAGGGCGGTGACATGACGGCACAGCTGCTGCCGTTCTTCGCTGATTCTGACTTGCCCTGTTGCCCGCTACTAGCTTCTTGTCGTTGAGTCACAAGAGGCGGGGGTGTCTGGCGCACCTCCCCAGCAGCACCGCCGGCAGCAGCTGAGGAGACGCTGGTATGTGAGCAGGATACGAAGGTGCTATCCTGATGACCCTTGGTGGGAGTCTCGGATCGGGATCTGGTGCAGCCACCAAGACCGCTCATGAGCCTCTGCGCATCGGTGCTGCCACCCTCACCAGTGCCGAGATCGTTCTCATCGGGGTGGCATGTCTGCTCCATGACAGCGCGATACACTGAGGTACAGCTGATGTACTCCTCGATAGGGCGCAAGCTGCCGTCGTGCTCTGTGGACCTTGCAGTGGTGCAGCTGGACTCCTCCATGGGTGGCTGTAGTGACGAGGACGCAGAGCTGAACCCGTGCTGGGAGCGGTAGGGGCCGTCGCCGGCTTGCACGAGGGAACTGGTGTCTACGCCGCCCCTCGATTTCATTGTCGGGAGCCGTTGGGCGATTTGCGCTGCTTGCCTCTTTTGCAAGTTAAGGTAGCGCTTATTTGCTGACCTTCCTACACAGCTTGGGCACTTAAGGCCTGACTTTCGGAGGACAAGATCAGCCCTGACGGTGCCGCAAACCACACAAAATACTTGCGGGTTTTCATGCCCGCACACGGATACGAAGGCATTCGCATCCGAGGTCGATTTCTTCATTGTGTGTGGGTGTGCGTGGGTACTCTTAACGATCTTAGTTACCGTCTCTACCAATCCTGCCTGCAGTACCTTGGCCACTGCCGCCCACCCCCACACCCCTGCAAACTGTTGTCGTCACTGAGAACAGGAGGTAGGAGAAGGAATAACTCGTGGACCCGCGTCGCTACAGATGCTGTCGGACGCGAGTGGAGAGGGGGGAAGAGGTCTGCGAAAGCACCTGTGCCTCTCTACCCACCAAGCGTCTGTCAATCCAACAAGACAGACAGACAGGCAGGCAGGCAATAACAACAGAGAGAGAATAAACGACAGGAGCGAATGGGGCCACAAAACAGACTGGCGAGCACACACACACACACACCACTGAGTAACGCACGTAGTCACGCAGGACAAGAACACGTCCCGAGGAAAAATAACAGACGGGAAGGGGAGAAAAGAGAGCGCGACAGGGCTGCTACTAACACGAGAAGAGAGAGGAGTCACGGGAGTCCAACAGCGAGGCGAGAGAGCGAGAGCGAAAATGGTGGCAAAGCGGGAGTGGACTAAACGGGAAGCAGAAGAGAGTGTGTAGTGCGAGGGGGGAGGGGAGGGGAGGGGAAACAAAACAGAGCCAGAAGGCAAAGGATGATGAGGGCCGAGGTCGGAGTAGAGCACACACACACGCACAGAGAGAGAGAAAGAGAGGAAGGGAGAGAGCCGAGAGGATACACGCAAACGTACACACGCGAGAGCAGCGTTGCACTCTGGGGAAGGAAGGCTAGTAGAGATAGAAGAAGGCGGAGAAGTGCAGAACGTGGAGGAGGAGGAAGCAGCGGCCCTCGCTCGTTCTCTCTTTCCCCGTCCACCTCGCACCAGAGCGACACACCGACTCTCCCCTTTAGAGAAAAGAGAATGACACACAAAAATGCTCAAGCACGAACAGGTACGAGACACTCCGAGGGAAAGAGGGTGCCACCAGTGATGGGTAAGTGAGGGAGCGAGGGAGGGAGGGAGAGGCGGAGGCAGCCAGCAGTCCAGAGAGTGATGATTATGGCAGTGAAAATTAAAGACGAGAAACACAGGAGGAGAGAGGAGGGAAAGCAGTAGTCAGACTGAGTAGAGGGAGGCAGGGAGAGTTGGAGGAGGAAAAGCAAAAATGCTCCGACCAACTGAAGAGCAGTAGCAACACCGAGCACAACAATACACGCAATGCACGAGACAGGAACAGCAAGAGAGAGAGAGGGGGGAACTGGGAGAAAGGGAGAGGGAGAAGCAGGACCTGAAGCAAAGGGCAAGCAAAATAGAAACGAGATCCGCTGGCAGTGGAAGAAGACACCAGGGCACGCACGCACACGCACGCACGCGCATATATAACTCAGAAACTTCTACCAAAAAACAAAAAGAGGAGGAAAGAAAGAGAGAGTCGATAAGCAAACAAGCAACGAAGTGGGAGAGGGGAGGGGGGTGAAGAACGCCAGGTGGTGCAGATGACCGCTATCATGCGCAGCAACGGCACGCACCCACACGACAAGAGCGCGAGAGAGGTGCCTGGAAAAGAGAGGGACACCGAACACAGCTGGGAAAGGGGGAGAGGGGTACGGGGTGTTCCCCGCAGGATCCGTGCAAGGGAGAGAAACGAGAAAGAAGACCGACAGGGTGGGGAATTGGTATGGGACAGAGAAGATTGCGGTGGCCGAAGAGAGGGGGAGGGTGATAGTGGTCGTGGTAGTAGTGGGCAACAGGGACAGGGACAGGGAGAGAGGAAGAAGGGGAGACGAAAGAAAATTCGCAGGAAATACCCGACGAAGGAACTCGACGACAACTCGAGAGGAGTGAAAGAGAGAGGGGGAGGGGAAGCGGCAGGGGAAACTGAAGAGAGACACACACGCGCACACATACGCACAGGAGAGGGAAGAAACAATGATGGTTCGGCACAGAAAAGCACAAAGGGAGGAGGGAAGCACACGCCAAAGAAGAACGCGCCCGGGCACAGCCTAAAACTGACGAGCAACCAGCGACACAAACTGACAAAAACAACCGAGCAGGCGAAACCGCAGGCCCACAGGGATTGTGGGGAGGTGATAAGTGGGGGTAGGGGTAGGGGGGCGTGCGAAGTGCTTGGAGGGAAGGGGTCGGTGACATACAGATACAGAAGAACTGGAGAGAGCGTATAGCATCCACCCACCGGGAAGGGAGAAGAAGAGAACAATGCAGACGCGCGCACAAGCCAACACGGTGCACTGTCACGCGCCAGTCCTGTTTCGCTGTGGTTGGCTGATGGCACGTCCTGTAGCAATATGCCCTCGAGTTGTAGACCTACGGGTGTTCTTTCTACCCGCTTGCCGTACTCTATTCGTGTGGCGGCTCCGTCTCTCGGGCGAACGCGCTAGGTGCACTACTGGGTGCCGACAGTTATATGTGCCGCTACTGCTGCTGTGCGCCTGGCAAGCGTACAGTTTTCTTTTCCTCTGCTCCCTCTCGCCCTCTCTCTCTGGGTGATTGTGTGTGTGTAGAGTTAGCACTCGCTTCCTCGTCTATCCGAGGTGGCTGCGCAGCCCTCTGCGTTCCAAGTTCGCCGGGTCGAGGAGAGGGATAAGGAGGGCGAGACTCGCTGCTCTATCGAGTTACTGCAATCTTAATTGATAAACCTATACTCTTGCTTGAGAGAGGAGGAGGAGGAGGAGAGGAAGAGTGCAGATTAGAGGGACAAAGATGGAGCGCGCCGTTCCCATTCACCCACTCGAGAGGAGGAAGATGGGCGTGCAGTCAAGGATAGCGGTGAAGCTGCCCCCAATGCGCGCTCAGGGGTTTTTTCTATGAGACAGGCAAAGAAAACAGAGAGCCCCACGCAAAGACACGCAGACACAGGCGTGTTTACACGCAGCCACCCCAAAGATCGTGTGACTGGGTCTGCGCTACTGTAGGAAGGAGAAGGAGGCCAAGCGACCGCGAGAGATGCACCCAGTAGTACTCAGACCCTCCCTTCTTTTTACAAGTGAGGCCGCTCATCTGTGCTCTGTACGGTGGTTGGTTGGCTGTTTGGCTCCGTGGGGGGTTTTCTTCTTAGTGGTCATCTTAGAAAAAGTCTCTAAGTTACGTGTTAACGCATACAGCGCCCCGACACCAACAGACGCCAGTGTCGAGTGCGTCGCTCTTTCCTGCCTCACTCATCAACACTTCATCTCTCGCTCCTTCGCCCTCTCTGACCCTCTTCAAAAGGCCGCAGCGGGGCGGGGGGACAAAGCAAGAACGCATCTAAGAGAACTACAAGAGAGGGGGGCACGATCCGCCACGCACACGCCGATCATGCCCGTCCACTTACACACCTACGCACGAACAAGGTGAAACATGAACACCGCCGTAGCAAGGAGTGGGAACTACTAAAAAGAAAAGAGGGAGGAGGGGGGCGGCGGCCTCCTACTCGCGTCACGCCACGAATAACCGGGGCCACCACACCGTCAGAGAGCTCCGCCATCGACACAGGCGGAAGGGGGCATCGGCTGGCAGCCAGCCACCATCGCCCGCAGGCACGTCGACAGACAGCCGCCCACATCAGCGCATACTAAACGGAGAGGGACCCACCCAACACACACGTGGAGAAAAATGTGGAAAAGCGAAAGTGGCGTGCGCGCGGGGTGTCCCTTCTGATCACGGCAAGTCAACAAGCGGAGAAGCGCATCGCAGCCGCTCATCGATCGCGGCTCCACCGTGGCTGAGCCCACGTCCTCGAAAACAACCCCGTCGAGTGGGCCCATCCGTCTAGCCCGCTCGCCGTGTGGGCCCCTGCGCCCCCTCCTCCGGTCCGTGCTGCGCGATCAGTGCCAGACGGTCCTGGGCGGCCCGCGTGCCGTGATCCAGCCGGGCCCGCTCGGGGGGAGGGGGGTCTGTCCTGCGGCTAGGAGGTGGTCCAGGCACATACCGCATGAGCTCAAGGAAGACGTTGGCCAGCTGCAGGACAGGCCCCCCTCCCCGAGACCCACCACCCAGCCCGCGCGCCACGCCTCGCGCCACATCCCCTCAGCCCGCGGCACTCGATAACGTGCTGTGGAGACTCTCCACAGCGGAGTCCGGAGGACTCTATCGTGCGACTTGGCGTGCCTCCGCTGGGTCTCCCCCGCACCTGTGCCACATCGGCTCACCCGTGTGAGTCCCTTCGCGCCTTGCTCGTCCATCCTCCTTCCTCGCCTGACCTGTGGACACCTTGCCCGGGTGGGTACACCATGCCGGCGGCGCTTCACACCGCGGGCGCACAGTGATCGCGTGTGTGGACCCCGGGCACTGCTCCAGGACGGCGCTGCTGCCGGGGGGTTAGCTGTCGGCATCCTCCGCTTCCGTTGATGCCACCCGGGCGCGTGTCCGCATGTGCCGCGACATGTGGGACGCCGCCACGCGTCTGTGGCAACAGGGGTGTTCCGCCTTCCCCTGAACCCGCGCGCCTCTGACAGCAGCGGGTGAGCCAAGCGGAAGGGACGCGTAGCCAAGCACGTACCTGTGGACGAAGAGTTCGTGGCTTGTCACTGTGATGTGGCACCGGGGAGGTAGCCGGCGATTGGCCACCCGGCGGGGGAAAGCGGTGCAGGGCGAGTGAGACGCGCTTACTCACACCGGTGCGCACAAATCAGCAAACGAAACGGTAGAGAGCGAAAAACCTAAACGAATAACCTCAACAGAAAGGAGAGGCGAGAGGAGCACCGCACAGAGCGGCCACAGGGCGCGGTGTAACCCACCCATCACAGCGTCGCTGCTACTACACGACCAGCATCCCCCCGGCTTCGCTGTACCTTTCCCTCCCTCTCCTCATTCTGCCCGCCTCATCTCACTTCTCGCCTGGTCTCGTGTGGCTTGAAAAATCTCGGCTGGCGTGCGTGTCTCAGGTGAGGCTAGCGCATCCTCTCAACGGCGGGCGCGGCGGTCGTCAGTGCGGCGGTCGTCACTGCGGCGTTCGCGACGATCACCACCACGCTCGACACGGCCACCACGACGGTGCTCGCTGCCATGGTAACCTCCGCGACGGTTGCGACGGTCGCGAGAATCCTCAGAGGCGGGCGAGTAGCTGCGGCGACCGCGGCTGTGCGAGCGGCTGCGGGACGAGTAAGAGGAAGTGCTGCGCGACGACGGAGTGTAGCTGCGACGCGAACGGTGGTGGCGGTGGCGAGCCTCGCGGCTGTCGCTGCGGCGGCGGTAGTGGCGCGTATCTCGATCGTGACGGTCATTCTCGCGGCGTGGGATATCGCGAACGCGCTGGGGCGAGCGCTCACGCTCTCGCTTTCGGACTGCGGTGCTGATATGCACAAGCACGCGTACGTCGCCAATCATCATGTTGTTCAGTGCCGCAACCACACGCTTCGTATCCTCGGCGGAGGGCACGTCGACGTACATGCAGTAGCCACGACGCTCGAAGCGCGTGACCGAAGTGATGGCCTCAATCTTGCTGCGAATGATGTCGTTGGGAATGTCCTTGCCGGCAGGGCCGAGGTTCACGAACACCTGACGGCCGCCGTTCACGTAGCGGCTCTCATCCACCGGCTTGGTGCCGCGTGCCTCCTGGCGCTTGCGCTTGTTCTCCTTCGCCTCAGCCATGGTCTGCTTGCTCATCTGCACCGCCAGACGGAACTTGCCCTTGTAGTCCTGGTTGTCCAGCTTCGCGATCAGGTTTCGTGCTTCCTCTACCGTGGTCGTATCCGCAAAGGCACAGCGGCCACGAAGACGCACATCCTTCACATTCTCTGGGTCGATCGCCTTCGACTTGAGATAATCGGTCAACTCCGTCAAGGTTACAGTGCGGCCGGCGGGGCCCATGCCAATGAAAATGGACGCCACCTCCTTCTCCGAAATCTCCGGCTGTCCGGCATCATTGATCGGGGTCGCCGCCGCCGCTGCAGGCGCGCATCCGGAGTCGTCAGCGGTGTTCTGCCCCGCGCTGGGCTCTGGCAGCCGCATCGAGTTAGAGCTGCTGCGACTGCCAGAGGCACTGCGCGACGCACTTCTAGTGGCGGTGTCGCTGCGGCTGAGCGACTGCGACATGAGCTGAGCGCTGTAACGTTCGCAGAAAAACACAAGAGAAGGACGAGAGAGGGCCGGTGGGTGGCGGGAGAGGGCGCGTACGCGAGGGAATGGCGAGGGACGAGAATTAGGAAGGAGAACGGATAAAAGAACCACGAAAGGAACAGCACGGCACTTGCTTAAAACTGGCGCTCAGGGTGTGGAGGTGGCGATGATGGTGTGCGAGGAGAGATGCGTCGCGTATTGGTGTGTGTGTGTGTGTGTGTGTGTGTGTGGTGTGTGTGTGTGTGTGTGTGTGTGTGTGTGTGTGTGTGTCCATGCGAGAGGAGAGAGGAGTGGAGGAAGAATGATGTGGTGCAAGAGAAGCGCGTGAGGGACGGCGGCGGCTCGATCGGAGGAAGGGGGGGGGGCTGCACTCTCGTCGACTCACATCACTGAAACTGGGTTACCCCAATGCAAAGGAAACAACCACATACGCATGCACGCATATACACAGGTTTCGACAGACATGTGTCCACGCAAACCCCCTTGTCGCTGCATGTGCCTGCGAGTGGATGCATGCGTGTCGCCGTAGCGAAGCCAAGATGTTGAGAGAAGAAATGAGGGGGGAGATGTCAGCGTGGTCTTGATACAGACCAACACAAGGGGGAGGGGGGGCAGTCTCCGCCTGTTGGTTGGACCAGCCTTCGCTGTCTCGGGAATGCACCTTCGTCTTCTGTCCTTCAGTGAAGGCTGGACCAACAGGCGCAGTCACAGGAAAATAGGCGGAGATAGCGAAAGAAATCAAGCGAGAAGAGAACGCTGCTGTCCCTCCGTGAGAGAAAGTGGCGACCAGAATGGCGGTGTTCGATTCGTCTTCCTCCGCTCTCCCCTCCCGTCACTTCTCCACGCACGTTGTCGGTCGCTTGTTTGGGGGGCCTCTGGATGTGCTCGCGAGGCAGTAAAAGCCAGAGGGAGGCACGATGATGGAGAGAGTGGCTGGGAGAAAGGGAGGGTCGGAGAGCAAAATACGACAGGAAAGAGAAAAACATAAAATGAAAAGCGTAAAGCACAAGTCGACGCACAGCCACACACGCGTGCACCGATGCCCACCCACTAAACCCAGAGAAAACCGAAAAGACAAAGGGCGAGGGGTGAGTGCGCAGACGACGCTGCCAGCGGAGTGGGGCACCACACCAGCGGCCATCGAGCGCTTGTTGCCCATGGGGCAGCAGGGAGAAACGCGCTCCAGCGAACCAATGGCTGCAAGCAAGAAGCAATAAACAAGGCCTGCCACCACCCCACCGAGGCAGGAAAAGGAATGGAAACGTGTAGAGCGGGAGGGGGAGACGAGGAACGAGCCGCACACGGGAGGCACACACACACACACACACACACTTACCCACCCGGGTGGCCCCCCTCGCTCGCTTCCCAAGAGGGGCAAAGACACCGAGAAGACGCGAAAGAAAAAGAGCCTGCGCAGGCCACACACGACACACACGATCGGAAGTAACCCAAAACAAAGGGGTGGTGGAGGAGGGGGATAGCGGAAAGGCAGCAAGGGGGGTGGAGAGCACTTCATCGATACATACGTAGGGGGTTGGGTACTGTGTAGTGGTCATCCGTGACCACACTCTCCCCTCCCCCTCCCCCTCCCTCGCTTTCCCTCTCAAGGCTCTCGCACGTGCGTGCAGGGATGCGTGAGACTCACGTTACCTCTGAGAGCAGCAGAGAGAGAGGGCCATAATGATAATGGGAGAGGCAAAGAGAGGAGGAAGTGCGGGATGATAAAGAAGTAAGAGACCCCGATCCTACAATCCACAACGAGCGCACATGCCTCTAGTACCCGTACTGCATCGTGTGCGGGGCAGACGGCGCCGGCATCACCAGCAACACGTTGGCGCCAAGCGTAGGTGGCTTGGTAAGCGACGACGACGCCGCCGCCGTGACCTCGCGCAAAGCACTCCTATCACTTACCATGGTGAACATGTGCTGCTGCTGCTGCTGCGGCTGCTGAAGTGATAGCTGAGCCTGCGGGGAGACAGCCATGTGCACACCGGGGTGATTTTGCAGGTGAAAAGATGGGGCCTCAGTGCGGACGTCTGCTGCCGCGGCGCCGTCACTGACAAGACTGTCTCTGTCTAGCGAGTGCAGATCGCGACATGGCTCGCCGCTCTTCACAAAAGCCTCTCCTGAGGAGGCAGGCATCATGCGGTAAAGGCACCCGTCTATCGCGACCATGGCTGCTTGAACCGGGAGCGGAGACCGCTGCTGTTGCTGGTGTTGGTGCTGCGCATGCTGAAGCTGCTGCTGCTGCTGCTGTTGCGCTTGCTGAAACTGCACTTGGCGAAGCTCGTTTTCGAGCCGCTGGCGATGCTGTTCGAGCTGCAGCGTGATCAGCTCCTGCTGTAGCCGCCACTCCTTTTCCTCACCCGCACCAATCGTAGTGCGCTGCTCTTCTGCTGGCGAACTTCGATGATAAAGATTCTGCTGTTGCAGCGGCGGACACGGTCGCTGTTGCTGTGGTTGTTGCTGCTGTAGAGCTCCGAGGCAGTACTGCTGCACACCAACGTCAGTGTAAGAGAACGGAGGCGGTACTGTGATGACCGCTGCGCCGACAGTGCCGTCAGCGTTTGCGATGGGGACCGTCACGACGACGGAGTCTTCCGCGGTGGCATGGAGACGACCGCCAGTGGTAGGGTGCTGTGCCGAAGGTGGAGAAGACCCGTGCAGGCGAGACTGGGGTGGCGGTGGCGGCGGCCCCATCGAGCCCGGTGCGAGTGGCGACGAGACAGTGTCGGACCACTTGGACTTTGTGGTCTGTGAAAACAGGTCGGCTCGCGACGCGGACCAGTGGCTGCTGGCCGGTTCCGGCTGAAGTGGCGCTTGCGTCAAGATGCCTACAGCGCCACCGTTCCCATTCGTTGAGCCCAGCGCCGCCAGTGAGCTGTATGATGAAGGAGACGCAGAGGCCGAGAACACTGGCGGTGATATCGAATGCGCAAAGTGGGCAGCATGGTCGCTGTCGCCGGCACCTGTGATATCCACGCCGAGTCCACCGTTAAGCGGCTTGAGCGCAGTGGGCGGCTGCCCAAAGATGCTCAAGTTGCCAAGCGTGTTGTTGTTCGACCCCATTAGTCCCACAGCTGCCACACTTTGAGAACCGGTCACTACGGTGCCACTGCTAGCTCTGCAGTTGCTGTAGCCGCTGCCAGGCATGAGTACCTGCGCATTGCTACTGCCTTTACTGGGGCTGGTGGACGATAGCACCAGACTGTTTGTCACGCACCGCCCAAGATTGCGGTCAGGGTCCACGCGCATCGGTTGGGCTTTCGATAGAGGCGACATTGTGGTGCCGTTGCTCGGCAACGCTGACATCGCACCAGGACTGGGGATGGGATGATGGGCACCACCCGTAGGGGAGGGAGTGCTAATGTCTTCTCGTGGCAGGAACGCTTGCAGCTGCAGCGGCCCACCAACCCCATTCACACCGCTGTTGCTGCTTGGGTGACTGCTGAGGTGCTGCCCACGCTCACCAATGGAGACGCCGTGGGTGCTACCGTAGGCGTTGTAGACGAGAAGCGGCGCTGCACAGCTCGTGGGAGGTCGACTGTCACAACTCGAAGATGCTGCCACGCTGCTGCTGCTGCTGCTGCTCTCCCACATCACCTGCGCTGCCTCTGCCACTGATGCACCAGTCGCAGCACCAAGACGGCCGGTCGGAAGCGCTGGTGCCTTGGCACTCGCGCTGCCAGTAGTGGCAACTGCAGGGGTCACTGTGACGCGGGTCTCGGTGTGGTTTGCCGCTGCGTCGTCACAGCTCTGTCCTACGGTGAGGCTCCTTGACACATACTTCTCTGATGCCACAGAGTTGACGGTCGCGGTTGACACTTGAGTGCTTAGGCCCTCTGAAGTGCTGGAGGAGGTCGCTGCGGTGCCCTTCTCATCCTTGAGACGACCAGCGCCGCACGCCGGCCGCCCCGCGCCCTCCGACTCGGAGCCGGGATAGCGCATTGAGTGCAGCGGGTTGTTGCGGCAGAAGAGAGCAGAGTAGTTGCTGGCGGTGACGTAGTTGCCTGTGAGCGCAGAACTGGTGGCAGTCGACAACGGTGGTGGTGGCAGGGGTGGCGGCAGTGAGTGCTGCGGCGGCTGCACCTGTGGTGTTCGGACGCCGTCAGGGGTGAGCAAAATCAACCGGCCCTGTGGGGTAGCAGCGTAGATCTTTCCAGGCATCATGGCAGCTGAAGGAGACTTAGGCACTCCAAGCTGTTGCTGTTGCAACTGTTGAGATTGTGGGTGTGACAGCAGCTGCTGGGGATGGGACTGCCTCTGCGTCTGCGGAAGCTGTTGTGGCTGAAGGTGGGGCGGCAAGTTGGGGAAGCGCGGGCCACCCTGGAACGACATCAAGGACGAGGCTCGCACACGCTGCGGCTGTTCCTGTAGCTGAGCTTCTTTACGCTGAGGCCGCTCCTGCTGGCGCGGCGCGGCGCACTCCCCCTGTAGGCCCTCTACCTGCAGTGCTGGGATCTCAGGGGGGTGTGGATGCCGGCCGTGGCTGAGCTCAGCCACGGGCAAACCCTGGCGAAGCTGGTTGGGATACTGGCGATAGGAATGTACGTGATAGTGGGGACCTGCACTGGTCAGCTCGTCCTTGAACGACGAGCGCTCGGAAGACAAACAACTACTCTGCAGAACCGTCGATATTGAGGACGATGAGGCTGTCGTCGGTACTGTTGAAGTCTTCGCAGTCGCCGCGTCACTGCTCGTGTCGCAGCTCGGGTCCGCATGAGAGGAGGTACGCGGAGCGGCCTCAGCAGAGACTGATACGGCAGTGACCTCGCCGGCGCCACGGCTGTCGCCCATCAAGCGAGCACCGGAGGTGGGCAGTGGAATACGGAGGCTGCTAGGGTGAATGTTCATCTCACCCCGAGTGCTAACGTTGCCCGCCATGCCACCAGCGTCGTTTGCCGAGGGCTGGCGCTGTTGCTCAAACAAAGTCGCTCGTGACGCCGCGGAATTGAGCGGGTACACCGTAGTCGCGGTACTGTGCGGCTGCGGCTGCGGTTGTTTGAAAGGTTGCTCAGCTGACAGCTCAGCAGTCTGCTGGGCAGGCGCCTGGGGAAGCTGTGGCTGTGGTGGAGACTTTGAGCGAACACCGCTCGCGACAGCACCGCTTCCACTGGTGAAAACTGCATTTGCCCTGGACTCGGAGGACTTCCCAATGCTAGTGGCAGCCAGCTGCCCTACGGCCGACACGGGAGAAGAAGTGCAGCGCATCGCCCTCGTCTCTCTCAGCCGAGAAGTTGCAGCTGACCGAGGAGCAGGGGGTACAGCAGCACTGGGGATATGTATTGTATGACAATCGCCGCCGGTCCGGCACGCACCGGTAGCCTCGCTGGTGGCCCCGCGCTGCAGCTGCACACTCAAGTAACGATGCTGCTGCGGCTGTGGCTGTGGCTGAAGTGTCTGTCGTAGTGCAGCCGCTAAATTGCCGTACGTATTTTCACTGATGCACTTTTCCTCCTCGATACTGACGAGCTGGTGCTTGATGCTCTCCTTGATGATATCAAGAGCGTAATCGTCGTCGTCGTCGCGAAGGGTGGTTGGCGACGTTGAATGGGGCAACTCCACCGCCAACGGTGCAGCCGTGTACTTGAAGGTAGCGTCCCCAGCGCCGCCGTTGAGCCACTCCGGCTGAATGCTAAAGTCTTCCGACACAGTCGTTGACTGCTGTGAAGGAGTACCCTTGCCTTCTCCGCTGCGTGTCATCACTCCTGCGGGCGTGCTCGGACCACTGGGGGTGCCTGGGCCTTTGTATGCGTCGATGGCGTCGCATGCGTTGTTCGCTGCAGTCACCGACGACCACGAGGACGCGGAAGAAGCCAGCTGCGCCAACTCAGCGTTCGCTGAGAACGCAGACGGCGACTTTGTGGCGGCGGCGGTGCCTCGGTCATCACGAGAGTCGCCCCAGGGCAACGCGACCGACATGGTTGTTGCGGTAGTGGCGCGCATAGGCGCATTGCTGCAGCCGCCAAACGGCATCACAGAGGTGGAGGGGCTGGTGTCAGAGCCCCACACGCGCCACTCAAACGAGGTGGTCGAGTCCTCTACCGCATCGGACGAAGCGGTGTACATGACGCCGCCCTATCGGATACTCTGGGGGGAGAAGAGCACAGGCAAGAAGACGTGAAAAGACAGACACTCCGACAAGGCGACAAACACGTCCGGCACGTCGGAAGAAATATTCAGGAACGACGAGCGAGAGAGTAAAGCGAAGGGAGAAGAACGCCGAAAGCCCGTTCGACGGTAGAAAAGAGGCGAGAAGACAAGTGTGCACAGGGCAGGAGCGAGGCGGCAGGGAGTCGAAGGCACAGACGCCAAAGGATGAAGATCACACGCTCACAGGGAGAAAGAGAGAGAGAAGATCGGTGAGATGAGAGAAACCAATTTGATCGACCTTGAAGTGGCTTGGTTGAGCAAGCGCTATTCACCTCTGCTCTCTCTCTCTCTCGCTCGCTCGTTATACTGCGCTACGTTGAATCCTACAGCAGTATAAAAGCTCACAGCAACGAGGAAGCGAGAGCGAGAGAGCGAGAGAGAGAGAGAGAGAGTGATAGAGTGCGCGCTAGCAGGCAGCCAAGAGAAAACACCAGCAAGCGCCGATGCTACCAAAGGAAAGAGAAAATGAAAAAGGGAGCAAAGCGGCAGTGGGAGGGGAGGGAAGGGGAGGGGGTGAGGAGGAGGGGAGGAAGGAATGCCCTGCGTGTGTGGGCACGCCTGTGTACCGGAGTGCGTGGGCTTTGGTGCAGATATTCTGATGGGCGCGTCTTGGTGGGTGGGTCGTTGAGAACCCAAGGCTGAAACAGCGAGGAAACCACGGCGGCAGACAGACAGAGAGCAACCGGCGAACCAGATCAGATGGCCAAGAGCAAGAAAGGGGGTGGGGTGGGTTCGCGACAGCCGCGCACAAGCACACACACAGTTGCTGAGCGGAAGGACGTTTTTAGAGAAGAAAAGCCAAAAGAATAGTCGTCACGACACAGATGAGATGGCCAGACAAGAAAGCCAAACACACCGGCAGGGGGGTACTGTGACGCCCACGAGCAGAGCTGCGTCGTGTGGTAGACGTGAGTCCAGTAGAAGAGGAGAGGCGAAGAGAAAGAGAGCGAAAATGGCAACAGCACAGAGCGAAAGAAGGGCGATCGAAGACGGAGACAGGAAAGGGAAAAACAAAAGTGACGGAGAGGGAGAGGGGGAGGTGCGTCAAACAGGAAAGGAGAGAGAGAGAGAGAGAAACAACCCAGGAAGTGATTGGCACGCAGATGCAGTTGCGGTAGCACATGCAGGCACAGACAATGCGCAGCGATGCTCGCGAAAGGGAGAAAACGGGGAGGGAGGGAGGGAGGGAGGGGGAGGGAGGCACAGCAAGAAGACAACGAAATTGCAGAGAAGAGACTGGCGCTTGATACAGAGAGCAGACGGAGGGGTCAAAGGAGGGGAGGGGGAGGGTAGAGCGTGGGTGAGTGTATACGCATGCGCTCAGGGGAAGAGGGAGAAGTAGAAGAAGAAATGGAAGAGTGAAGAGACGCACACAGACTCGCTGGCAGGCAGTCAGGTGGTAGTCACGCCTGGGTCGAACAGCAAGACAGAGCGGCACCAAGACACACACTCACCATGCACAGGAGAACGAGAAACAGAAACGAGAGTCAGACCGCAGAGGCGCTTGTCGTGGACCAGGAGAAATGAAAAATACAAAGCGGAAGTGAGGAAAGAGTGGAAAAGAGCACCAAAAGAGAAGCGCCAAGGAAGACCCACTGCAGCTTAGAAGGGAGGGAGGGGGGAGAGGGGGGAGAGAGGGGGGGGAGAGGGGGGGGGGGCAAACGCCGGCGCACCACTGAAACGCCAGAGACGCACCGGTGGAATACCCCAGAGGCGGATGGACTGAACACGGAACACCGGCCACAAAAGGGGATGAACTAAAATGCAAGCCGACAGGTGAAGGACACAATAATGAGCTCCACTGACGGCTCTGCGCAGTGGTGCTTCCTTTTTGGGCGTGTGTGTGCGTGTGGTGGCAGGGGGGGAGAGGGGGGAGAGGGGGGAGAGGGGGGAGAGGGGGGAGGGGGTACGGAGGAAACGAACACAAAAGAGAGGCTTCAACGCACACTCACAGGTACACGTCTATATCGCTCTAGAGATGTATAGCTATACTAACACACAGAGAGACAGAGAGACAGACAGACAGACAGACAGACAGAGCGCGCGCGAGCGAAGGGGGCGAAAGGGTGCTCTTTACAGATTCGAACCAACGCAGCAGAGTCCCGGCGGAGAGCCAAAAAGAGCAACACGAGTACGGGGAGGGGAGGGGAGGGGAGGGAAATCACACGTCCTTCGTTTCTTTGGTTCTTCTTGTGAAGACAAACACCGCCAACAACGACGACCACAACGGCAGGGCGCAAACGAATAAAAGATGTGCTTACGAGGGATATGAAGAGGGAGTAAAGAGGGGGGGGCACTGACACAGACACTGGCAGAGGAGGCGAGAGAGGCAGGGCAAAGTAAAGCGAAAAGAAACGCACAAGAGAACGCGCGAGCAAAGACGACGAGGGCGAAAAGAGCGTTGAGGGCCCGACGAGCGAAACGGGGGAGTGGTGGTGATGTCTAGCGAGATGACTCTGTTCGACTGCAATGACGGAGGAGGGGTGGCGGTGGGAACGAGAGCAAACAAAGAAAATGAGCAACGACGGCGAGGAAAGAGGGGAGAGGGAGAACAATAAAGCTGACGGCGTCGAGTGCGAAGGTGTAAAAGAGTAGAATGGGGGAGGAGAGGAGGGCGCGCGGTGGGACTGTGGCGGTGTGGGGAGAAGGGGAGAGGGGCAGCAAAGGCTACAGGGAGCGGAATGAAGCGATCAAGGGAGGGAAAAAGAGGCACACAGAGAGAGAGGGGGGAGGGGCAGAGAGAGGACTCTCGTAAACGCTAAGGTAAAGGTAAACTCAAAGAACGAAGTAAACAAAGGAAATTGCAAGAGTAGCCGCTGAAGTACGCAACAGAGAGACGCAAGAGAGAGGGGAGGAGAGGGGAGGGGGCAAAGTGAACTACAAGAGGCAAGGCAAGAAAGAGAAAGAGAAGAAAGTACCCTGTGAGAGAAGTGAAGAAATGAGCACGGAAAAGAGTGGGTGGAGCAGCAGCAAGCAACACAGACGCGCACGCACGCACACAGAGAGAGAGAGAGAGAGGGGGGGAGTAGGGAAAGTAACGCTCTACTGTGGTTGCGTCCTACTCGTGCACCGTTGCTGCGTCCTACTTCGAAGTAGCGAGGTGGAGATAAGAGAGAGGGACGAGAAGAAGAAGAGGCACAACGAAGCGACGAAAAAGCGCGGAGAAAATGATGATGTTGGTGAGATCAGGAGGGCGCGTGAGGCGGGGCTCAGTGATGGGATACAGAGAGGAGGAGGAGGAGGAGGAGGAAGAAAGAAGGCAGAGAGACGTGAGGCAGAGGGAAGGGCAGTGAAGAAAACTGAGGTTGGGGGACTGAGGAAGAGCTGCGGGAGGGAGGGAGGGAGGGAGGGGGGGGGAAGGACGCAGAAGCACGCAAAAGTAAAAGCAAAAAAAGGGGAAAACACACACACACACACGAAAACGCGTAAAACCAGAACGTAACGGCGCTAAAAGAGGTAAAGGAGAAGGCAGTGACTCTCTCGCGGAGTGAGGAGGAGAAACAACTGAGCAACAGCGGAAGAGAGAGGGAGAGGGGAATCGGTGGGGCAACAGCGGAAGAGAGAGGAGGGAGGGAGGGAGGGAGGGAGGGAGGGGGAGAAGAAAGAGACGCAAACGATAAAGAAAAAGAGAGAGAAGGTAGATGTGAGGAATGGGGAGGGGTGGGAGGAGAAAGCGAAAGATGAGAAGAACTGCTCAACGCCGAGAAGGTTCACACAACTGCACAGGAAGGAAGAAGGGAAGTTGGACACCCCACGACAGCTACCGTGCTGAGAGAGGGGGGGAAAGGCGGAGGGAAGGCGGAGGGGGTATTTCACAGAGGTGCAAGCGACGTATACGATAGAACACGAAAACGAGGAACGAACACAAGAGAAATTGAGGAGAGAAGGAATTCAGAGCAAGACGAGGGAAAGGGGGGAAGGGGGGAGGCGGAGGAGGAAGAAAAGAAAAATGTGGGAGAGGAAGAGCCACAGAAGGTAGCAGTGATACGTGCACGTCGAGCGACACACGCAGGGACGCTGAGAGAGAGAGAGAGAGAGAGAGAAGGGAGGAAGAAACAGACGATGAGTCAGACTCGACTAAAACGCGCAAGCACAGAGGCACATAAGAAAGTGAGAGAGGGGAAAAGAGAGTATTGAAAGTGTGGTAGACGACGGAAAAGAAAGGGAAGGAAGAGAGGCGGTGGCGGCAGATGAAGGGGGGGTGCGGGCGGCGGGGTGTGGAGGAGGTGAAAAGAGAGGGAATGGGGGCCACGTACAGAGACAGAGGCAGGGGGGCAGACAGAGATCCAGCACACAGCGATACGCACACAAACACACGTGAGTGTGCGAAGAGAGAGAGAGACGCACACACGCGGCAACGAAAAAGACAACCCGCGAGAGAAAAATGAGAGAGGGAGAGGGGGGGGAGGAGAGCAGAGGAAGGAGACAGACCGCCACAACTAAACGAAAGAGGCGGGAAGGGTGGGAGAGAGGGGGGAGTGGGGGGCAAAGTAGAAACCAACAATAACGAGTCTAAGAAAATGGTGGTGCACGAACAACAGCCAAACAAGCAAAGAAAGAGGAGGAGGAGAGCCGAGTCACAACGACGGAGACAGGCAGGGAGATGGAAGACGAGTCTATCGATGAGTATGTTACTCGACGTCGTGCCTTCCTGGCTGTGAAAACCAAGATGGGAAGAGAAAAGAGGAAAGAAGGGAAGGGAGCAGGAAGGCATATAACAGATGGAAACGCGCGCTGTGGAAAGAAGGAGGGGGATGCAACACCTGCTCTCTGGTAAGTTCCGAGCTACACAGCCACTGTGGACACGGTCAAGCGAAATCAACAAATGAACGCCCACCCTCGCGCAAAAGAAAGAGACCTAAGACGGCTACCCCAAGGGCGCACCCTTTGCGCCCTCCCGCTGAGGTGTTGATGCTGCTGGTACTCACAACCGTCAACCTGAGCACGGCAAGGGGGAGAGTGCAGCGACGAAACAAGCAGACCCACTCGAGAGACGGAGAGAGAAGGACAAGGTAAGGGGGACGAGAGACTTGTACCTCTCACGCACACAGAGGTGAGTAAGCGTTATACGGTTCGACCTTGCGGTAAGCTGGATCGTGCTCTAGAGAAAAGGGGGAGAGGGCCGGCAATGTATATGAGTGAGTGAGCCCAGGACCTGAGACAGAGCAGTCGATGAGGGCAGTCGCTGCGCCACCTTACCTTCGTGCCCGCCCTCCGTGAATCGTATGTTTGGGCCTTGCGTCGCTCCTCTGCGGGTCTTTCTCTTTTTTTATCGGCGTTTACCTCCCTTAGTGACGTTGCTGCGCTTCTTCCTTCTCCCTCTCTGTGGAGATGTGCGTGGGCTAAGAGGGACGGCAGAGAGAAGGGGGCGCAGGAGGGCTGGGACTGGTGGTGGTGGTGGGAGAGGGGGGGAGGGGATCGCGTATTGGCACTAGCGCCACTAGTAGCCGTAGTAGTAGGAGACCGAGGGGCGTACCCGTGTGTATGCGTGGGCAAGGGGGGAGGAGGAGGGGGGGGGGTATGTGGATGGATGGGTGGGTGGGGTTGACAGCAAGAGTGGCGCTCCCCTCCCGCTTGTGTCCCTGGCGTGCGCGGGCACAAATGAGCTTAAAGCTCGAAAGAGGAGGAAAGAAACGCAGACGAGCGAGAAGTGTGCGTATAGGCGGAAATATCGGCCACCGCTTTGCGAGAGAGAGAGAGAGCCAAAAGAGGACAACAAAAACCTCAGCTGCGCGACGACGCACGTCCACGTAGTTGTGCAGTGGACTCGGGAAGGAGCCCCGACGTGCGATGTCAGGGGAAGAGGGAGGAAGCAGGCACAGAGCGAGGAAAAATAGAGGAGGAGAGCCGCTTACAAACTAGAAAGGAAACAAAGAGAGATGAGAGAAGAACGGTAATGTCGATCAATCGCCAGTAGGCCCCGCGACAGCAACAGGCAATACGACGAGGGAGGTGTGCGGTAAGACCCTTTGATGGTCGCCAGAAACCTCAGCGTTAACGGGCCTTCGGTAACGAGAAGAAGGTGACCGCGTCGGGACAGAGAAAGAGAAAGAGAAAGAAAGAAACGAGGTGAAGTGAGGTGGGGGGAAGAGAGATGGAAGGAGGCTAGTAGAAAATGAGGGGTGACCACAAGACGTTCTGTGAAGCTTGAATGCGTGACGACACGAACAAGAGAAAGCGGGTGTGCGCGCGCGAGTGAGGTGGGGAGTTCGCGTGAATGTGAACGACGACAACGACAACACGAAGATCATCACGTTTGTCGCCAGCACGCACCGTCATCCGATGAGAGAGACGAGACGGAGAAGAGGAGGACAGCGGGAAGTAGAAAGGAGGAAGGAGACGAAGAGGGGAATGGGTGCAAGGTGAGCGAGAGGAGGCGCTGTGTACATGTCCTCGGCGCTAGCATCAGCACCTCGGATCGTGCCGGAAGCGGTGAAGAGAAGGGGGAGAGAACACAGAACTGAATGCAGTTCTAACGACGAGCATCAGCACGCCTTCCTGACGACAGCAACTACCGAAGAAAGAGGAAAGGTGCAGCCGGGTACGCTCTCCACACAAAGTCTCCCCCCCCTCCCTGCTGAGGAGGCGTCAGTGAGTCCGACGAGGCTCATTTTCTTGGCGACAGCGTCCACTGGCGGTGCTAAAGTTTAGGTGCGCACGATGACGACGGTGTGCGGGAGAGTAGAAGTTCAGTTCCGGAGCAAAACCCAAAAAAAAAGAAAAAGAGGCGACAGCGAAGGCGGAGATGCGCATGTGTGAGGGAAAGTGGGGCACAACGAGGAGGCAGCACAAGGGCGCAGGTCTGCCTGCCAGCAGCGGAAGGACAAGGCCCGCCTTGAGAGTCTCTGGCACCCCCACCCCCACACCACACCACACCGCACCGCTACGCTACGATCCTATCCACAGAGGCACCGCCGTAAAGACACAAAGAGAGAGCATTCGATCGTACAAGCACAAATTCGCTACACCCCCCAAACAGATGCGTGAAAGCCCCGCCCTACGACACGGGAGGTGTGGGAAGGCAGCGGGCGCTAAATCAGCAGCAGCAGCAGCAGCAGTAACAAGCGAGCACGCACACACACGCACACACCGGCCACTCAGTATCTCTGGTCAACCCACTTTTTTATTGTAAACGTGTTCGGCTACTGCGCCGGAGTTACTTCTTTCCGGGGCGTTGGTGCTCCTCCAGTGGGCACTACTCGTCTTCAGCAAACGGCGGCGCACCTGCGTCGGTGATGGCGTAGTACCGCACCAGACTCGCGTAGCCCTCCATGTCACCTGCACGCAGGAGGTTTCCGGCATCGCAGTTGAACGGGCTATCCGACTCTGGCTCTGCCAGCAGATTGAGAATTGCACGACACACGGAGCTTAGCGTCCACACCGGCGACCACCGCTTCTTGAGAATATCGAGGCAGACATTGCCCGTGTTGAACTCGACGTTGGGGTGGAACACTTTCGTAAGGAAGGCGGCCTTCGGGGGGACGAGGGGATACTCGTGCGGGATGCGCAGCACCAGACGATACCGGCCACCTTCGAACGGCGTGTCGGGTGGGCCTTTGAGAATGGCCAGCCACGAGTAAAGTCCGGGCTGCTGCGAGGACTGCAAGGCGACCCCTTGGCTACTGCGCCCGGCGTCGTTGTCCTTGGCGGGGTCATACAGTTCCAGGTGGATATCCGGGTCGGGGTGCTCCGTCGCCTCCTTGAGTTCCTTCCCCAGTCGCACAAGTGGATTCGGCATATCACCGCGGAGTGTGAGAGAGGGCTGAATACGCGCGCCTGCACGGAAGAGGGACTGGGTGATTCACCGCGCCTGTTTTTACCTGCGTAATGTTGTGGGGGGAGGGAGGGAGGGGGGGACGTGACACCATAAGAGGGACGCGTGCATGGAAGTGAGCGGGCACACACGGGTGGAGGAGTGGAACACGTGACCGACGACGACGAGAAGAATCGAGAGCTGCACAGTGTGTTGGGAGGAGGAGGAGGGGGGCGCACAACCACCAAACGGAAAAGGACGAAGCGAAAGAGAGGGAGGGAGGGAGGAGGAAAAAAAACGAGCGCCTCTCGGATACTCCGCCTCGCGCCTCCTCCCCTCCCCTCCCTCTCCCCTCCTGCCCTCTCGGTCCGTTCCTCATTCACACGAGTGTTTGTACTCTCAGGCATTCGCTGCACTGCTGCCTCACGAGCGGGGAAGCGGAAGTCGGCAGCGCATGACTGGACACATTTCCAGAAGTGTACTCGCTGAGCAGCTCGTGACCCTCGTGGAGAGTCAGTCCCGTAGTGAATGCGGCACCAGCGCGCACCCACCACAGCGCCGATGCGGCTGGCGCTACGCTTATGGTGGTTGTCGAGAGCCTCGACCTGAATGACGTTACATGCATGGAAGACACTGGCTAAGGAAAGAGAGGAAAGGCAGGGGGGAGGGCCCAAGCCTGGGCGATGACAACAAACACGTCGCAGTCTGGAGACCAATAAGGGCAGCGAAAAGAGACCGAGCAGACATGCGAGTCCCTCGTCCTCTCTCCCCCCCCCCTGCAGAGATATGCACATACAGCCACAGCGCCCGCAGCGACGACGGTGAAAGCGAAACGCAACACTTAAAAGACCCAACGCCGGCGGGGCGACAGGGAACGCGGCTCCGTGCACAGCCCGACACCCTCGCAGTGAGGGAAGGTGCGACGGGCACAGAGGCAGTCGGAGACACCCCAGTCACCCACCCCACCCTCTACGGTCTGCAGAATTCATCACCGCCAGCGGCAAGACAGTGCGCCAACAACTCAGACGCGATGGGTGCGCTACACACACACACACACACGAGACTTGCGTACGTGGTAAAGAGCTCGAGAGCGTGAACGCCGCGCCGAGCTAAAGACAAAGCCAACCCCCTCCACAGCCGAAAAGCAAAACTCTGGAAGAAACTGAAGGATGAAAGAGACGGGCAGGCGCATGCGCACCACTACAGCTTGGCACCCACACCCACACGTCCACACTTGCGCCCACTCGGCGCCGCTCTGCCATCCGCCATGCATGGCACTCGGGCAGACGGTGACACACAAAGCTAAGCAAGGGAAACGGTGAAAAAGCTGCGCGCAGCGCCACCGCCTCATCATACGCAACTTCACAACCAAAACAGCCGACACAGCAGCAGCAAGCACAGACACCTCAACCCACAAACACTTTACTCAGTCGCACGCACGTGCACGCTGGGGAAGCGAGAAAACGACGTGGGCAGGGGGGAAGAGGAAGGGAGGGAGGGAGGGAGGAAGCGTGAGAGAGGAGATAGAACAGCCAACAGCGAGGGAGACGCACAGTCACTAAATACCCCAAGTACACTAAGCGCGAGTGCCCACAAACGCACAGGCGCAGCACAGGGCCATGACAAGAGAGGGAAGGGGGAACAAGGAGGAGGACAGAAGACAGGGAGACACACAGCACGCGGTCAAACGAAACGGGGGGAGAAGAATGACGGCAAACACCAAAAGAGAGCCGAAGAAGTGAAAAGAGAAGAGGGGAAGCGCACCAACGCACACGGCACAGCACAACACACATCGAGGGAGAACCGGGGGCGAAGAGCAGTCAATGACACACCCTTCATGACACAGCACAACAAAGTGCGCTGGCAAAAGGTGAAGGAGCAGCAAGAGAGAGTGTGTGGGAGGGTGCGGGAGAGACAGGACGAGGCAAGTGCAGAGGGAAAGTAGAGAGACAAACTAGAGGAAGCGATAAACACATCTGACGAGGGTGCAGAGAATGGCTGTGGTGCTGTCACACAGAGAGAAAGAGAGAGAGAGGGGTAGTCGCGTACACATGCATCTGGCGAAAGGGGAAACAAGGCAAATCAAGAAGCGACAACGAAGAGGGAATACTCCGCCTGAAAGAGAGCAAAGCAGAGAGAGTGCAGACAACATGCTGCAAAGCGGCACAACACCACAGCAGCGACGATCCAGAGGACAGGGGGAAGGAGGGGGGTAAGACGAGAACGACAACAGAGGCAAAGGAAAAAGAGGGAAAAAATGAAAGGGAGAGAGAGAGAGAGAGACAACGTGGAGAGGCACCAAGAAGAGATGAGAGATGAAGTGAGCAGGAGAGAGAGAAGGGGGTGACGGGAGTGAAGGGGGAAGGGGGGAGAACCGAGTGAGGGAACCACGAGCAGAGCATCAGCCAGCGGCGAGAGTAGTCAATGAAGAAGGGAGAAATACACGAAAGAATACAAACACACACGCACACGCACACGCGCGCAGTTCAGCACGAAAACACACATTATGACGCAACCGAAGACGCGAAAGTGCAAAGAAGGGCGGCGGTGACGAAATCTGAAGGAGTGAGAGAACCGGAGATGACGGTGGTCTTGGTGATGATAGCGGCGATGCGCCCCACCGTCACCTCACGGACCCCCTCCCCTCTCCTTGGGAAGCCACGTGCACACGCACAGGTGTGCCAAGGGCACGCTGCTCATACACTTCGCTTCTCCTGTGTGGCACATCTCTCTTTCACTCTGTTCGTTCGCGTGAAACGCTGCCAGCGACGCGGCGCGCTGGGGGAGAAGCAAAAGTGAACACTCGAAGAGAGTCGCAGAGAGAGACACAGACAGGCAGACACACAGAGCCAGCATCAGTAACCACCGCTCGGAGTAGAGGCAGCCAGTACCTCAGCGGACCGACGACAACACACACGAAGATTCCCAAACACGCAAGCGCGCGCCAACAGAAAGACTGGAAGAACACATCAAGAGCGGTGTCATCTCCCCGGTCACAAGCACGAGCCCCTGTCTGGACGGGGAGCCTTTATTGGGGAGGGGGGCCAGGCGGTGCAGAGCGGAGGAGTTTGCGACACCAATAAAAAGCGCACAGAGGCTCGATAACGGCACCGAGAATGTGAAGCCGAAGAAAAGAGCAGAAGAGCGTGCTGGTGCGTCAGTTCCCCCGTCATCGGAGCGGGGGAAGCGGGGAAACTCCAGCCGGGGGGCGCCATCACGAGATTTGTTGCCATTCGCTCTCGTACCGGTGAAACTCATTAGCAGCGTCACCGCATGACGGCAACGGCCCGCTGACCCCAGAGCTGTGCCAGTTTCCGTGATTGATGGAGCTGCTATCCCCGTTAGCCGTCACCGCGGGTCCGATGCTGGCCAGCTCGTGCCAGGTGTACATCGGCGGCCGTTCGCTCGACGGTGATGTCAAGTCGGATAGCTGAGGCGCGCTCTTCTTCTGCCCAAGGCGAGCCGAGTCCGTCGCTGCCGTGGCTGGCACGCATTGTGGCAGTCGCTGCGCCCCGTTGGTGTCAAAAGACACGCCAAAGGAAACGGAGGCGCTACGAATGAGGGTCGGGACCCGTGCGCATTCGAAGCGAGACAGCAGCGACGAGTTGCGCGCTTCTGGAAGCGGCCACGGCTGCGCCTGCGCAGACACAGGCAATGCTGCGCTTGGCACGATGACCCGCGCAATCCCTGGAGCAATGCGCAATGAAGTCGGCATCGTTCGAGACTTTTCGAAGGAAACACAATTCTGATTCACAGCGAACAGCGGTGACACCGCCCGATTGGCGAGCCCCTGAGGCGGGGCCGATGGTGATGATGAAGGATTGCTGTCAGCCTTGGCAGCGAGACTCGCCATGTAGGCCCGTACCTCGGGCACGGCCATCGCACCCTCCAGCCACTGTCGCATCTCTTCCCTGTAGAGGCATGGCATCCGGTGACTCCGCTCACGCACCTCTTCCAGGTGCCGCGCTGTCAGTCCCACCGGCATAAGTGGAGCTGCGGTGCCACAAGGGCAGCGATCTAAGCCACGCATCACGGAACCCTCTGAGTCGCCGCCGTAATTCGACAAGACCCACAGCACCTTGTCCTCCGGTGTCAGCTCTCGCGACACAACAGACAGCAAAAACTCTTGGTTGTGCGTTGGCAAGGAGCACTGCGGCTGAGGGATTAAAGGCGACCACCTCTGCGCCTTTACCGGACACCCTTGTTGCGACAGCGGTTGCCGCTGTACGTGCCCTCTCTGTTGTGACCGTGGCATCAGTGTCGGCGAACGGTGCAGCGGCGGCTTTGCTACTGCCGCATTGGGTAGCTTTTGTGGAGAGTTGAGCACCACCGTCAGCTCTGTCTCTAGCGACAACGCGTGGTGTAGGGACAGAGACGAGGACTCTCCGGGGGGTACTGCGTAGGACTGCAGCGCCTCTTCGGGTAAGACCGGTTTCACAGCACAGAGCCACCTTTCAACAAGCTGCAGCGCCGACGGCCGCCATGTATCGCTCAACTTTATGAGCTCCTCCACGTGCTTCATCGTCAGTCGCGCTATAGGACTCCCAGTAGTCGCCACCTCATTCAGACTGTCAGCGATGCCCAAGCTCGAGTCGGGCTTGCGCACGTCTCTTCGCATCACGGGGTGATCTCCAAAGACCGGTCCCGATTCACCACACTTTCAAGCTCGTCGCCCAGCTCATGACCCTCTTCAGGAAACGCTCTCTCATCAGGGGTGCTCACACCCATACTCCCGTCCCCGGTAGGGGAAAACCTAAAACTGCGCGTTACGGTGTCAGCCAAGACGGTCACACACCCCTTACGACAGTCCTCGCTATCGTCTCCAGAAGCCGCAGACCGACCGCAGAGGCGGAAGAAGCACACCGCCGATAAAACCAGCACCACAACTCCACAACCCACAACGCACGCGACAACGACACCGGCAACAGCGGCACGGCTCAGCCCGCGGCCAGTACCGCCACCGCGCGTGCAGTTCGTGCTCACCAGCGCCTCGCTCACAGTCGTGCACACGGTGTCGTCCGCGCTGTCCCACACGCACACGTGGTACGTCGACCCCGCGGGGTACGCGGACACCTTGTCGTAGTCCAGCGTCAGCTCGCACGTCCCGCTCGCCATGCTCGCCTCCCCAACAACCGCACTCGTGCGAGACGCGCCGCAGCAGTCCCCGCGCACAACAGCAAGCACCGACGTCGCACTGCTCGCGCTCGCGCCCGGCGGGTAGCACCGGTCCAGCGTGTACGTCGTGCACGCGTCCCACCCAGCAGACGGCAGCTGTATCACAGACGCAGCGAACCGCACGCTCCGCTGCACAGCCCACGCCCCGGGCACCGCCACAAGCGTCCCGTTCACCGGCGCACGCGCGCACAGGTACAGCCCAGCACTGTACTCGCTCGTCGCAGTCACCGACACAGACGTGTTCGTCACAGCAGCCCACGCCCCGTGCTCGCTCGACACAGACGTGCAGCTGCGCACAGTGCTGAACCCGGGCACAAGCGCCGCAGCCGTCAGGTCCTGCTGCAGCAGCATCCGGCCCGCCACGCCCACAACAAACGTCGTCCCGCGCACGTCGAAGTACGAGGCCCGCACAAGCACCACCGACTCCAGCGCCGTTGCAGCAGCACCGCCGCCACCACGCAGCGCGCCGTCGTAGCACAGCGTGTACGGGCCCGGCGCAAGCGCGCCGCCGTCGCCGCCCACAAGGTCTACCGTGCCGTAGCCCTCCACGTCCGTCGTGAAGCTCGGCATCCCGGCAGCAGACCCGCACCCGCTCGCAGACGCGCTCAGCTGGACCGTCACGCCCCCCAGGCTCGGTATGAAGACCGGCGCACCCAGCGCCCCAGACACCAGCGTCGTCGGGTGCACCCGGCCAGGCGCAACGACCACGCCCGCCAGCACGACCGCCGGCCCGCCAGCAGTCACCGCGCACAGCGACACAGTCCTCACGCCCGCCGCAATCCCCGCCGTCGCAAACGACACGCGGCCGCTCGGCGTCACCGTCGCCGCGCTCGTCCCCGCAAGCACACTCGCGCACGCGTCGCCAGACAGGTACACCTCGCGGCTCGCGCTCGTGTAGTAGCCGCTGTGCGCGTACCCGCTGTCCGCGCCAGGCACCATCGAGTACAGCGGCGGCGCACCGTCCACCACAAGCGTCGCGCTGTACTCGGCGCCGCGCACAACAGCGGGCGATACGCGCCGCACAGCCGGCGGCGTCACCGACAGGAACTGCGCCACCGCCAGCGTCTCCCCGCTCAGCGGCGCAACAGTGCACACGTGCACGAGCCCCCGCACCCCAGTCGTGCGGTACGCCGCGGTCTTCGACGCGCCGCTCAGCCCCGCTGCACTCGCCGTCCGCACGCTGCAGTCGCGCGCAGTGCTGAAGAACGTCTCGCTCGACGGCGTCGCGTAGTCCACGCGCACCGCGCCGGCGCCAGCAACGCCAAGCGTCGCGTTGTACCGGCTCACAGCAGCAGTCGGCGACACAGCCCAGTTCGCAACGCGCAGCGTCGGCTGCGCAGTCGTGAACGTCACGCTCGCGTCGCCCACGAGCACCGCGCACACGTGGAACGCGGCGCGCTCGCCAGCCCCGGGCGCGTACCCAACGCTCGCAACCGCAGCGTCCAGCAGCACGCCGCAGTCGGGCGACGCAGACAGCCGCGGCATCGCCAGGTACGCGGCGTCGATCCCGAAGCCGCCGATCGCAGCGCCGGGCGCCGCGTCCACCGCCGCAATGCTCGCGCCGGCGCCACCGTCGCACCCGCTCGCGCGCAGCAGCCCCACGGCCCCGCGGGACGCGTACGCGCCGCCGCCAGCAGCCTCGCAGTAGTACAGCGACGTCAGCGCCGCGTTCGCGCCGCACGACGCGACAGTGAACGTCGCCCTCCCGTTCACGATCGGCGTGGCGCCGCCGCCAGCAACGCCCCCGAGGCAGTCCGCCGTGCGCGACAGCACCGCCGTGGCGCCACCCGTCACGCCGCCGGACGTCAGCGTCGTCGCACGGTCGCCGATCACCGCCGCAGGCGCCATGTAGTGCCGCAGCGTACCAGTCAGCACCTCGAAGGCGTCGACAGGCGACGGCCGGACGCAGAAGTGGATCCTCTGCACCGGCGCGATGTCCGTGATGGTGAGCTCCGTCGTGCCGCCACCCACCACAAAGCTCTGCGACTCCGCGGCGCTCTCCGCGCACGGCACAGACGCCGGCTGTACGGTCACGCGATAGCCTGCGCGTCCCGCCGACGCACCGCCAGGGCCGCCAGACATCGTCACAGCAAACGGCACGTACGCGCGAATTTCAGAGGGGTCTACGGAGAGGGTCATGCCGAACGGCTCCACCACCTCCACCGTCGTGTTCGAGCCCACCACCGACGTCACCGTACCCGACGTCACGCGTTGGCACAGGAGGCACGGTCCCAGCGGCACATCCAGCACAGACGTCGCAGCGTTCGTCGCGCCCTGCGCCATCATCGCGCGGCACACGCCGTCAGCGCCGTCAGCGCCGCACTCCGCGCCGTCACAGGCCACAACGTGCAGCGACCCCGTCGAGGCCATCGGCGCACCGAACAGCACACTCGGCACGCCGCGCTGCAGGTACACCATCGAGGTGTGGAACTGCTCCAGCCGCAGCGTCGCGCCAAGCGCGTACCCGAGGCTGCCCGACACGAGGCTCGCGTTCGAGCCAACGCACACGCGCACAGCGTCCACGCCGCTCGCACGCGCAGGCGCCACGAACGCAGCGGCAGCGCCGCTCACACGGTCCACAGAGCCGCTCCCGTACACATCGACCCCGCTCAGGTCCGCGCTGCACGTCGCCCCGCCGCCCACCACGACGTAAAACGTCACGGCAGCAGTGCTCGTGAAGCGCGGTGGCAGGTGCAGCCGCACGGGCAGCCCGCGCACGGGCACCGGCGGGTCCGTCGACACCACCGGCACCTCCATCGACGCCACAACGCCGGCATCGCTGTACCCGTCGCCCATAGACTTCCCCACGCACACGCGGTACACGACTCCCTGCGCCAGCGCGCCGCCGCCCACCGTCCCGTACGACACAGCCGACGTCGCGTCCGGTCCGCTCAGCCGCAGCCTCGGTACCCTCGAGTCGGGCTCGCCGCACGACGCCGCACCAGGCAGGAGGACAGCGGTGTGGCCCGCCAGCGACGTGCCGCCAATCCCAGCGAAGCTCAGCGTCGTCGTCTCGCCCACGTACGCAATGCTCGGGTACACGCGCGCCTCCGCACTGCGCACCGTTCCAGCAGGGGCGTACTCGACACCGGTGTCTGTCGACGACCACTCCCGCGCAGTGGGGTACCCCACGCACACCAGCAGCAGCCCTGTCGAGGCGGACTGCACGTTCAGCACCGCGACGCCACTGCCGTTCGCGGTGCCGGCGTCTATGGACTTCATCGGCGAGCTGCATGTGCTGCTCGACGTTACCGTGACTCGCGCATCAGGCGGCACACGCGACACGGTCACCTCCGTGCTGACGCCCGTCAGAACCATGTCCGGCGAGACAGCCGCAACGTTACTGTACACCTGCAGCTCTGCAGCCGCAGTGTAGCCGGCATCGCTCTTGACGCCATCCCACACGCACACCAGCCACACACCCGAGGACGCGAACACAACAGGCGTCAGTGCCGCCGCCGCACCCGACACAGCGAACGTCATCATGCCGCTCCCCCCACCAACGGCGGCCGCCGCCGCCATCGCATCCGCGCAAGCGCCGCTCGCGTCATGCGACAGCACGAGCGCCACGGATGTTCCGCTGGCAAGCGACACCTCGCCGTCCAGCACAATCGTCATCCGCGTGCTCGTGCGCAGAGCGCCGTGGCCCACGCGGTACGCGCGCGTGCGCAGCGTGCCCAGAGCGTAGTACACAGCGCCACCGGCGGGCGTGCCAACGCCGCCGCCACCGTCCCCCAGCGGGTTGGACACACAGTACGTCACGCTCTCCGGCATCCTCAGCGACACCCGCACCGTCGCCGTCGCGCTGCCACGCGGCGTCTCGCCCGTTGCACCCGCCGAGTCGCACGACCCGCTCTCCGACAGGCGCACGCTGAACACCGCCTCCTTGCCGAGCGCGTGGCTGACCGTCGCAGACACGGCAGCCCGAGCACCGCAGGCGACGGCGAGAACGTCAGCGCCGGCGTGTCTGTCACGGCAATCGCGCCCACGCACCCGGCAGTGCTCGCCTCACCGCGGTCCCGCACGCAGGCGTAGTACACGCCCCCCTTGGACACCGCCCACGACATCGATGCTCCCCAGGGAATCACCAGCGAGCCTCCCATGCAGTCCGCCGTCGTCGACAGCGCCAGCTCCAGCTGCTCCTCACGGCCAGTCGCATCCAGGCCGTAGGTCAGCGGAGTCTCGAGGGTCGCGTACATCGTGTGCGGCTGCACGTCGTACTCCTCCACCGTGAAGCTGTTGTTAGACGGCGTGTAAATGCCGCTGCTCGTGGCAGCACAGAGGTAGTAGGTGCCGGCCGGTGCGAGAATGCTGAAGCTGAAGTGCTCGCTCAGCGTTGCGAGCTGCGCGGGCTGCGCCAATGTGCTGCAATCTCTGTCTCGGGAAAGCGAGACCTTAGCAGCGCCTTCCTGTTGATGTCATCGTGATGGTGCGATGACGCACCCCACTCGTGGGGCTAATCGTGTAGCGGTGCGTACCTGTCAGGATTGTACGGAGTGCCATGGCCGTCATGGTGCCCGACACCGTGGGGACGGCGGCGCACACGTACACGACGGCACCCCTGTACTTCAGAGACACAACACGGTCGGTGATCAGCGTCTTATCCTCGTGGTTTGGTAAAGGGCTGCCACACTCAGGCGATAAAGACCAGCTAATACGCTTCCAAGAGGCGTTGCGTCGCTGAAAGTAAGCTCGTTGTCTTCCGCGCTGTAGAAGTACAAAGGCGACGTTATCATCACGTTCAGCAGCAGCGTGCCCACCGACGCGCCGGGGAGCGCGCTGCTGCACCAGTGCACCGCAGGAACCGTGGGACGAGGGCTTGTCAAGTCGACGCCCAGCGCCTCACTCGTCACGGTGAACACGCACGTCCCGTTCACGAAGCTGCCGCCCTCCACTACGCTCCCAAGGGTGCACACCGACGTCACCCACGAGGCGCCACTGCAGTCGCTCCGGCGGGACAGGAACAGCCTGTGCCCCCTGCCGATCCCCGTTACGTCCGCGTGGAACGGCACGTCGAGCAGCGGCAGCAACGGGGTCGTCGTCACCGCCATCGCTGCCGCAGCAGCGCCAACGGCGCCACTCGCTGCTGAGACGAGCAGTGCCAGTGCCAGTGCCACGGACGCCGCGCGCACCAGTGCGCGCAGTGATGTCGGCCTCCTCATCCCTCAGCAACACGAAGCCACAGCAGTCAAGGGGGAGCGGAAGCTGAAGCAGCCTGGCGCTCACCCAGTGCGAGAAGGGCAGAGACTCGCCACCACACGGGGCTGGGGCGGCTCACGTGAGAACGCAGTGATATATGGAAGCGCCCCCCCCCGTATGAGAGAGGCGCCCGCACCCGGTGGAGCGCAAGATGTTTAAGGAATGGGGCAATGTGCGCTGCACTGCGGAGTGAGTGAGCGACTTTGGGCAAAGCGGTATCGACGAGGATTAAGGGGAGGAGAAGCAGAGAGAGGAGCGAATGCGGCCGATGGGTGGTAGGAAAGAGAGGGAGAGGTGGGGAGATGAGGCGCATACACACGTAAACAACGGCAGACACGAGAAGCACGAACAGACGGAATGACAGGAGGGGCGCAAGAGTAAAGACAGAGGCGCGTCGAGTGAGGGAGGAGGGGGAGAGGAGAGGAGAGAGAAACGCACAGAGAGCCCTGATGGTCGACGCAGGCAGGGGAGAAGAAGAGGACGCCTACAGAGACACACACATATATGACTGGATGGATGCAGCCACATAGGCGTCAAGGCCTGTATGTGTGTGCGGGTGTGTGGGGGGAGGGGGAGGGGGAGGGGGGAGTGAGTAGGAAGAGGGAGAGAAGGGAGGGACAGGGAGAAGGAGAGAAAGCCACAACAGCGACGGGAAAGATAAGAGGAAGCACAGAGAGGGTGGGAGAGAGGGAGGAAAACACAGGCAAACGCGAACTTCATCCAAGACGGTAAAGAGGGAAAAAGAGAGGCGACACACAAACTGCAGAGAGGACAAGAGAGGAAAGCAAAGCAGAGCGAGAAGATGCGCCGCAGGAGAACGTCGCAGGCACAACACCACACCAGCCACTAGCAGGAGTGCACTGCACAGCCCAGTAGGCGCAGGCACACCGACGCACAATCTTACGCGCAGAGAATACACAGAGAGAGGGGGAGAAGAGAAGGATCTCTTGTTGACGGTATTGTTCGTTTCTTCTTTGTCGGGATGGGGTGAGGAGAGGAGGGGGGGCTGGTGAATGAATAAATGGAGGAGCGAGTGAGATGCAGATAGGGTGAGTGTGGATAAGGGAAGACGGCAGAATCAAACGCACGTGCACACACGCTGGCACACAGCGTACGCAACGGACCGACTACACGCGGCAGCGGCTGATGTGGTCCGCAAGGGCGAGAGAGAGAGAATAAAACAAACGACGGCGAGTAACGACAGCAAAGGAGAAAAGAGGCCCGCACAACGCCAAGTCGCGATAGCCACGCCCACAATGCGCTTGTTTGGGTGAAGGCGGTGCGCACACGCGTTTGTGGGCGCTCGGAGCGGAAGGGTGCGAGCCGTGCGAAGCGGAGGTCAACGACGGAATTCGGGAGAAGGGGAAAGAGAGGCGGTCGACAAGCGTGTCGGTCCTACCTCGAAATACAGACGGGCATACACAAACACGCGTACGCACGCGTAGCTAATTTGCCGGCCTTTTTTTTTCCTTTTGGCGATGGTGTGCCGCCTTGTTTGCTCACTCACCCACGGGCTCGCACTCGACGGCTGAGTGTCGGCAGCAGTCGAGCGCAGACTCGGAATAATACCAAACAAACACGAAAGGAGGAGCTAACGTTGAGGAGCGAGACGCCTGTGGAGGTGGAAGTGTCCCTGAACGGCCGTCTTAGCTTACTTCTGCGCGTGCGTGTACTCATACGAGAGTACACACCCGCAGAGGGAGGGAGGGAGGGAGGCAGGGAGGGAGGGAGGGAGGCAGGGAGGCAGAGCGTGTACGCTTACGGGAGTGTTAGGTGGGTGGGGAGAGCGGTAGAAGGTGGTATTGGGGTGCTGATAGGAGAAGGGGAGAGCGGATGGGAGAGGGAGTGGAAGAAGCTGAAAGGGAGGGAAGGGGAGGACAAGGAGAGCAATGCACCCCATGTCCACACACATGCGCCTCGGCAAAGTAGACGGACACCTCCGCCAAACGCGTCACCATCGTGGATAGCAGCGGCAGCACACAGCAGTGCGGAGAAGGGGAAAGGGAATACGCATGAGGGGGGGCACCCAGAGAAACCGAAAGAAATGCCGGCCAGCGTCTACTCCGCCCCTCCCTCCCTTCCTTCTGAGCTCCATCAGCGCAGTCAAGTAGGAAGGGGGGTGAGGAGAGCAGGCGCAAACGTGCCTTTCCGCTCTACAGCGACACAGCAGCCCGGTGCAGGAGTCGCAAGGGACACGCAGCCACGCACAATGAAGTCAGCGCGTGAGCAGCGGTGACGGGCCCCCACTTGTTTGCTCAGCTGAGTATTCGTTGTTGCGGTCATTCTTTGCTTTACTGCTGGCGGCTGAATGGATAAGTTGGGACTCACGCGCCACTCAAATAATGCGCCGCATCAACGCATACAAGAAAGAGCCCGCACACACGCACACACGCACACACACCGCACTGCACTGCACTGCACTGCGCAGGTCCGTGAAATCACTTGACGGCAGGCACAGACATGTGCGCGTGTGAGGCAAAGACGAGAGAGAGGCAGAGTGGAGGGGAAAGGCTGCTCGCATGCGCCTTCGGACAATGTATGGCGAGGGGCCCGTAGATGAAAAGAGGAGAGAGAGAGGGGATGAGAAAGCGGCAGGCGCTAAGCAGCTCTAATGAAGAGGTGCGCAGGGAAACACGCACGCCTACCACACAGCGCTTCTGCTCACCGCCCTCCTACACTACCCGGAAGCACCACTTTAAGATACCGGCGCACAGTCATTCACCCACGACGTGTGTACTCCTCAGCACATTCACTGGCGTAGGCTCCACCATTGAACACAATGACCGCTTCAGTTTTTACCTCCTGCAGTTCCGCCTCACACAGCCGTTGCAGCACACGCCACGCCTCCCCCTGGTGAGCAGCAAGACGTCGGCGGTGCTCCCATTCCAACTTCGGCAGGTTGCGCGTCTTCTCATCGACCGTAACGGGAAAAATCGGAAGCTCATCCGGCAGAAGCGCAGCCCCACTGTTGTACGCCGCACGCACCAGCAGAGGGTTCAACCTCAGAGTCACCTCCGACCCCGCTAACGACGTAGTGCCACTGCAACTTCTGAAAGAAGAGTCTAGAGAGCAGCTGCGGACGCGGAACTTCGAAACAACACATCTGGACGGTCTCGCCACAACTGATGGTTCATCAGCCTCCTCCACTTCCACCTCCACCTTCACCTCCTCCTCGGCCTCCGCGTCCCTGCGGCAATACTGCAAGCGCCACACAGCCCCACACACCAAGCAGCAACACAGTAAAAGGCAAAAAACTACAACACCGGCAACAGCGGCACGGCTCAGCCCGCGGCCAGTACCGCCACCGCGCGTGCAGTTCGTGCTCACCAGCGCCTCGCTCACAGTCGTGCACACGGTGTCGTCCGCGCTGTCCCACACGCACACGTGGTACGTCGACCCCGCGGGGTACGCGGACACCTTGTCGTAGTCCAGCGTCAGCTCGCACGTCCCGCTCGCCATGCTCGCCTCCCCAACAACCGCACTCGTGCGCGACGCGCCGCAGCAGTCCCCGCGCACAACAGCAAGCACCGACGTCGCACTGCTCGCGCTCGCGCCCGGCGGGTAGCACCGGTCCAGCGTGTACGTCGTGCACGCGTCCCACCCAGCAGACGGCAGCTGTATCACAGACGCAGCGAACCGCACGCTCCGCTGCACAGCCCACGCCCCGGGCACCGCCACAAGCGTCCCGTTCACCGGCGCACGCGCGCACAGGTACAGCCCAGCACTGTACTCGCTCGTCGCAGTCACCGACACAGACGTGCTCGTCACAGCAGCCCACGCCCCGTGCTCGCTCGACACAGACGTGCAGCTGCGCACAGTGCTGAACCCGGGAACAAGCGCCGCAGCCGTCAGGTCCTGCTGCAGCAGCATCCGGCCCGCCACGCCCACAACAAACGTCGTCCCACGCACGTCGAAGTACGAGGCCCGCACAAGCACCACCGACTCCAGCGCCGTCGCAGCAGCACCGCCGCCACCACGCAGCGCGCCGTCGTAGCACAGCGTGTACGGGCCCGGCGCAAGCGCGCCGCCGTCGCCGCCCACAAGGTCCACCGTGCCGTAGCCCTCCACGTCCGTCGTGAAGCTCGGCATCCCGGCAGCAGACCCGCACCCGCTCGCAGACGCGCTCAGCTGGACCGTCACGCCCCGCAGGCTCGGTATGAAGACCGGCGCACCCAGCACCCCAGACACCAGCGTCGTCGGGTGCACCCGGCCAGGCGCAACGACCACGCCCGCCAGCACGACCGCCGGCCCGCCAGCAGTCACCGCGCACAGCGACACAGTCCTCACGCCCGCCGCAATCCCCGCCGTCGCAAACGACACGCGGCCGCTCGGCGTCACCGTCGCCGCGCTCGTCCCCGCAAGCACACTCGCGCACGCGTCGCCAGACAGGTACACCTCGCGGCTCGCGCTCGTGTAGTAGCCGCTGTGCGCGTACCCGCTGTCCGCGCCAGGCACCATCGAGTACAGCGGCGGCGCACCGTCCACCACAAGCGTCGCGCTGTACTCGGCGCCGCGCACAACAGCGGGCGATACGCGCCGCACAGCCGGCGGCGTCACCGACAGGAACTGCGCCACCGCCAGCGTCTCCCCGCTCAGCGGCGCAACAGTGCACACGTGCACGAGCCCCCGCACCCCAGTCGTGCGGTACGCCGCGGTCTTCGACGCGCCGCTCAGCCCCGCTGCACTCGCCGTCCGCACGCTGCAGTCGCGCGCAGTGCTGAAGAACGTCTCGCTCGACGGCGTCGCGTAGTCCACGCGCACCGCGCCGGCGCCAGCAACGCCAAGCGTTGCGTTGTACCGGCTCACAGCAGCAGTCGGCGACACAGCCCAGTTCGCAACGCGCAGCGTCGGCTGCGCAGTCGTGAACGTCACGCTCGCGTCGCCCACGAGCACCGCGCACACGTGGAACGCGGCGCGCTCGCCAGCCCCGGGCGCGTACCCAACGCTCGCAACCGCAGCGTCCAGCAGCACGCCGCAGTCGGGCGACGCAGACAGCCGCGGCATCGCCAGGTACGCGGCGTCGATCCCGAAGCCGCCGATCGCAGCGCCGGGCGCCGCGTCCACCGCCGCAATGCTCGCGCCGGCGCCACCGTCGCACCCGCTCGCGCGCAGCAGCCCCACGGCCCCGCGGGACGCGTACGCGCCGCCGCCAGCAGCCTCGCAGTAGTACAGCGACGTCAGCGCCGCGTTCGCGCCGCACGACGCGACAGTGAACGTCGCCCTCCCGTTCACGATCGGCGTGGCGCCGCCGCCAGCAACGCCCCCGAGGCAGTCCGCCGTGCGCGACAGCACCGCCGTGGCGCCACCCGTCACGCCGCCGGACGTCAGCGTCGTCGCACGGTCGCCGATCACCGCCGCAGGCGCCATGTAGTGCCGCAGCGTACCAGTCAGCACCTCGAAGGCGTCGACAGGCGACGGCCGGACGCAGAAGTGGATCCTCTGCACCGGCGCGATGTCCGTGATGGTGAGCTCCGTCGTGCCGCCACCCACCACAAAGCTCTGCGACTCCGCGGCGCTCTCCGCGCACGGCACAGACGCCGGCTGTACGGTCACGCGATAGCCTGCGCGTCCCGCCGACGCACCGCCAGGGCCGCCAGACATCGTCACAGCAAACGGCACGTACGCGCGAATTTCAGAGGGGTCTACGGAGAGGGTCATGCCGAACGGCTCCACCACCTCCACCGTCGTGTTCGAGCCCACCACCGACGTCACCGTACCCAACATCGCGCGTTGGCACAGGAGGCACGGTCCCAGCGGCACATCCAGCACAGACGTCGCAGCGTTCGTCGCGCCCTTCGCCATCATCGCGCGGCACACGCCGTCAGCGCCGTCAGCGCCGCACTCCGCGCCGTCACACGCCACAACGTGCAGCGACCCCGTCGAGGCCATCGGCGCACCGAACAGCACACTCGGCACGCCGCGCTGCAGGTACACCATCGAGGTGTGGAACTGCTCCAGCCGCAGCGTCGCGCCAAGCGCGTACCCGAGGCTGCCCGACACGAGGCTCGCGTTCGAGCCAACGCACACGCGCACAGCGTCCACGCCGCTCGCACGCGCAGGCGCCACGAACGCAGCGGCAGCGCCGCTCACACGGTCCACAGAGCCGCTCCCGTACACATCGACCCCGCTCAGGTCCGCGCTGCACGTCACCCCGCCGCCCACCACGACGTAAAACGTCACGGCAGCAGTGCTCGTGAAGCGCGGTGGCAGGTGCAGCCGCACGGGCAGCCCGCGCACGGGCACCGGCGGGTCCGTCGACACCACCGGCACCTCCATCGACGCCACAACGCCGGCATCGCTGTACCCGTCGCCCACAGACTTCCCCACGCACACGCGGTACACGACTCCCTGCGCCAGCGCGCCGCCGCCCACCGTCCCGTACGACACAGCCGACGTCGCGTCCGGTCCGCTCAGCCGCAGCCTCGGTACCCTCGAGTCGGGCTCGCCGCACGACGCCGCACCAGGCAGGAGGACAGCGGTGTAGCCCGCCAGCGACGTGCCGCCAATCCCAGCGAAGCTCAGCGTCGTCGTCTCGCCCACGTACGCAATGCTCGGGTACACGCGCGCCTCCGCACTGCGCACCGTTCCTGCAGGGGCGTACTCGACACCGGTGTCTGTCGACGACCACTCCCGCGCAGTGGGGTACCCCACGCACACCAGCAGCAGCCCTGTCGAGGCGGACTGCACGTTCAGCACCGCGACGCCACTGCCGTTCGCGGTGCCGGCGTCTATGGACTTCATCGGCGAGCTGCATGTGCTGCTCGACGTTACCGTGACTCGCGCATCAGGCGGCACACGCGACACGGTCACCTCCGTGCTGACGCCCGTCAGAACCATGTCCGGCGAGACAGCCGCAACGTTACTGTACACCTGCAGCTCTGCAGCCGCAGTGTAGCCGGCATCGCTCTTGACGCCATCCCACACGCACACCAGCCACACACCCGAGGACGCGAACACAACAGGCGTCAGTGCCGCCGCCGCACCCGACACAGCGAACGTCATCATGCCGCTCCCCCCACCAACGGCGGCCGCCGCCGCCATCGCATCCGCGCAAGCGCCGCTCGCGTCATGCGACAGCACGAGCGCCACGGATGTTCCGCTGGCAAGCGACACCTCGCCGTCCAGCACAATCGTCATCCGCGTGCTCGTGCGCAGAGCGCCGTGGCCCACGCGGTACGCGCGCGTGCGCAGCGTGCCCAGAGCGTAGTACACAGCGCCACCGGCGGGCGTGCCAACGCCGCCGCCACCGTCCCCCAGCGGGTTGGACACACAGTACGTCACGCTCTCCGGCATCCTCAGCGGCACCCGCACCGTCGCCGTCGCGCTGCCACGCGGCGTCTCGCCCGTTGCACCCGCCGAGTCGCACGACCCGCTCTCCGACAGGCGCACGCTGAACACCGCCTCCTTGCCGAGCGCGTGGCTGACCGTCGCAGACACAGGCAGCCCGAGCACCGCAGGCGACGGCGAGAACGTCAGCGCCGGCGTGTCTGTCACGGCAATCGCGCCCACGCACCCGGCAGTGCTCGCCTCACCGCGGTCCCGCACGCAGGCGTAGTACACGCCCCCCTTGGACACCGCCCACGACATCGATGCTCCCCAGGGAATCACCAGCGAGCCTCCCATGCAGTCCGCCGTCGTCGACAGCGCCAGCTCCAGCTGCTCCTCACGGCCAGTCGCATCCAGGCCGTAGGTCAGCGGAGTCTCGAGGGTCGCGTACATCGTGTGCGGCTGCACGTCGTACTCCCCACCGTGAAGCTGTTGTTAGACGGCGTGTAAATGCCGCTGCTCGTGGCAGCACAGAGGTAGTAGGTGCCGGCCGGTGCGAGAATGCCGAAGCTGAAGTGCTCGCTCAGCGTTGCGAGCTGCGCGGGCTGCGCCAATGTGCTGCAATCTCTGTCTCGGGAAAGCGAGACCTCAGCAGCGCCTTTCGCTGTTGATGTCATCGTGATGGTGCGATGACGCACCCCTTGAGAAGGCTGGACAGTGTAGACTGGCGCACCAGCGACTACTCCTCGAAGTGCAATGGCCGTCATGGTGCCCGACACCGTGGGGATCGTGGCACACACGTACATGGGCACTGCGCCGGTTGCTGTGAATGTTATGATACGTGTGGCGGAGACGGTAACGGACTTGGGGATCGTCAGAGGTGTAACGCACGTGCTGCTGACGTAGAATCCCACTGTTGTGCCAATCGGTGTGGCGTCGTTGACGTGCACTGTCGTCTCCACGTTGACAAACATAAACAGCTGAGAGACTGTCAGCACGTTCAGCAGCAGCGTGCCCACCGACGCGCCGGGGTGCGCGCTGCTGCACCAGTGCACCGCAGGAACCGTGGGACGAGGGCTTGTCAAGTCGACGCCCAGCGCCTCACTCGTCACGGTGAACACGCACGTCCCGTTCACGAAGCTGCCGCCCTCCACTACGCTCCCAAGGGTGCACACCGACGTCACCCACGAGGCGCCACTGCAGTCGCTCCGGCGGGACAGGAACAGCCTGTGCCCCATGCCGATCCCCGTTACGTCCGCGTGGAACGGCACGTCGAGCAGCGGCAGCAACGGGGTCGTCGTCACCGCCATCGCTGCCGCAGCAGCGCCAACGGCGCCACTCGCTGCTGAGACGAGCAGTGCCAGTGCCAGTGCCACGGACGCCGCGCGCACCAGTGCCCCACACCATCGTTGAAAGAGCTGTGCGGGCATGCCCGAGGAGGAGGGAAGGAGCAGAGATGAATGGATCGGCGGACAAAGACTGCGCCACTGACTCGCTAGCAGCGAAGATCAAGAGAGGAGAGAGACCGTAACGCGCTAAGGAAATAAGGGAAGTGCTCAAGAGAAAGGCCGCCCTGAAAGGTGTTGCTCGCGCGCTGAGGCAGGAAGGAAGTATAAAAGGACGAGAAGGCAGAGAAGAGCGATGAAGCGATGATGAGGATGTGCGTAGGCGCTTCGTAGGAACAAAGAACCAGAATAACAAAATGGAAGAGGAGGAGAGCGGAAGAAGGAGGCCACGACACCTTCGCGGCGTGGGCAGCGAGGGGGAAGGGGGGGAGGGGCGAAGGAAAAAAAGAAAAAAAAATACACAAATTACAGAAAAAAGGCAGCAGATGCGTCTATGAGAGCGCGCGCACAGACACACAGACGCTGGCACGAGAGGAAAGGGGGTGAATCGTCCGAACGTGAGCGCACGCACGCACACACCACGTTAGCACTCCGCAAAGCGCCCTTCTGCCTTCGCCTTGGCTTTGAAGGAAAGCGAGAGAGGGAGGCGGGGGGATGGCGGGGAAAAAAAAACGATCCGATATAAAGAGGGGGAAGGAAGAAGGAAAAGGAGAGAGATAATGAGCGAGACACCGCCGCGCACGTCCCACGCGACTTGAGCAGGAGAAACAAGCGAGCGAAAAAGAAGTGCTACGAGTACAGGCGGCAAAAAAATGAGCCTGGAGAGACCCAACAGGCAGTAGAAACCACCAGCAGCCACACTCTAACGCACCCCGCCCCCCTCCCCGGGCACAAGGTTGCGGAGGAACGCACAGACGCACTGGGCGGAAGAAACGGCGTGCCTTCGTGAGCTTTGAGGAGAGGGACGCAGACAGAGGAAGAGACACACGCGCAAGAGGAGAAAGAAATGAAGGTGAAGCGAACACGATTTGGTCACCAGCGGTAGCGGAAAAACAAAAACAAAAAAAAAAACGAGCGAGCAAAGGGAAGTCCCGCAGGCGAGCGATAACAACACGAAAAAAGGGGGGAAAAAAGGGGGCACACGGAAAAGAGGTGAAGACGACAGCCGGCGGCGTAACTCCGCACCGCACCGCAGTGCAGTTCAGAGAAATGTGAAGAAGTCAAGAGAAGAAAAACAAGAAAAAAAAAACAAAAGAAGAAGACACAACGAAAACGAACGCCAACGTCGTGGGGGAGGGGGGGGAAAGAAGCCCAATCCTGAGGCACACACGCACACGCACACACACACAGAAGGGCCAGAAAATAAGCTTGTGTATAACCTCCGCGCCTTTTCTTCTTGACCACCTTTCCTCTGCAGCTCTGCCTCGCACTCCGGCCCTTGCTGGGCCTCCGCCCTGTGCTTTGTTTTCGTATTTAGCAGTGTGTGTCGACGCAACCGACAAATGTAGAAGCGCGTCTGATCAGCTTTTCCGCTGGCACTGTGCCCCACGCTGGTTTACTTGTCTGCTTCTTCAGTGCGTTCCTCGTCCTTTCCTCGTCTTCTTCGAGAGGACGGCTGCGCTACTGAACCTTTGATGCCGCGCGTATGTGTGACGTCGTTGCTGCTACTACTGCGTGTGATGGTGGGAATGACTGTTCCCGAAGCCGAACTCGAGTGTTCGTATACGCGGCTGCGTATACGAATGAGCTCAGCAGTAGAAACGAGGAAGTCTGAGATGGAGGTCAGACTCGCTTCTCCTCGTGGGTCTCTCCGCCTTTTCGTTCGCTTCGCACGCGTGTGGGTCTGCGCTGGGCGGTGTTGTGAGAGTTGGTCGAATGAAAGAGGGAGGAAGAGCGTGACGGGTAGTACACGAGAAGAACGAGAGAAAAGGAGTCTGAAGAGGTGAGTTAGAGGAATTAAGCACAACAACTACAGCGCAGATAAAACGAGAGAGAGGAAAACAAAATGAAAAGAAGAAAAGCGAAAGAGCGCGACACCAGGGGGAGGGGGATGGGGATCGATAGAAGCGCAAAGGAGAAAGAAGACGTGGCAATCGATAAAAGCCCTAAACAGCAAGTACGCGCACACACACAGAGAGAGAGAGAGACAACAAGAGGGAATACAAAAGGAGAGAGAAAGAGATGAGGCAGTCTGAGCTGGTAGCAGCTGTACAACGAGAGAGAGAGAGAGAAACTGGTAAGGGAAGGCGAGCCGAATACAAAATGGGAGCGTTTTGCTCTTGTTTTTGTGTGTGTGTGTGTGTGTGTGTGTGTTTCTCCGGCGCCTGGTCGGCCTCCTTTCCGTTTCGCGTCTCTTTTCTGCGCCCACTCCCCTCCTCCTCGTAAGTTGTCAACGAGCTGCACTAAAAGTGAGAAGAAATAGAGGACGAGGAAAACGCTATGCGCATGCGCTCGACCGTGACACGTCTAGCGAAGTGTGGGTGTGGGTGACGTGGATGTGTTGGAGCTGATTTGCTAAGCGTTCCTCCCTACTCCACCCCACCACCGCCTGGAGCCACGGACTCAAAACACTCACCCACTCGCAGAGGCCAGAGAGCGCAGCGCACAGGAATCTGCAAGGAAATAAGCACGCGTAGATGTATATGCAATCGAGAAGATTTTAAAAGTGTATAAGTCGCGCAAGCTCGTCTCACTCAGTCACGCACACGCGCACATGCAACACAACAAGAAGAAACCCGGAGAATGAGAAATGAAAAGATGGTGAGAGGTCAGCGGAGGACACGGTGAGAAAACGAAAAGCGAAAATGAGCGGAAGTGGAAGCGAAGATACCCCAACAACGCAGGGAAGAAAATCAGCCCAAATAAAAATGAAGGGATAAAGTCTGTGAGTGCAGTCCCGCATGCACGTGCGGCGCACAGAGAGATGAAGGGGAGGGAGGGAGGGGGATACGCACGTTAACAACACACACGCACACACGCACCTACACAAACGTCTCAACACTGCACAATAGACGACAAAGAGCGAATTGCCCGAATGGGCACGCGGGCCAACGGAGAGGAGGGGGGAGAAGACGGAGTAAAGTGATGAGGAGTGGCGAAGAGAGAGGAGGCGGAAATGAAAGCAAAAATGTGAAGTAGGGCAATCGATGGGAGGACAACGAGGAGAGAGAAAAGAAGAAAGCTGAAGCGCGCACACACACACACTGGAGAAAGTGACAGTCGAGAAAAAAAGGGCGTAGACGTGGAAGACGTTAAAGGGACTCGGTAAAGATGCTGGGTTGTCCTTGTGGTCTCTTGCACTTTTCTCTTCCAGTGTATGTGTGGGTGTGTACAACGGCTAACAGTCCTTCAGTTTGGCGCTGCCTCTTGCTTCCCCTCCGCTTTGTCTGATTTCCTCTCACGCACACACGGTGGTCTCCGAATTCAAGCGATATGTCTCCTTGTCTGTATTGTGTCCGATTGAGCGAACGAGAAGTGCGTGACTGCCAAGTAACTGTAATTACACGGCAAAGAGGGAAAGGGGGGAAAATATGTGGCCTGTGCTGTCGCTGCCCTACCGCAGCGATGCAGCTTAGATCAGCAGGAATGGGCAGTGGAGACAGAGGAAGGGGGGTTGTTGGTGACAACGGGGAGTAGAGGGAGGGGGGAAGAGAAGCGTCACTTGTCCCGCACGAAAAGAGTCGGAAAAGGAACTAAATAAATCAGTAGATGAATAAAGCAAGCGCGAGTGAGAGCCTTCCTCGCCGCGCTTCTTTTGGGGGAGAAAGGGAGGAGGGTCTTGCTGGCAGCAGGCGAAAGGAGTACGGCAAGCGACAGCCAACAGAAAAGGGGGTGATGATTAGAAGGCGTCTCTCACCACAACACGGAGCACACACACACACACACACACACCACACACAGGCCAGGTAGAAGTTGGTAGTGTTGCTCTCCCTTCAAGAATGCGCTTTGCCTCTGTGTTGTGGGAGTGCCCTCCGCGTCCCTTGCTGATTCACCACCACCACCACCACCCGTAGTGACCCGATTGGGTGGCACGGAGCACACAGAGCGGCACCCAAATAACATACAAAAATAAAGGCAAAAAAAAAAAAAAAAACGACAGCGGCACGAAAAGGGGGGGAGGCGGCGAAAGGCGGAGAAAAACGAAGAAAAAAACGAAGAGAGGTGCGCCCCCGATCAAAATTTTTTTTGTTTTGTTTTTAAGCGCGGCTGACACGCCTGGCTCAGTCCTGTGCGGCCTTTTCCGCTTAATTGCCTTCGCTGCTACTTCCACACGTTCGCTTGCTTCGGTGTCGCTCAAGCGTTAGGTGGACGGATGATGCCGTCTATGTGGGGGACAGAGCGGAGACGGGGGGGGGGGGGGGAGGAAGGAGTTAAAGGAGGAGGAGCGGCCAATAAAAGGAGTATTCTGACTTGGACAAAAACAAAAGCGATATAACAGCGAGTCGATAAGAGGGAGGAGGAGACGGGCACAAGGCCTCCTTCATTCAGCTGCCGACTGGTACACGCCCTTCCCCTCGTCTCTGTGTAGCCGGTGTGCCTCGCTGCTTTGTTGCTCCGCTGTTTTCTTGCTCCTCGCAGCTTCTGATCCTCAGGGCTGTGCCTCGCCTGAGCTCTGCGCGTGAGTTGTCTCTCCTTCGGCCTGCCAGTTTACGGCCGCACTGAGACGAAAGGCGATGAGGCTACGTGCTGCGCTGACTGTCACCCACTCCCCAACCGAATGCCCATTGATTGATTGACCTCACGTGAGTGCACAGGCACCCAAGTGAACGAGCGCAGGCACGTGCAATGAGGTGCACTGCACCACCTGTGATCTGGAGTGGGAACAAGGGAAGAGGAGATGTGTGTCTCGGGTGGCGGGGGGGGGGGGGGGGGGGGGGAATGGCCTTGGAGGACGATAGCAAGAGGAAGAGAGCCAGAGGAAGAGGGGGTGAAAACCATGAAAAGTGCCTCTTTTTTCTCTCTTAAGGATTAGTGTCTGTGTGTGCGGGTGTGTGTGTGCGGGTGTGTTCATGAATCACGGGAGGAGGGCAGAGTGCAAGGGAAGGGAAGGCAAGTGAGGGGAAAATGCAAGGGAAACGAAGATGGGAGAAGGCGAAGGGTGCATGGAGGGGAGTCGGAGAAGATCGAGTGAAGACAAGCGCTGCCGGAAAAGTCGTGCTTGTGTGAGTGTGAGTGTGGGGGGATTTGCAGCGTGCATCGCACGATTGACTCGCTAACGAAGGAAGAGCGCACAAGCAAGTCACCACAAGACCGACTCGCGAAAATAGATCGCAGATGATCGGTACTCCTCAGCGCGTCTACGCTATGCAGAGAAAGCCATTAAAGATACACCTACAACCACACCTCCGCCACATGCCCCTCGTGCACTAACGGTTACATCCGGGTTGCCTAGGAGAAACCGTCCTGCCGTCGGGTCGGACCAGGCACCGGGAGGACTCTTCTCGCCCTTCCTCGTCCCCTCTTGGGGAACGTGCTGCGCCATCGGCGCCAGACAGAACTGAGCGGACGGCATGTGGTGATCCAAGTCGGGCTGCCCTCAGGGGCCTGCTCGATGATGGGTGCGGTGACGGCTGCCGTGCGGGGAGCAGGGGGTGGGCCTAGGCGCATGCCGGATGAGCCCGAGGAAGAAGTTGATCAGCCTCAGGTCAGGGCTCTCTCTCTGAGACCTGTCACCTGGCCTGTATGTCATGGTTCTCTCTCCGTCCCTTCAAGCCATGGCACTCCATCGCATGGCGTGGTGTGGCGACTCGCCATATTCGTGCCTGGGGAAAACTCGCGAATGAAAAAGGCTCGCGGTGAGGAGAAGAAGTCAGCGAGTGTGGGGCGGGAAAGGAGCGAAAAGGAAGAGAGAACAACAGCAACGCATTATGGGTAGTAAAGCACAGACACAAACACGCAAGAGATGGGGGAGAGAGAGAGAGGCAGTGAGGAGAGACCAGGCAGATGAGGGAGGGGGTAGGTAGGGGAGAGGGGGGGTGGAGCCGCGAAGAGAACCGTTGGTGGGACGCACACCCATACGGACGACCCCATCCATCCTCGTATCTTCCCCCCTCCCCCTCCCCCTCCCCCCTTCTTTCGCCGTCCTCTTTTTTCTTCAATTTGAATGCCCTTCATCCCCCCTCTTCATGTCTGTGTGTGGATGTGGGGGTGCAACTCAAGCAAAACACACACACACGCACACACATGCGAGAACTAATGAAGACCGAGACGGAGAGTTCCAGCGGCCCAGAGGCCAACAGAAGCAAAAGAGCTAAGGAAGCCACGCGGGTGAAGAGAGGCGCAAAGAAGAGAAACGAACACAAAAATGCCTCGAGAGATGATGGTGAGCGTGAAGAGGGCGACTTGAGCAGGGAGGAAGAAAGAAAAGGGAAAAGTGTGCTTTAAGAGGGTCTCTTTAGGGTGGTGATGACGAAGCGCGCACGTGTGTGTACAGCGAACTTGAAAATGGAGGAAGCAAGCGCGCAGAGACAGAATCTCGCAAATCAACACACGCACAGAGAGAGAGAGAGGGGAGAGTGATGCACACAGAGACAACACCTGCAAACAAGAGACCACGCAGACACACACGGGCGTCTGTACACACATCATCCGCATGCACCATCGTACAGTGGGTGCCCCACTGCGCTTGGGCATATGTGTGTGTGTGTGTGTGTGTGTGTGTGTGTGTCGTTGTCTGGTGTGGCTGAGTGAGTAAACGATGCTGCACATATTCACCGAGGCATGAAAACGAAAGGAGGAAGAAAAGAAAGGAGGAGGCAGATACGGCGGCGGTTAGCGTTCCTGCACTTCGTCCTCCTCTCGTTTCCCTATCCAATGCGCACGCGCACCAGCGTGCAGACGTGTGCGCGGGAAGTAAATAAAAAGAGAACGTGCGAGAGAGGGGGGAGGAAAGAGGAACACTCCTAATAGAGAGGTTGGTGAGTGTCTCCGACAGTCACGCAAGCACACACCACACTCACTGCTGCTCTGACACAGCGCACAAAGGCGCAAGCAAAAGAGCCCAAGAGAAAAACAAAAAAAGAAAGGAAGGAACGTACGCCTTCTGTCCTTCTCATGCAAACGGGTGCATCTCTGGGCTTGCGAGCGCGGCGGCACATTGGGAAAGTAAAAATGAAAATGCAGGAAACGAGAAGGGAAAACTGAAATCACGAGGACACCATGAACGGTGAGAGGTGATTGTGTATCTGTGCGGCTGCGTGTATGTAGGGCTGTGCATCTATGCGACTGAGAAGAGAGTCAGAAAGAGAGATGAAACAAACCGAGGTAAGAAGCGAAGCCCATCGTGTTTGGTGCCATGGGCAGAGGGGGAGTCGGCGGGAGGGAGGAGGGAGGAGGGCGGTGCGCTTGAGATGAGACACACAAGTGCAGAACTCATCAGTGAGGCCCGACAGAAGCACGCGTGGGATGACGAACAGCCACGTAGGCGCGCGCACCCGCCAACCACCGCACAGACGAGCAGGAAAGGGCGAGAGCGACAGAGAAGCCTAAAGAAATAGTGGGGGAGGGGAGGGGGGGGCACGATGAGGCTGGCAGACACTACGATGAGAGGGGAGAGGGAGGGGAGGGGAGCAGTGCATAGGGGAGCGAAAGAAAGAAAGAGAGAGAGAGGCGTGTCCGCTCATCGACAGCTGCTGCCCTTCAAGTGGCCGCAGTGAAAACGCACTCGCCTCAATGGGGGGAGGGAGGAGGGGAGGGTAGAGGCGTGGCGTGCCTACCAGGACGGATGAATGAGGGGGATGTGAAAGGCAGAGAAATTGAAAGAGACAGTCAGCCAGAAAACAATGACTCAAAGATGAAGTGGGCACATTCGCCCGCACACAGACAGAGACACGGACAGGGGTGCACCTATACTGGTGTGTACCTCTTCTTATCTAACTGGTATCCGGGTTGCCGGGGGGAACTACGCGGTAGTAGCCGCTCTGCAATGTTTGAGGGCGCGGTGCCGGGGGCAGAGCCGGCAGCCTTGCTGGCGCACGGGGGGGGTGGTACACCCACTCATCCTCTGCCGTACCCTTGCCGTGGCGATACTTCCCAGTGCCACCGCTGGCATGGTACTCGGTATCGTTGTTCTTCGAGTGATCAGAAGATGCGTTGAGGCTACCACCGCCAACCGCGGCAGACGAGGAGAGCGCCATGTAGCCATTCAGCTCATCCTGTGCCAGCTGTGCCAGCTCCTCCCCCTCCCAGTTGCACAGACGCTGACGCCGGCCATTCTCCTGCTCCAGCAAGAAGCGCTTCTCGTCGTAGAAGCGCTGCGTCGTCGTGAAGCTAAGCAGATCATCCTCGCTTTCATCGCTGTCGACATTGCCAGTGATGGCCCCAGGAGACGAGAACCGTACAACACCCATAGCCAGCACCTCCTCCGACATGTCATTCGCCTCAGCATGGGCAATCGGGGAACAAGGGAAGATGGAGGACTCGGCAGTGGCGGTGTCATCGGCTCCGTGCGCAGTGTTGGTTCGTAGGTCTGGTGAACTATTGTTCTCTCCATCCGGCAGCGACAGGATGTAGTTTGGGAGATCCTTAGATCCTGCCCGCACCTGTGGCGTCGCCACCGCCATTGCAAGCGGGTCGTGGTGTGGCTGCTCCTTTCGGTCGTCACGTCCTGTGCCGGTAGGCTACGTCGGTGCTGCCGCTGCCGCTAAGGTGCACCGGAACACCACAGTGTGACTGAGACGACGTCGGATTTATAAAGCGCCGCACAGCAAGTCGTCGTGGCGGCTCCTCGTCGTCGTCGCGGTCCTGCCGTGGCCGCACCTGCTCACTCAGCACGACGACGGTGCACCCATCTATCACCTCATCCTGCCCTCCAAGTCGTTTTTTCCATGCAGCTCTCCACTGGTGAGAGGCAGCGCTGCGGCGCGCTTTCGATGGACAGGCTGCGCACTTTGTGGCGCTCGCCCGTGGCGGGGTCCGTCTCCATCGACATGTTCGCATCTGCAGTAAGTCAATTTCGCGCTCCTCAGGTACCTCGAAGGCGGCGTCCTCGAGGTCGTTAGGGCCGGCGTAGCGCGGGGCCACACCCTCTGCTGGGAGATCCGCCTCTAGCATCGTCGGCCCGTCCTCGGTCAGGATGCTCTCCACAGCCCTGCGCTCCACTTGTGCGACGCCGTTCAGATATACATCCCAGCTGGCGCACGTCGTGTTCATGCCAGCAGCGTCCGCAGCAGCGTTCTTCTCGGCCAGTTCGAGCAGCTGTAGCCCCTCTGCAAAGGTCAGTCGTACGTTGTAGCGCGCTCGCGCCTCCTGAAGGGCAACCTGATCGCGGCCCTCATCCTCCCTTTCCTCCACCACACCAACTTCGCCGGATCCATTGAGAGAAGCGTAGCCGAGCGACGCGCTCACCGAACGTCCCAAACGGGCGCTCGACGACGGGTAGTACAACAGCGGGTGACGGCGACTCACAACGTAACCCACAACATCGTCGCCGTCACCGATTTCAGGGAAGCCCACGACCTGCAGACCCTTCCCAGCCTTCCACTCAGCAGCGCCCGACGGCTGACCGCAGCAGCAAAACCACAACACCCACAACACCACACACAAAAAGGCTAAACCCACCACTGTGCACACGGCAAAACACCAATCAGTGTACCACGGCTCAGCCCGCGGCCAGCACCGCCACCGCGCGTGCAGTTCGTGCTCACCAGCGCCTCGCTCACAGTCGTGCACACGGTGTCGTCCGCGCTGTCCCACACGCACACGTGGTACGTCGACCCCGCGGGGTACGCGGACACCTTGTCGTAGTCCAGCGTCAGCTCGCACGTCCCGCTCGCCATGCTCGCCTCCCCAACAACCGCACTCGTGCGCGACGCGCCGCAGCAGTCCCCGCGCACAACAGCAAGCACCGACGTCGCACTGCTCGCGCTCGCGCCCGGCGGGTAGCACCGGTCCAGCGTGTACGTCGTGCACGCGTCCCACCCAGCAGACGGCAGCTGTATCACAGACGCAGCGAACCGCACGCTCCGCTGCCCAGCCCACGCCCCGGGCACCGCCACAAGCGTCCCGTTCACCGGCGCACGCGCGCACAGGTACAGCCCAGCACTGTACTCGCTCGTCGCAGTCACCGACACAGACGTGTTCGTCACAGCAGCCCACGCCCCGTGCTCGCTCGACACAGACGTGCAGCTGCGCACAGTGCTGAACCCGGGCACAAGCGCCGCAGCCGTCAGGTCCTGCTGCAGCAGCATCCGGCCCGCCACGCCCACAACAAACGTCGTCCCGCGCACGTCGAAGTACGAGGCCCGCACAAGCACCACCGACTCCAGCGCCGTTGCAGCAGCACCGCCGCCACCACGCAGCGCGCCGTCGTAGCACAGCGTGTACGGGCCCGGCGCAAGCGCGCCGCCGTCGCCGCCCACAAGGTCCACCGTGCCGTAGCCCTCCACGTCCGTCGTGAAGCTCGGCATCCCGGCAGCAGACCCGCACCCGCTCGCAGACGCGCTCAGCTGGACCGTCACGCCCCCCAGGCTCGGTATGAAGACCGGCGCACCCAGCGCCCCAGACACCAGCGTCGTCGGGTGCACCCGGCCAGGCGCAACGACCACGCCCGCCAGCACGACCGCCGGCCCGCCAGCAGTCACCGCGCACAGCGACACAGTCCTCACGCCCGCCGCAATCCCCGCCGTCGCAAACGACACGCGGCCGCTCGGCGTCACCGTCGCCGCGCTCGTCCCCGCAAGCACACTCGCGCACGCGTCGCCAGACAGGTACACCTCGCGGCTCGCGCTCGTGTAGTAGCCGCTGTGCGCGTACCCGCTGTCCGCGCCAGGCACCATCGAGTACAGCGGCGGCGCACCGTCCACCACAAGCGTCGCGCTGTACTCGGCGCCGCGCACAACAGCGGGCGATACGCGCCGCACAGCCGGCGGCGTCACCGACAGGAACTGCGCCACCGCCAGCGTCTCCCCGCTCAGCGGCGCAACAGTGCACACGTGCACGAGCCCCCGCACCCCAGTCGTGCGGTACGCCGCGGTCTTCGACGCGCCGCTCAGCCCCGCTGCACTCGCCGTCCGCACGCTGCAGTCGCGCGCAGTGCTGAAGAACGTCTCGCTCGACGGCGTCGCGTAGTCCACGCGCACCGCGCCGGCGCCAGCAACGCCAAGCGTCGCGTTGTACCGGCTCACAGCAGCAGTCGGCGACACAGCCCAGTTCGCAACGCGCAGCGTCGGCTGCGCAGTCGTGAACGTCACGCTCGCGTCGCCCACGAGCACCGCGCACACGTGGAACGCGGCGCGCTCGCCAGCCCCGGGCGCGTACCCAACGCTCGCAACCGCAGCGTCCAGCAGCACGCCGCAGTCGGGCGACGCAGACAGCCGCGGCATCGCCAGGTACGCGGCGTCGATCCCGAAGCCGCCGATCGCAGCGCCGGGCGCCGCGTCCACCGCCGCAATGCTCGCGCCGGCGCCACCGTCGCACCCGCTCGCGCGCAGCAGCCCCACGGCCCCGCGGGACGCGTACGCGCCGCCGCCAGCAGCCTCGCAGTAGTACAGCGACGTCAGCGCCGCGTTCGCGCCGCACGACGCGACAGTGAACGTCGCCCTCCCGTTCACGATCGGCGTGGCGCCGCCGCCAGCAACGCCCCCGAGGCAGTCCGCCGTGCGCGACAGCACCGCCGTGGCGCCACCCGTCACGCCGCCGGACGTCAGCGTCGTCGCACGGTCGCCGATCACCGCCGCAGGCGCCATGTAGTGCCGCAGCGTACCAGTCAGCACCTCGAAGGCGTCGACAGGCGACGGTCGGACGCAGAAGTGGATCCTCTGCACCGGCGCGATGTCCGTGATGGTGAGCTCCGTCGTGCCGCCACCCACCACAAAGCTCTGCGACTCCGCGGCGCTCTCCGCGCACGGCACAGACGCCGGCTGTACGGTCACGCGATAGCCTGCGCGTCCCGCCGACGCACCGCCAGGGCCGCCAGACATCGTCACAGCAAACGGCACGTACGCGCGAATTTCAGAGGGGTCTACGGAGAGGGTCATGCCAACGGCTCCACCACCTCCACCGTCGTGTTCGAGCCCACCACCGACGTCACCGTACCCGACGTCACGCGTTGGCACAGAAAGTATGTGCCTACTGGAGCCGTGAGTAGTGAGTCGCTGGAGGTTGTGTACTTCGTCGCATTGGCGGAAGAGCACGCAGCGTCGGCGTTGCTAGCTGCACACTCCACGCTCATGCAGCTGGTCAGGTAGAGTGTTGCGGTGCTGAGGAGCGGTGTGCCTACCAGGGTATTCGGTCGCTGCCGCTGCGCATACCTCGTGACAGACGTGAAAGTTGTCAGTTCTATGGCGCCGGCATCTGCGTAGCCGAGTGTCTTGTCGACGAGCTGGCTCCTTTGCGCCACGCACAGTCGCACCGAAGTTACTGCGCTAGAGAGGGACGGCACTATAAACGGTTGTGCAGCCCCTGTGGAAGGGTGAGGCTCCCCGTGGCCAATACAGTGGCGACGCTCAGGTCCGAAGTGCAGCTGTCGGTGACTTTGATAACGATGAATGTGTCTGCCTGGGAGAGGGACATGATCGCACTGCTGAAGAACACGTATGCTGGGAGTCCAAAGGCGAGCGGCGACGGATCAGTCGTCACAGTTGGCGCGGTGGCGACGGTCAAGGCCCCAGTTGGAACAAATGCGCCGGTCTGGCCAACACACACAAGGTACGCGGTGCCCACCATGCTGCTGGCAGGGATGAAGGAGGCAACGGCGATTTCGCCGGCCGTACCGGAAGGAGGCACGGATATGGGGAGCTGAATGTGCTCAGCAGTGGCGGATGTAGGACAGGTAGTCGGGCTCCTGCCGTCAGCGTTTGGTGGCACCAGCAGCGCGGTGTGGCCCCTCAGCAACGAAGCGCCTGGTGCGGAAAAGTCAGCTGCGTCAGTACTGAATCAACGGCCAGAGATGGCACGACACGGACATCCGTGCTCGCCACAGTACCAGCCACCATCAGCTGCGCTGCCGTGCCCTGTGACATGTGCTCCCCTCGGTAGCCAACGCAGAGAAAAAGGTTGCCGATGGTGGTGTATGTGAAGAGTAGGGAGGCCGTGCCAATCAAGCTCGACTGCGTCGTGGTTACCACCGGCATACCGGCCGAGCAGTCACTGTCCGTCGTCAAGCTCACTGCCGTTGACGGTGGAATTGCTGCTACGTCAAGTCGTGCTGGAATGCCTCGAATAACGCCGCCCGGGGTCACAGTAGCGTTGCCGTACACGCGCAGCGTGCGTAGTCGCATGTACGCGCTGCCCATCACGCGAGGCTCCCGAATGCAAAGAAGCCAGCTGCCCGCCCCTGGGAACGACACGGGAGAGAGTTGGAAAGTGAGGCTCGAGAGATGAAATGTTATGGCACTATTGTTGCTGGCGGCGATCGCGGCGTCGCAAGTGTCATCCTCGATGAGGCTGCTGCTGGTGCCGTCATGGCTGCTGCTGGGGAAAAGGGCAGGCGTCAGGCATATGGAGGTGTTGTCGTCAAACTTAACGTCGGTGTCCAGGCCCACCTCCATCGTTGTATTGGTGCGTAGGGGAGGGTAGGAAAGGCCGTAGGTGCGCAGCTCTAGCAGTCCAAGCGGGTAGTAGACCGCCGCGGTGGACTCACTGCTGTTACCGCCGCTCGCGTCTGTGGTGAGCCGGTTCGAAACGCAATAGTAGATAGTACTCGGTGAGCCCTCAGGCACATAAAAGGGGGCCGTGCTGCCCATCTCCGTTGTGTTGCCCCCAGCAAAGAGAGTAGTGCAGCTCGAGCTAGCCGACAGCCCGACCGTCACCACAGCTGCGGGAACGTCATCGATGGCGCTGCGCGTCACCGTGGCCAGCTCGCCGAGACCCATGATGGCCGGCTGGCGAGCGAGAGAGACGGCAGGGATGTTAGAGACCACGACCTCATTAACGTAACCCACTTCGGCGGCTAGGGTGCTGCCACGTGTGCGCACACAGGCGTAATAGGTGCCTGGCAACTCAACCGTCCACGTCATCGATGTGCTCCAGCTTGTTACCGGTGTACCGCTCGCCACGCCGCAATCAGCAGTCGTGAAGAGGGCACCCTGCAGCTCGCTCTGCCCAGCCACAGCGTCCAGTGAGAAGGACATCGGCGTGGCATGCTTGGCGTACATGGTGTGCGGCTGAAGGCCGTATTCCAGCACCTCGAATGTGCTACGAGCCGGCACAAACACTCCAACCCCCTCGAGGCCGCGGATGATGACACCACAGAAGTAGTACAAACCACGTGGTACCTTGACGGTCAGCAGGGCCTCGCCCACCCCCGTCTGCTGATATGGCTGCGCCAGCGTCAAGCACTGCGGGTCGGTGGAGAGCGACATATAGTGAAACGAAGTGGAGGAGCTGATGGCGACGTTACGGTGGCGGATGCCCTGGGTAGTGTAGATGTCGTACGGAGACACGCCGTACACGATGGTGCGCACTGCCATGACGGTGACGCTGTTGAAGACGGTTGGAATGGACGCACAGACGTACGTGACCGTGCGGGGGCCGATGTCCGCCGTCAGCTCGCGCGAACTCTCCAGTGTTGTCAATGACAGTCCACCCAACAGTTTAAAACAGCTGCTCTCCGTGTACAAGCCCACTGTGGTGCCAACAGGGGTCGCCAGGTTGAAGGTGAAGGTCGTCACCGTACTATAATAGGCATAGGCGGGTGTCATTCGCACCACGTTCATGTGCAACGTCGCGAAGAAGGTGGAGCCGGTGGCGCTACTACACCAGTGCAGTGCAGGAATCAACGAGGTCGTCGCCGCATTCAAGCCGAGAGAGGCGGACGTGACGTTGAAGATGCAGGTTGAGCTGTTGTAATTTACGCCGACTTGGGTGTGACCCTGCGTGCAGATTGGCGAGATCCGACTGCCGCAGTTGCTGGTAGAAGAGATATACAGCGTCCTGTCAGGGTCTAGCGAGGTGGTGGCAAGGAAGACAACATCCAGCAGCGGCTGCGCCGGCGTCGTCTGCACTATCACATCGGAGTTGGCATCGATGCCGGTAACGCCAATGCAGGCCATGCCGGTGATCACGAGGACACAAAAGAGCGCTGCAGCGCGAAGTGTATGCAACGGCGCCATGATTGATGCTTGCGCGCGCGGCAGTGTGTGTGTGTGTGTGTATGTGTGCTTTCCGCTAAGGTGAGTTATATCAGCTGGCCCCGAGATGCGCGCTTACCTCACCGCTTCGCCCGATAACCTCCGTCGTTTTTCTATGCGGCTGTTGTTTGCAAGCCGGCTTACGCCTTGGTGGTGCCGTGCCAAAGAGAAGGGGGAGGAATGGCCACGTGCCCGCTATGTGTATGGGTGCGCCAGTTGCAGTCACTATTGCGACTGCTCGCTCTTCAAAGGTTGCGAGAGAGAGAGAGAGAGAGGGTGGGGGAGGGAAGAGAACACGAGAGCCAAATCAGCGATTGCCAGGCAAACAATGAAACGAGAGAACAACAGAAATGATGTCAAGAGAGATGAAGAAAAATCAGCACAACAAACGCATGAGACGAGAGGAGAGAAGAAAAGTGGTGAAGGGTGACAATCCGCCCGCCCGCCCGCACACACACACACACGAAAACTGAGACGCAGACGCAGGCACAGGCGCACCTAAGTGCACTGCGTGTGTGTGTGTGTGTGTGTGTGTGTGTGTGTGTGTGTTGCTGTGCTCCGAGGCGAATGCGAGCCGGGAAAATTTTATATATATATCTGAAAATGTGAAGGAAGGAAAATAAAAATGTAGAGGGGGAGGCGGGACGTTTCTATGAGCGTCAGCGGCACACGCAACGGTGGGAGACGATGTATCCTTTGAAAGAGAGATGGTGACGCCAAGGCAAAACAACACAGCGTACATGTGATGCTCACAGGGGGGAAGGTTGAAGGGGGGGGAGGGGGGTAAAGGATGTGGGTACGTGTTCACCTTCAATAGACTTCGAGTCAGAGCAGGAACATATCAATATAGACTTCAAGATAGATATCGTTATATATGTTTATAGGTGTATATAACTTTCTTCTTTTCGGGCCCTCTCTTCCTCGCCTAGTGACTGAAAGCAAGAGAAAAGAGGGGAGGGGGGAGGGAGGCAGTCTTGGGGAGCTCACTCAGATGTGGTCCGGCTCGAGTCGCTTGGGGGTGGTCTATCTGAGATGAAGCTCTACTGTTCGAAAAGGGCTGGACAGAGAGGGAGAGGGAGAGGGAGGGAGGGGGGGGGAGGGGGGGGTAAGAAATCAATCGATTTACATATAAAGGAGGAAACGCACACTCACACACCGACGACGAAAGAGAAGGGGGAGGAAGGGAAGGGAGGGGGGGGAGGGGGGGGGGGGCGGAGCGAGTGAAGAGAAAAAATAAAACAGCGTTGGCGTGCAGGTAACTCCTTTCCAGGTTTTTCAGTGAGAAAAGTCAGAGGGGAGAGGGGCCTGCACGTGTGCGCGTTGGGGGGAAGGGGGGGGGGGGGGGGCAAAATCGAAACAGTCGGGAGAGAAAAGGGAGTCGGACAGCAAAAAGAGACGAGGAGAAGGAACAATGAGAGAGAGAGACACACCGGTACCCGCACGTGCGTTTTCCTTGATGTTTCTTCTATGTCCACACACGCGGGAAGAGGTGTGTGTGTGTGTGTGTGTGTGTGCGTCTATTGTGTCGGCGCGTATGGTCCCTCAGTATGTCTCTTTCGTAGCCAAACGCGTCTCCTGTCTGATTCTCTGTTGTGCAGTGGTATTGCCCTGCAAGTGGTCTTGTGGGCGTAAAGTAGCGTCTGTGTCTTCGACGTCGCGGCTGAGAAACGAGAGAAATGAGTGTGCACCGGACGGAGGGCGTAGGGTGGGGAGGTCTATTGTAGCTTAACAAATCACTAGGAGAAGGAAGAAAAACGGGAAAAGAATGAAGGGGCGGACAACTTCACAAAGAGGCGCACGTCTGACACACGCGCGCGCACGTGAGAGACGTGCACGGGTGGAAATGACAAAAAGACACGAAAAAAAAAACGTTGCAGCGACAGCGTCAATGAGGCGGCTGGATGGCGATGACCAACGTCTTTCGTGTGCCTCTTCGCCTCTGACGCAGCAACAACCAACAACGCGTCGTGCTCTTCGTCGTCCCCTACAGCCGACCCGAAATGCAGAAACAATGAATAAAGGGGCAAGCGAGAGAGACGGAGGGTACGGTATGGGCACGAGTGAGATGTGCGTATGCGCCCTGGGTCCAGTTGGGCTATTACTAAGCGTGCCAACGAGCCGCACTGCCTCTCTCTCTTGTGTTGCGCTTTTGATAGCGTTTGAGCTGGACGAGCGTAAGCGTGTGTGGGTGTGTGTGGGTGGAAAAGGGGGAGGGGGGACTCGTTGACTCCTGACGCACGGGAACGCTGACAACGGCACTGTGCGCCTCACCGCAGGGGGAGGGGGGGCGCAAACGAGGGAGAGGAACAACGATGAATGGGTAAACAAGAAAAATTGTACGTATGTGAGGGTGAGGAGGAGTGGGGGAAGGGAAATCTGGCTGCCCAATACAACACGTACGTGAACAGGAAGCACAATAAAGCAACTCCCCGCCACCACCGCGGAGACGTGTGTGCGTACACGTTGTTGGCAGCAGGGGAGAGAAATATGTGCGCACGTGTGCGAAAGAAAGAAAAAGAAAAAGAGGAGGAGGAGGAGGGGGGGTAGGGGGAAAAGTTGGAAAGATGAGAGGAGGCCATATAAAAGAGAGAGACAGGGGAGACATGGCACGAACGTACATCGTGTCTGTCTGCTTGTGTGTGTGGGGGGGGAAGAAAGGTAGTCACAGGTACGCCTCCCCCCCTTCCCTTCTCTTGCACGGAGATGGAGAAAAAATGAGGGAGATGGACAAGAAGACCAAATAGCCTTCCACCACAGTCATAGGTGCCCCAACGCCACTGCCGTCAAACGGAAAGAGACGAGACAGAGGTAGGGAGCACGTCTCATGGCTGGCAGTGGCCAATCATGTCCTGTTAATTCTTGTTTGTGGTACTCCGTAAAAAGAGTCGATCATCAGAGGAAAGGAGGGAAGCGAGGGAGTACATGCCAGAGGCATCCTCCAACTCCTTTATGTGCTTCAGCCTCTGTGAGCCTTTTCGCGTTTTTTCTTTTCGTGATTAGCTGTGCGTATGCAGTAGGTAGGCGTAGAGATACTACCATTAACCCCTAGCACACACACACACACGCGCACTTTCCCTCCATAAGTAGAAAAACCCCGACCATAAGAGACGAGCCGTTGTTAGGTGAGAACAGAAAAGAGTGCCAGCGCATCGAAGAAATATATGCGCATGCCCTAGGCATACACATATGCATTACACATACGTAGTAAATATCAGCAGTACTATGCGGAGGGAGAAAGAGGAAAACGAAGGTGAAGGGAAGGGAAGGGTATCCCATGTCTGTCACCGGGTGCATGTGTCCCCTATGTCGGCTAGTGGATGGCATGGCACGCAGGCGGCGACGCTTCACCAGAAAGGTACTTAGAGCGAGCTTCGCAGGCAAGGGAGTTGGTGCTATGGACTTGATATGCGGACTGTCTGTCTGCGTGTGGGTGTGAGTGGGTGGGTGTGAAGGGCTCATTTGGTAGCCTCCCTCTTCTTCAGTGGGAGAAGTACGCCATTAATCGTCTTTGGTGGCGTAACTCTTCGAGTTCATCCAAACCCCTTCACCACCGTAGAACCCCCTCACCCCTCCTTTCAACGAATCACAGCCGGTTTAGTCGAAGATAAGGCACCGCTTGTCGCTGGGGTCCAGTGGCGAGGAGTTGGTTGCAATCCAGCACGAGGTGGTGCATCACAATCCGATAGGACCACCTTAGTGTTGCGCCTCGTCACCTCTGGGCGCGGGTCAAGCGCTCTGCTGTCGAATCGCCCATAACGAAGGCCACGCTCTTAACCAGAGCCTCCGGTGGCCGCTAGGAGTGCTGTGGGGAGGCAGCGCTGCCACAACATGCTAGGGCTTCCACAGTAGCAGTTACCCACACCACTAAAAAAAAAAAATAAAGAACTGAGCACGGCATGCAGTGCTGCTGTGTAGTGCTCGCATAGCCAAGAGACGATGGCGTTGCCTACACCACGCTCGTGTTGGCGCAAGGGTGGGTTTACCAGAGATGCAAGGAGCAGCAGCAACACAATCGCCGTCAGAGGACGCAGTTGAGTGAAAAACACTGAGGAAACACAAAGAAACGCGAAAAGGGAGAGAGAAAGATCAGCGTCCCCCCGACGCTTGTCTCTTTCCTCGGCAGGAGCAAATAAAAAAAAATGCCAGACATGACAACAGAAGAGGAAAAACGAAGGCAGAAAAGGCAAGCCAGACAAGAGAATGTGAGGTTGAGAACAAAATGAGGAAGACTACACACGCACACACGAATTGGCCACTAAAGTTGCATTGCGTGCTGCGCTCCTTTTGATTGTTGCCTTTTTTCCCCTCGTCTTTTCTTTGACTTCGCATCTCTTTGGCTTGGTGGCAGGCAGAGAGGGAGAGCATAATGCAGCTAAAAGAAAAAAAACTAAGTGCAGGGAGCTGCAGGAATCTGTATTGCTCCGCACAGGCATCACCGCAACACGTGCTGTGATAACAAGCAACGAACTCCTATGAGGCACTCTGCCCAACACATACATGAGCAAACAACGCAACGCACATCAGTGTCACGACATCGTGTGCCTCTAGAATGGGTCTGATTTCACTCCTGCGAGTAGCCTGCAGCGAGTGACGGAAGTGTGGCCGACCCTCATTTGTATTGTTTGGTGCGTCCGTTCGTTTGCCGGCCTTCTTCCTGCTGATACTCGACGTAGATGGCGGAAGCCTTTAAGGAAGGGGAAAGGGCGAGTTTCGATGCGAAGAGAGGGAGGAAAGGGAGAGGCAATACGCCACTTTACTCTCACTCGCATTCTAGCAAGCCCTCCCTTTGCATAGCGTCACCAGCGGTAGCAGAACCAGTAGAAAATAATAAATGACTTCACGCATAGATGGCAACGAGAAGAGGGAAATCAGGATACGTCTGGGGATAGATAAAGCGCCTTGGTGAGGAGTAGAAACCTGTGTTTGGATGTTCGCATCCGTGTGGGGGTGGGAGGGGGGTGTTTTCCTCTTGATGCAACGCCCGTATGCCTCCTTCTGCAAAAGACAACACGAGCGTTAAACAACGAAAATACGAAAAGAAGCCCTGCAAAGGGAAATTCCCCTCCTCCCCCCTCTCTCTTGCTTAGCCTCGTGTACCCTCGTTGCCTCGCCCCCCAGGAAGAGAAACAAGAAATAAAATCAAAGAAAGTGACGACATAATGGCTTGACTGCAAATGCCCCTCAATTGCAGTAGGCCTCAACAATCTTGACGACCTCTGCCGAGAGGGACTCGCACACGGATGGATCAGTGGCCTCCGCGTACACACGCACAACTGGCTCCGTACCGCTGGACCGGACAAAGGCTCGCGCCACCTCGCACCGTGATAAAGCCAACGAAACAGCGGCGTCAATTTCATCCTGCATACCAGTAGGTGACAGTGCTCGGCGCTCATCAAGAGTGGTGGTGATCCGGTCACGGTGTGCCACAGTGACCTTGGTCTGCTTGCAAGGATGATCAACGTACAAGTCGGCCCAGTCCTGAAATGTCATGTTCAGGGCCCTCAGAGCGACTCACACATCAGAATATCGGCAATCGCATCGCCGCAGCACTGGGACACCAAACGCCGCATCGCGGCGAGCAGTGCTGCTTTTTCAGATCCGGTCGAAGCAGCCTCTGTGATCACCTTTTCAGATATCAACACTGTACCGTGACCGTTCGCCTCAAAGTAGATTCCCACGTCGCGCGCGCGCGCAATCGGGTGGAGATTTTTGACTCCTGTACCAGCAGTGTACACTTGCATACGGAGCTGCTTCTCAAGAAACTCTGTGGACGCACCGTTTGCGTAGGCTGTCTGTACAACACTCACATCTAATGCTTTCATCTGTTCTTACCAAGCCATTTATGCAATAACATTGCATAAAGGATGGAAATTCGATCACCGTCCAGCAAGACCCACTTGTAATCTCGCTTTGGGTCATAAAGAAATGCAACAACGCGGTCCGCATCGCCATCGAGGGAGTAAAAGTGTGTGGCAGTAGGATTCACACCTGGTGGAGAAGCGCTCGGCCACGCAGACATTGCGGCGGAGGGACTTGTATGTTGTTTTGCATAGTCGGCCCCACATTTAGTGTTCAGCATCGTCTCATCTTGGCAGTTGCAGTCCACCAGGTGCACCTCAAAAAAGGTCGCCAACGCTGTGAGGTCAGATTGCTGTTTTGAAGCAGCAATGAGCTCCCTCATCATTAGGGAGCCGATACCGTTGGCACAGTCAACGACAAGTTGCTGTAGATGACCTTCTTTCCCACATAGCTGCGAGTCCGCGCTTGCAAAGAGATACATCTCCTCGAAACCAGCTAAAAGCTCTCCATAATAGGATGGAAACTCAGACTCATCCACTAAGCCGAGTTCATTCGCTTTCGCTATCGCGAAGTGCATGTAAGGCGTCGAAATAGGCGGGTAAGATCTGGAGGTGATATTTTGTAAAAGACGCAGCGTCCTCAGTCCTGCATTTACGATTTCTTCACCACTCGGTCTCGTGTCTCTGGAAAAGTGTACTTGACAGCGCGAGTACTGTTTGAGCTGAAACGCATTAGGATCATGCGCCAAACAGTCTATCATGACTTGTTTCAAGTCGCTTCCGGACGGGGCATTCGCCGCGCGTGTGCACCACTCCTCCCAGGATGCTACAAGCATTCCTCCGTCAGGATCAATAATTTTGAATCCGTTATCCATATACGGATTGTGAGATGCCGTGATCATAACGCCCACCGTGCAAGGTGCATTGTGACCTGCTGCTGTTCGTTTCGCTTGACAGCAGATGCATCGGAGCGCAGCTATCATGGAAACACGGGCTGCCACCGGTGGAAGAAGTGCAGCATAAGAACGGAACCCTGCCGTTCCATATGTGAGCGGGTTCTTCGCAGGGTCGTGACGCAGAGGAAACTCAGAATCAATAATGCGCATCAATTCATCGAAAAACATGCTAGTGAAAATAGCATGTGAGCTCGATGATGCTGCTTGCTCGAACTCCATTGTAGTGGTGTAAAAAGCAGAGCAATATTCCCTTCCAATTTCACTCCGTCGCTATATCTGTACTCTATTTTTATTTTTTTTTCGAATATATGCCAAAAATACGCAAAGATGGTAATAATAGCGGGGTAAAATGCTATGGGATGAAACAAACTACATACTTGAAATATAATTTATATTTTTTCTTCGATGTGTATATATGATTTGCGGGATGAAAAAAAAAAATAAATGAAGTTGGGCAAGTAAGAGCGAAAAGACACTTATTTTTGTTATTTGTAAAAATCATGATGCACACGACTAAAGATATTTACTGAGACACTAGTCTACAGAGCAAGTGGTAATGCTTATTTTTTTTCCCCTCCTTTCCACCGAGTTTACTGCGAGGCTGCAGACTGTTGAGAAAAGACATGAGGCCGATAAGTGTTTGGCTTCTCAGTAATTATTGTTATTCTAATTATTTTGGGGTGATAATATCTCGTATATAGCACATACGAAGCACAAATAACGTTGTTTGGGGGAACGCCATCTTTTGAAGACTTGGTAGTCGGCGCATCAGAGAAGCGTAAAATTAGTATAATTAGTCCTGTAATTTATTTTATCTTGTCTGCCGGGTACATTGTCAAAATCAGATCACTGCTTGATCGCGTGCAACATGCAAAAATAAGGATCGTGCCATCTGTAAACAATCGGCAATAAATCCGCCGATCCCTCCCTCAGAGGTATTCTTTATTCATTCCAAGCAAAGCTTATTCGCTTCAACCTGAATGAATCACCTCTGTATATGGTATTTGTCCAATATATATATATATATATCCTTAACTCTCTCCCATTCATGAAAACCGCTGGAGGCACATATTACACGCACACACACACAGAAAAAAATACGACATGTAAGAAATACAACGCAAGGAACAGCACATCAGTAACGTCGCGAAGGCGGCGCAGAAAGTGGTGGTGGGCCAGATTGTGGAGGTGGACCAGGGGGAGGAGGTAGTCCAAGTGATGGAGGTGGGCCAGGTGGTGGTGGATCTTGAAGAGTTTTGGGCAAACAACGTTGCGTAGGTGGTGGCCCAGAAGGTGGCGGCGGATGCGGTGGTCTCGGAGGTAGTTGAACTGTTTCACGAGCGTATGTAGTTGACTGTGGAGGTGGGGGTCCTGGTGGTGGTGGTAGCGACGGCGGTAAGCCTGAAGATAGCGATGGCATCGAGAAAACAGCTTGTGGGGGTGCACGTGCACTGTTCGCATTTACGGCAGTGTAATTTTGCTGCTGAGTAATGTCCGATGTAATGTAGGAAACTTGTGGAGAGTGATGCCCCGGTACGCCAACGTGTTGCTTTGGCGTAGCTAGGATACTGAGCTTGCCAACCTGTGAAGGATCCAGCATGCAGCAGAACACTCGTGGATCGCGCAAAAAGCACCAGGACAAATATTTAATGGAATGCACACAAAAACTGTTTGCGCCGCGGAATCCGGAGGAAATGATGAGAAGTTATGCTGCAAAGGTACTACCTGCGTCGTAGAAATTGAAGAAGGCGCAGCTTCCGGGTTCCATATTTCCTTCGATAGTGATTGCTCGCCGGTGATGTTTGCGCCTTAGGGGACATAACCTCCTTTCGAATTTGTACTATACGAGAAGTAGCGCATGCCTGTGTCTTGATAGCTTCTTCCCTGTATCTTTTGTGGTGCGGGGAGTATTCCTGTGGTCTTCCGTGCTGCGCTGAGACGTTAGTTGGTGATTGTGCTGGCGGTGGGGAAGGGGCACCAGGTTCGGATGTCAGGGAGTCTTTGGACTGCTGATACCTGAGCATCACTGGTGAGCCACCTAGTTCGTGCTGCACACCCACAACACGCTCGACATCAACGTGATCAAATGTTAACCAGCCGTAGCCAAGAGAGAGACCGTTCTTGTCTCGCTGAAGTTGCAGACGAATACCACTGCCGTATTTACGAAAATGGTCTTCGACAACATCGCTATTTACATGCCTCGCGATACCCGATAGAAAAAAACTGTGGCGTGTGCTGCTCGACATGGTGTGGGAAACTGCAAAAGTAAGTGCGGGCGCGCAAAAAACGGATCAGAAGTGGCAGAAAAAAAAAGAAGGAGAAATGGACATGATAGGGTAACGGAGAAAGACGAATCAACACTTCATGCTCGCTTCGTTTCATCCTCTACAGATGTGTCGGCGTCTCCTTCCTGTTTTTCGTTTGGAATCGTCAGAAGCGCGCACGCGCTAGCTCGAGGTTTCGCGGCTTTTGCTTGCCGTGTTATGTGGCAGTGGATGTCCAAAAGGCACAGTTCAGGGCACCTTTGAACCGTCTCTCGCCATCCCTTTTGCAACACTCTGAAGCATGCCGCTGAACTCCCCTGAGACTTTTTAAAATGCTGTGTGATTTTTGCCCCCCCCCGCCCCCGGGCGACGATGAGCCACAAATACGGTGGCAAAGCCGAAGGGCCATAACATACGCATTGTTAACAGTGTCACTACATAGTGTCATCAAGTCCGTGTGGCTCAATGGAAGAGCATCTGACTACGGATCAGAGGGTTGCAGGTTCGAATCCTGTCACGGATGTTTTTCCCCTGCAAGGGGGGCCGCCCAGCCTGCACGTGGGGCGAACCGGGTCGCGCCCCCCCCCCTGCCCCGAGGAAACGACGCAGGCGAGAAGCGCGGAAACCATAGGAGCCGCCCCACTGGGCGAAGGTTGGGCAACGCCCACGCAGAGGGAGGCAAATGCGGAAAGCCAGCTTGCCGCAGAAACGAAGAAAAGCGGCTTTTGCGGGCACGGTGGAAAGCAGCCCATTCGGACCGCTGGGGGCGGCTAAAGGGGGTGGGGCACGCCATGCATAGTGCCAGGCGCCCCCGCCAGCCGCACGCGATTCTTCGGCATTCCGCTACGCCTGGGCGAACAAATTTCGGCGAGTCTTCGCTACGCTCACGGGTCAGATTTGCCCTTCTAGCACACGTTTGGTCAGGACTAAGCCACATTCTTCCGACGTCGCACGTCTCTGCGAGTGAACGTATGAATGCGTTACTCGGTATCGTGTCCAGTGTTGTGTGCATCACACAGTGTCGGTGCTCTCAGTGCCGGTGGGAGCAAGGAAACTGTGGGAAGATTCCCCTGGGTTCTTTGAGGAGGGGTTGGCTTTCCAGCACTTCGACTGCGGAACAGAAAAGGGCCCAGCACCGCTCTAAAAGCCCTCCGCAGCGGCTCTTCCTCCAGGGCTGCGCTTCAAGTCAGCGATCCGCGCTAAGCCATGGAAACAAGGCAAAAGCTCGAAGTCTCTCACCCGCCAGACCGCGTTGCCACCAGTGGGGACGGCCTCTCAAGTGCCCGCCCGCATAGCGGGGACTTCCCAGAGCCGAGCAAAGGCAGCGCCGAGTCCTCGCGGGGCGGCGCGTAGCACCTGGAGTGGTGTCGCAGTCCTTGGCGAGGCTGCGCGGCAGGCCATTTACCAAGCGTTGCTGTACTGCAATGTAAAAGAGCACCACATCTACGCCCCCTATGAGAAGTAGAGGCTTCTTGTGGACGCGCACAGCCGGTTAAGCCAGTGGCCTCTTCCGACTCCGCCGAAGCCGTGGTACGTCCCCTGTGCTGCCACGATTGCAGACTATCCTGTAACCTGTGCGATGCGCAGTGTCCGGCCTCTGGCACCCACCAGCTCTTCTGACAGCAGGGACTACAGAAACAGCATCGCCGCTCGGGCTCTGCGTGTGCCGAGTGCTTCGTTGTGAGGTACCCATGGCTTGTCAGCGGGTCCGCAGCCCGCCCTTGCGGCTGGACTCCACCGAACCGACTTGGCGAGCGCACGTCTGTACTAGCGCGTCACGTCCACAAAGAGGCGCTGTGGTGGACGTCGACACTTCACCCACCTCAGCAGCAGCAGCGCGTCCTCTCGCGGCAACCGCGCCCCTGCCGCATACGGTCCGCGGAGCTTCGCACCCTTTCCATGGCGGGTCGTGAGAAGCGCACACTGAAGTCGCTGGCAAGTTCTCCGAGCCTCGGATATCGAATCATCCTTCGTGCGGAGTCTCACGCCAGCCTCAGGACGAGTGCGGCGCGCGGCTGGGTTCCCGAGAACTCCTTGTGAGATGCCTTCGTCTCCTCGCGGCGCTCGCCGCTCAGAGCTCCGGCGACATCGATCAATCGCATTGGTCTGGCTGGCTCCCGTGCAGGGGAAGGTTCAGTGGGCTCACCCCCTTTACCAGCACAGGGGCTCTTGAGACGGTTGACCACATCCACTCTCGCACCCCTGCCGCTCGCACGCCCAGGTGGAAATGACCGCCTTCGCCAGGTCGAAGCTCAGCAGGGTGCTTGGCATCAGCTGCGGCTCTCTCAACCATCGCAAGTGGCCCGCTCGTGATACTGCTGCTCACGCCACCACGCTGACATGTGCGGGTCTGTCCGAGTAGATGCACCCCCTCGCGGACAGGCGTGCCCCTCCTCCCACCCGCTCGCGTCATTGTTGGGGAGAGAATCGCCTCGCTGTAGAGCGCTCCATGTAGCGCCCCAGCCCTTGTTCTCCTCTCCACACACGGCGACAGCCAGGGAAGAGTTGTTGACAACAGGAGCTGCCTTACCGGCAGCCGGTGCCTCTGCCGTATCGGCGGATGTTGCAGCAAGGGATGCGACTACCTTTGGAATCGGCGGCAGCCGCAGTAAGTCCTGGATGGCGAGGCGTGAGTAGATCGTGCTCAGGCGCTTGTTTGAGAAGGGCCTCATGTGCGTGGCGAGGAGGTACTTGGGCACTGCCTCTCCAGCCGCGAAGCCGTACACGACACACTCCAGGAGCGAGTTACCGCGGAGTCGGTTCTTGCCGTGCACCCGGCCAGCGGCCTCGCCAGCACAGTATACAGGCCAGGAATCGGCCTCTTCGTCGTTACGCCCAGCACCACGGCGTGCTCGTTAACGTGAAGATCGTTCATGATAAAAGCTCCTTCGTCGTGGTGCATAGTCTTGCCAAACCGATGGGGGAGGGGGTGCCGCGATCGTCGTCCTTGGGTGATGCTCTCGCGTTTCAGGCATGGCGCCGCGGACCTGATGGCGGCGCGCCATCTCGTCCATAAAGCGCTGCCCGTGCCTGACCACCACAATGCCGCCGGCTCCGCGTGTCGCCTCTGCCCTTGTAGAACTCGACGTGGCTGTTTAAGCTGCGCTGGTCGACGAGGTCGAACGGGTGCACCTGAACATGCGGTCCGTGTCGACGAGACCGGCGGCAACTTGCTTGGCGACCTTGACGCCGTCGTCGGTCGTGTGATCGGTGTTCGTCGCCGAAAACTTCGCCAGTTCCGGGTCGAAGCGGGGGCAACGAGTGGCATTTCATTCTCAGCAAAACGTATCACAAAGCCCCCGCTGGAGTCACCATCGCCGCAGCGCTGAGCCTCATTGGGCAGTTGCCTTTGCGGTCCTCGAAGACGACAGTGGTGACCGGGCCCATCCGCCGGGCGGCACACGAAGCAGAGCACACCTACATTTATGAAGATGCGGTCCCAGGCGAGGTTTTTTCCTCCATCGCGCCCCTCGGTGCATACGTGATGGCCATGCCAGGGGCGCTTCTCCTTGCCGCGGTAGGTGCAGGTACGGCTGTAGCCGCCCATGAAGCCAAACCTCGACAGGCCGCATGCGAAGTAGTGAAGAAGGCAGTCCAGCGACAGGACTGAAGAGTTGTGCCACCTCCAAGACAAGCGGCGAGGTGGGGAGCCGGGCTTCTCCTCCCGCCGGCACGCCGTGGAAGCGGCGGTGCGTGTCCTCCGTGAAGAGCCTCACATCATCGAGCGTGCCGGCGCCGATCTGCGCCTGCATCGGCGTGACAGCAGCACCACTAGATGTTGTAGTGCAGGCCTGGGTGCGCTGAGCAGAAGCTGGCAAGGTCTCCGCTGAGAGCTGATGCTGCAGCTGGTGTCGCCCTCAATTGGCGGTTGATGCGGCAACATGGCGACTGCTGAAAAGGGCGAAGAGGTGGATGGAGAGGAGGGCGAGCGAGAGCGAATCATCACAGCGGCAGGAACAGCAGTATCGAGTATTACCAAACCAGTGCGGGAGTGGATACGCAGAGGCTGATGCGCACCTGGAGATCAGAGTCAGCTCTCACGAGGCGCCGAGAGAGTTGGGGGCGGGAAGCGAAAGAGGGGGAGCTGATAGCGGGAGTTGATAGAAGCGATTGGGGGGGGGGGGCAGAAACACGAGGGGAATAAGAGGGGGTGGTGGAAGAGTGAAGGAGAGGGCAGCACCCAAAGTGAATGCGCTCTTGCGTGTGTTCGCACGTGCGTGTTGCGGGAAAGGGGGGAGTGTGTGCCACGGCGTTTTCGCAGTGGTGCACTACGATGTGAGGGAAGAGAGAATGGCGCAGGATGGACGTCCTCTGGCAAGCAGAAAAGACAGTGACCGCTTGACGAGCGAGGTGGAGGCAGAGGTAGAGGCGGAGGAAAGGGGGTAGGAGGCGTGACCGCATAGTGAGCCAAGGATACCGGCACAACGTCATTGGGGCCTCCTCGACGACTCACTGAGAGCGCGCAAACAGTGAGTGAGAGAACGGGAAAGGAATGGTACCTCAAGTGGAATGCCGTGCGATGTGCGAGGCCGGAGGTGCCACTCGTCGGGTGTCTGCGCGTGAGCACCGCGCAGTGTGCAGGTGTATACTTACGAGAGGAAGGGAGAACAGTCGCCCTATACCGCGCACATCAACAAGCGACCCGAGAAGATACATACACGAAGACCACAGGCGTGGTGAGAAGGGGAGCAAAACAGAGTGCGTCTGTGGAGATGTGTATGAGTGAGTTTTGTATGGGGGTGTCTGCGTGGGACACATGAGCGCCTATAGGCATGGCCGTCTATGGTCATCCGCCCCCTCCATCCAAAGGGCGGTGGTGAAACAGAAGAGGCGCCATCGCGTTGAGGAGGCAGGGAGAGGGCTCTATGGAAGGCGGTAGTGTGTGCGAGTGTCTGAGATGTGATGGCAGTGCTTCGCCGACTGCATGCATGTCTGCGAGGACGCGCCGGTGTGAGTGGTCAAACACCTTTGTGTATGTTGTTGAGCGTGCCTTGATGCCCCTCTCCGCCCTCCCCCCGCCCCGTCAAGCGCCATGCGGCAGGCCCCTGTGTGTGTGTGCTGAAGGGTAAACTAAGACGGGGAGGCGAGCAGGCGAATATAGGCTTCGGCTGGGGAAGAGGTAACACGGCAACTCTGCGGGGGAGAGTAGGGGGGAGGTGAAGAGACACGGCCCAAAGCGGAAAGATAAACGAAGTGAAATGACGTCTCCAGTGGATGCTGATAAACTCGTGTGCACGCGGGGGTGGCACTGATTTCAGGCGGCCTCACATGTAGGGAGTATTGCCGTTCTCTCGGGACTCGAAGTAGTCGCGCATGCGGCAGCTCTCCACGTAAGCGTCATGGCCGCTCTCCTCCTGCAGCCGCTGCGCAATCTCCTTCACGACAGCCACGTCCAGACCGCTGAAGGAAAGAGCCGTGTTGCAGTACGTCTTGGCCGGCTTGTGCGCTGTCGAGGTTACCGCCGCGGTCGCCTCCCCCGAGGACGCCCCTGTTGGTGTGGTGCTCGATGCCTCCTCGTCGTCCGCATCGTCGTAGCACAGCCACCGAGCGCCATCCTGCGCACCTCTGCGCTGCCGCAGGTGCTGCGTCTGCTCCACAAGCTTCGCGGTGCGCAGATTCTGTGCGCGCGTATTCTCCGACAGCAAGGCAGGCGTCATCACACCCTTTGCGGTCGTCTTGGGCTCTCCAGGCTTTGCCACAGTGAGCAGCGCGGCTGTGGAGACTTCACGGGCAGCGGGCGATGGTGTCGCACGATCGTTCGTCTGCGGTCGCATTTGTGCTGCACAATCGGGCCAGGCGCGCTTCCGATGCGCCCTGCGGGGGCGGCGCCAATCCTCATTTCTGTCATTTACCATCTCCTCGGCCTGTGCGGCTTCCCCGCCACCCTTGGTCTGCTCGCCGGCGCGGTGATGTGGCGATGGAAGGTGCAGTCCCGCGGCGCAGAGCTCTGCGGGACTGAAGCCGAACTCAAGGAGGTCCGCCGCCTGCACGAGCCCGGTGCTCGTGAGCTGCTCAATCATATGCTGCTGCTCTCGCATCAGCAGACACGCGTGTGCGTCATTGCCGCTGCTCCTGCTATTCCCCTGCGGTGGCGGTAGCAAATGAGTGGACGTGGACCCCGACGGTGACACCGCCGCAGAGTAAAAGGCGTCATGTGAGGTGGCGCGCGTTGCCGGCAAGGGCTCAGCGGCAGGGAAGCTGGCAGAGAGTGAAGACATCGTCAGTGCAGAATGTGCGCGTGTTGCACCGCCGCCTACGTGCTCGAGTTCGTAGCGCGAGCGTTGATGCCGGTGAATTGATAGGTAGGAGAGTGGAGGGGTGGGGGGTGGGGGGTATGAGCAGAACGTGGAAGTAGAAGTACGCCGCCGGACGCGTCCCTCCAGCGGAAGCCGCGCCCACGGTGCGAAAGGTAAAAAGGGGTAAGAGGCGGAGGGGTTGCCGGAGTGCGTGGGGGGGGGGTGAGTAGGGCAACGACGTGGACGAGAGACACGAAGCACAGCAGTAAAGGTGAGGAAGCACAGAAGGCGAGAAAGGCTGAAAGGAAAGAAAGGAGTGAGGGGGGGGAGGTGGCCGACTAGAGAGCCAGCGAAAGAAACGCGTGTAGCGTACGTGTATGCGTGCAAGGAGGCCAGGGAGGGACGGACGGAGAGGGAGAAGTTAGTAATGACCAGTCGGCGAATGTGAAGGGGGTAACGCACTCACTGTGCGGACAGCGGGAGAGAAGAGGCCCTTCAGAAGAGCAACAACACTGAGGAAGGCGCCGCCACAACAGGGAGCGGCTGACTGTGCAGATCCATGCACAGCGGCGAAGCGAGGAAGAATAAGAGGGCGAGAGAGATACGAGAGTGCATAGATGTAGCAACAGCCGCGGTGACCCGCTGAGGGTGTCCTCGCTGCGCAACAGGCGGGAGCCCCTCGCGCAGAGAGAGAGAGAGAGAGAGACAGCCAGGCTCACAGACAAGTGCAGATATGGTGAAAGTCACGTTGCGATCTTCCGTCCTTTTCCGGTTTTTCCTTCTCTGCTCATCATAGACGCGTGCGCCGTGTTGCTTCCCTGGCGCACGCGCCAAGCGCACACGCAGAGTGTGAAGAGGGAGGGAGGGAGGCACGACGCCAGGCATGCGCGGGCATCTACAGCGTCACTACAAAGGTCAACCAACAACAGCATCCAAGAGAAAGAATGCGCCAACAGAGCGTAGGGGCGCACTCGCACGCACGGCAGTAGCAGCATAGCAGTAGAATGCAAGTAAACGTGCCTGTCCACTACGAGATCTTGCGAAGACCACCGAAGATGCGGTGCATGACCGCTTGCGCCTCTTCCTCACCACTGACCGGCGTCATCACAATCGAGCTGACGTTCGATTCAGGCGGTAGCGGGACGCTGCTGTGTGCGGGAAGCAACGAGGAAATCGCCGCAGTTGCAGCTGCCGCGTCAGAAGGTGGACCTCCTTGAGCAGCCCCGCTCAACTGTGTCGGCGGCGACTCGCTTGGAGAGCAACTCACAAAGTCGTTGTTCCTTCGCCGAAGCTCGACCTGGCGACGCCGAGTGTCCTCCTTGCACGGCTCAAAGAATACGATGCCTGACGGGTCCTGCGCACGCTTGATGATCCGCCCCTTCTCCTCCCCAATCTTGGGCCATCCGCGCAGCTCCGGCAAGTTCGCGGCGGCCTCTGGCCGCTCCTGCATCATCTGGATCCGGCGCTGACGGGCGTACTCAAACGCCCGATCCTTGGGTGACTCCCCGACGTACTGCCGACCGCCGTAGGGCGCAGCAGCCGAATAGTCGTCACGCTGCTGCATGGTGCGCGCGCGTTCGTTCATCTCTTGCCGAATGCGGTGGATTTCCTGCATCTGCTCATGGCGCGCTAAGCTCTCCGACATGCGCCAGCCGTCGTCGTGCCGCCAGTCTCGGTAGGACCGATACACGAAAAGGAATATGGTGGACAAGACAAGGTACACGACCAATCCTTGAATGAGCAGCGAGCCGGAGGACGTGAAGCGGGCGCGCTGAGCTTGCGCGTACATACTGAACGGGTTGTTGGAGGTGAAGGGGTTGTTGGCGAAGCCACCGGAGCCGCTACGACTGTGAAAGTGGTTCCAGTAGCCCTGCTGCCCTTTGCTGCTGTGTGCCTGGTGGTAGGCAGTATTAGCGTCTTGCGGATAATACTGTCCATACATGTTCACTGTCTGCGACTGGAACGGCCCATTTGGCGCCGCGTACCCGAAGCCGCCCGGCGGGCCGGGGCGGTAGCGCCGCGACGCTGCCGAGGATGCCCCGCCGCCGCCGCGAAACGTCTTCTGCAGCTTGAACTCCTCCTTCTCCCTCTTGGTGAGCGCGCTGAGGCGTTCGTAGGCGACGGTGACGCGGGCCATCGTTGCCTCCTCGCCACCAGCGTCGGGGTGATTCTTCTTGACAAGTTCGCGGTACTTCCTCTTGAGTGCCTTCGGGTCCACATCGATGCTGACCTCAAGCACGTCCAGCGCCTCTGCGATTTCGGCGAAGGTGGGGCGGCGACCAGTTGATGCGTGGCGACGCGCCATGCACCACGCCGCCGCGGCGAAGGGGCCGCCACTCGCCATAACCACCCTGGTTGGTGCGCTGCGGTGCGCGGACGAGGAAGAGGCGAGTGGTAGCGATAAGGTCATGGATAGCAATGGCAACGACTGTGAGGTGCACGAGGAAATGGCGTGCCCACACAGGCGCTGAGGACTAGCTGCTGCCGGCAAAATCGTCGCTGTGCCATTGCGCGTTGCTATCAGCAGCAGTGGGTGACAAGGGAGAGAGGCCCGACACAGAGAGGCAGTGCCAACAGCGGCGCAGCCGCGCTGACTCGAGTGGAAGAGCACCGCAGCGGGGTGTAATGCCCGCTTGAGGTAGCAGCCGGTTCTCGCCGTCATGGCGGTCGCCAATGAAGGGGACAAACACCTCAGGAGAGGAAACGGTGGCACGTGCATTTTCCTCGGGCTTCCAACGAAAGGGGGCGGCGGCAGCGGTGTATTTGTGCGAACAACACAGCGCAGCGCCACACGCGGTGTGTGGCAGAATTTCCACCGCTTGTGCAAACTTTCGCAGCCGCTGTCCCCTAATCCACAATGCGGCGCGCGAAGGAGAAAGCGGTGAATTAGGCGCGGAGGGAGGAGAGCGAGAGAAACAACCCCACCCCACCCCCGCATGCAACGATGACGGCGCGGATGAGTGGGTGGTGCTCAAGGAGGAAGCAGCGGAGATGGGGGACTACTAGTGATAAAGAACAGCAGCGCCATCAATGCAAGCGCGCACACACACACACACAGAAACAGCGAAAACACGAACGAGTCGCGCGCACCGACGCACACCAGCACCAACTCCGAAAAGGCACTTGAGTGGGTGTAGGTTTTGTTGAGGCTACTACGGCCTGAACCTCTGCGACGAAGGCCACTCTGTGCGGTTGCGGAGGTACGCACGGGGAGAGCGAAGTGACAGAGGGGGGGAGGGAGCCCTTGCCAGTGGCGGTGCGGCAAAGGCAACTTGAGTAGTGGTGGTGAAAGGAGAAAGAGGGGAGGATGAGAACGGAGGAATGGAGTGAAGGCGGTGCGCCGTGTACCAAGCTGAAGAAGGAGGGGCTGGAGAACGTGAGGCGGTGTACGCGTGCACACGAGTGTGCGTGATGGCACCGGTGTGTGGCCGAATGCGGGGTGTCGCCTTACGTAGCTTCGTGTTCCGCTATGTTTTTACGTGGGACTGCGGTGTGCCACGTCCGACAAGGCTGCGTGGCTGCCCCTATGCTGAGATGACAGCACGTATGCTGACACACATACGGCTATGCGTCGTGTTCCTGCGGCCTCGTAGTTGATGGAACACACAGAGACCCGTTCCAGGGCGTTCTGGCGCGCGTGTGCGAGTGAGTTGTTTGGTGAGGAGAGAGGCGAAGACTGATGCGAGGAAGGAAAGGGGCAAAGTGAATGATGCGACGACTCGATAAGAATTCCACAGAGAAGGCGGAGAGCGCGCGCGCCGACGAGGGCGGAAAGCAGAAAAGGAAACGAAGAGGGGAGAAAAGGGGGGGATCGGAAGAGCGAGAAAGAGAGCGGCCGCAAATGCCCAACCACCACCCACCCACCCACCTTCACCCGCGCTGATCCGCTCACAGCATGGGTGTGTGTTGGGGAGTACTCGACTCACGTGCGAGCAACAACTGAGCAAAAAGCGGTCGCCTGTCCTGCGGCATCGTTCACGCACGCACACGCACAGCGGCAGGCGGTAATGCATCGAGCTTGAGAATACGCGAAAGTAAACCCAGAAATAGCGAGCGGAGGGGACCAGTAGAGAAGATGCAGAGGCGCCCCAAACAACCGACAGAAGAGAGAGGGGGAGAAGGGGGGAGAGGGAAAACGAGGAATGAACTACGCCTCCTCCTCCCGCCCCCATCACCTCCCGTGGGACGAGTGGGAGAGAAGCACGCTAGGGATAATTAACCGCTTCAATGAGCTCATTCTCTGTCGTATAACATCTGCTCAGCTCCACTGTGCATCGCTCTGACGCAAGCCCATCGCAGCGTGCGAAGCACGCCGTAGACACGCATTACGGCAGTTCGCCAGCTCAGTCATCGGTGCACGGCTCCCCTCCCTCAAACACTATCCACACCCCGCCTCGCAGGACGCCTCACAACTGCTGCCACCGCGCAGGTCGCCACTTCGCGCATACGCCTCGAGGTGGCGCAGACTCCCCGCACACCAGTAGGCGGTAAGAGCGAGGTGCGATGCGTTCGAGTCACACTGACACCTCGCCTACCATAGAGGTTGTACAGACGTGTGCATTGCCTTAACTCTGATGCGACGCCGTGCACAACCTGACCGCCGACATCAACAGTGGTAAACCGCTCTAACCTCCTCCCTCTTGACGAAGGCACTTGAGTCTGTCACCACCAGAGGTATTTTGGTATTAGGCGAGAAAGGGGAGAGTGCTCGGCTTCCCCACTCTATGTGGGGAGTGTTGCTGGACCCTGAGCTACCACGCACTGGGGTGAGTGTCTCCCCTCCCCCCCCCGTCATCAGAGGGTGGGTGGTGGCTGAAAACGGGGGGAAAACAGCAGAAAAAGGCGCGGGCCCACCCGCACGCACACGGAGCGAGACGCGCGCGATCGCCGCCAGACACCCCTCCACTTCTCCCTCTGTCGTCTTGTACGAGGAAGAGAGAAGCGAAGAGGAGTTGAACAAGACGTGTTCGGAGGATAGCTTCAGTTGTTCTGGCAGGAGAGGGAAGAGAGGAAAAGAGGAGAAGCGGAGGAGCGACAGACAGGGGAGAGAGAGAGAGAGCAGCTGCAACAGAGAGGCGAGGAGAAACTGAAGCCGCACAGAAGCACAGCGGCATGCAAAAATGAAAAGGGGAACAAAAAGAAGGGCGCTGACAGCGGGAACAGCACAAGTGGAGGAGGAGAGCTACGAGGGGCAGCAGCAGCAGCAGGAATTTCGAAAAGTAGCCGCCATCAGCCGTGATATACTGCTACAGGCGTTAAACCACAAAATTTAAGTCGCGCGCCACGAGTGTCACCACTATCGCCGCCACAACAACCCATAATCACCGCTGAGACAGAGCCACCGAATTAATAGAAGCAACGCACCACCTGCACTGTGACGTCCACTGGTGCAACGACCCCAGCGGTCTAACGATAGAGAGAGAGAAGGGGTGGCAGGCGGTGGACAAGAGGAAGCAACAAGGAGATCGTGGAAGGACAGGGCTAACGAATTTCACACCGTCCCTCTCCCCTTTATTTCTATCGAGCCTCCCCCGTCCCCTTATCCTTCACCCCACTTCTCATCACCCACCTTCCGCTCTCTCATGCTCTTCATGGGGTGGAATCGGCCTGGAAGGGGGGGGGTCGAGGACGAAGATGACACGCGCTACGAGTGCGCCAGTACAACGCCTTTCGAGTATGGCAAAAGGGCGCGCAGGAGGAGCGAGAAGACAACGATGAATAACAGGCGAAAAACAACAGACGCGGTGCAGACGGCAACCACCAGTAACAGCGCGAGTAGAGAGTGCAGTCACCGCTTACTGATTTCCTGGTCCGTTCTCGCACGTCTCCATGCGCATGCCCCTCGCGCCGCCGCTCCATCTCCCCTCTGTCGCCTCCCTGTCGCACGCCGTCAGCCTGCACCACCGCCGCCGCCGTCGAGCATCCGCTGAACAACGAGCTGCAGCATGACAGTCTTCATCCACGCCGCCAGCGTGAGTGCCACCGATGAGGCGTAGTGCGACACGGCTGTCCGCACCCGCCGCAGCACCTGAAAGGACAGATGTGGTGGTATCCACAGCGCGCTGCCGCCGATACTTACCACACCGTATTGCACGCCTGCAGCCGTCGACACTGTCGCGCCGGCCTGCGGGAGCGTCAGTCTAGTGCTAGCGGAGTGCACATCCGCCGCGTTGATGCCGTAATACACCTTACTGCGGTCAGCGACAGCAGTACCTCTGATGGTAGCTGTACCGCCCACAGAGTTGGGCACCGACGAGGTGCCGTAGAGAGCACGCCACACGGCATACATAGCGATACCAGAGAGCGTGCCGCACCACCCCACCATCATGAGCTGCTCCACTTCACGAAGCGTCCAGCGCGAGCGGAGTTCTTGTTGCTCCTGAGCGCGCTGCAGCTGCAGCTCTGCCTCACCGCCCATCTCCAGCCACATACGGTAATTATCCGCCACCTCTGCGGACAAGCTCATGATCAGGTCGTATGATGTGTTCACCTGCTCCATCAGCTCGTCGTCACCGCCGGTAACGTCGGGGTGCAGCTGCTTCGCCAGCGTACGGTATGCCTGCTTCACATGCGCCACCGTCCACTCGCGCACAACGCGACCGTCATCCTTGACAAGTTGAAGGGTGCAGAAGGCTGAGTAGATTTCGGGAAAAGGCGGCACCGCAGCCGCCTCGCCATCCTCCTTCGTCTTCTGCTCCCCTGTAGACTTCTCATGGGCGTTGCTGCTGCTGCCTGCGGCACTGCGCTCGTGATCATCCAGCTGCCGCTCACCGCGCCCTGTCTTGCCTACGGCACTGTCACTTACCACCTGCGCAGCGGCATCCTCGGGCTGCGATGTAGCCGATGCGGTGGCGGTGGTAGCTTTTTGGTCCTCTGCATGAGTGAAGGAGGAGTAGCAGCGCCTCGCTGTGCGCAGCGAGCCGGTCAGGGTGGCAGCGGCAGCCCCGGTGCTAGAGGAGTCCACAGAGTTTGCCGTCGCGCTAGGGATGATCAATTGTGCGTAGACACACGAAGAGTAGGCGGAGGAAACGGACTCGAGCAGCGTTGACGGCACTGTCGACAGCCGTGTATGTGCTGCGGCAGCGGCGGCGGCTTCAAACGCTGTCACTGCAGCCGCCCATCGGATGCCGGCGCGCAGACGCACTTCCAGCACGCGGCGGCAGGCGCGGACAGTCCACATACACGAGCGACCGCCATACAAGCCAGCATCGCCCGCTGCAGACGCCGACACGGACGCACAGTAGTCGTGTGGCCGGCGCCATTGCACGAGCTGTGTGAGCATGCGCACCGGCAGCTTTGCCAGCTGTTTCGAGGGCGGCGCTGTCTGCAACGACAGGATGCTCAACGCCTCCGAGGCTGTGGTGCTGACGACCAGCACCGGCAGCGACAACGGCGCTAGGGCGACGGCGGAAGAGGTGGGAGACAAGGCATCTGCCTCAAATCGGTGCTGCCTATGAGAATTGATGAGTTTGCTCATCTGATGCCGCGCACGGAGCGGTGGTGGTGGTGGTGGTGTGGCGTGGAAAGCAGCGGTGATGTTGGGGGCCGTGCTGCGCGCCGATGCAGCAAAGCCGGCTGCGGCAGTGCAGCCCCGAAGACGCGAGAAGCTCGTCTGGTCGAGTTCCATAACGATGGCCCGCATTTTTCTTGGAACCGCCAACGAAGAGAAAAGGCGCCAGACGAAAGAGGGAGGGAGGGGGGCGAGCAGGCGTTGGTCTCGGTCTGCCTATATGCATGCCTGCACCGGCGTGTATGTGTGTGTGTGTGTGTGTGTGTGTGTGTGTATGGGTGGGTGGGTGCGATCAATGCACGCACGCACACACGCACCCTTAGGAGAAAAGGAAGGAGGATGACAGAGAGGAGCTAAAAGACAGAGAAGAAGGGGGGAGGGGGCAGAAGAGAAGAGAGGAGAGGGAGGGAGCGGCCAACCCCTCTCGCCTCCAGTTACGGTTACTGAGCTCGGTTAAATACTCTAAGTCTAAAGCCAAACAGGCGCACGTGAAGTGAGGGAAAACAAACAACAACAGTGGAGCGGAGAGCGCGCGCACGACACAACGCATGTACGTACAACTCACCTACGTCTGTCTGTCTGCGTGTCTGTGTATGACCAGCTGACTCTCTCTGTGCCCTATGCGTGCGTGTGTGTGTGTGTAGGGGGGGGGCGGTGTGCGAGGGCCTACAGTGTTGCCGTTGGTGGCGCCTTTGCTTGCTGACGAGAGCTGCCGGAAAGAGGACCACAACAGACGTCCTCTGCAGTGCGTAGAACCTGCGAGGGGGAGCAAAGCACCCCCATTGACGGCAGAGGTGCATTGCAGCGGTGATGGTGGTGACCAGGAAGATGACGTGTAGCGACGAAGAATGCGTGAACGATGGCCCGCCGGAGACAAAATTTGAAAGGAACGAAGAGAGACGTGGAGAAGAAGCGGAAGAGAAAATGCAGAGGAGCGAGAAGCCCAAGTTGTCAGTGTGTGTAGCGGTATGGCAGGTGTGCCGCTGTTGCTGTTTGATTCTTGCCGTTTGCAATCCTCAAGCTCTGAGGAGAAGCGACACCCGCCACAGTGCGCGCGTGTGTGTGTGTGTGGGGGGGGGGCATGTCCCCCGTGATGCGATGAGAAAGTGAAGAGAGCGCAGGCGTTAGACCCGCGGAAGGAGGAGGAGGAGGGGTGGCCAAGCGGTGAAAGAAGGATTGAGCCCAGTCTTCTCCCTCCCCCCCCTACACTACACCATCGCCACACGCCTCCCCCCCCGCCCGCCCGCCCGCCCGCGTCGATGATGGTCATTTCCCCTCACCTCCACAGGCCCTCCCCCCCCTCTCCTTTCCGCACTGCCGCTCTTTTGCTTTTCGTCTTTCGTTGTTTTCATCGTCGTCGCTTTTACGGTCACGATTTGCCCGGGCGTGGCTCGGCGTGGACACGCGGAGGTGCGGAGATTCAAAGAGAGAGAGAGAGAGGGAGAGAGAGGTGGGCATAGCGGTAGTGGCCATTGTGGTCAGCATTGGGGGAAGGAAGGTCAAGAGTTAGTAGAAGGTGGTCGAGGCAATCCCGGTGAGCACCAAGATAAGAAGATGTACACTGACGACAAGAAGCGAAGAGGGGTAACGAAGCACTTCGGCATGCGCGTGCACCATGCGCTTGACGTCAGCTACAACGCACATACGCACGCAGGCGGCAATAACACGGGGGCTGGAAAACAAACTCGGAAGGGGGGAATCACCCACAAGGCAGAACCCGCGCAAGGCTGTGATGACCACACAAACACCCACACACGCGCGCAAAACAGCCAGACACAACGCAGACGGGCTCAAATACCACTCCCAAGCCGATAAGCAGAACGAAAAGGAGAACGCGTGAGATCAGCTGCGACGACAGGGGCAGTCACGTGACCAGAGGAGCGGGGAGAGAGAAGCGCGGAAGAGCGCGTGTATGGAACGAGAGAAACGGTCCCTCAGGTAGACAGTCTCCCCCGCTTCCGGCGTGGTATGCACATGTGAGGCAAACGCACAGGGGGGAGGAGAGGAGAAAAGGGGGGGAGGTGCTGGACGGGACGAGGTGCGGGGGAAGGGGGAAGCTAACGCGGCGCTGCTGCACTGCAGTCCTCTGTGAGGTCTGTTGGTGTCTACGCTGTCTCTGCGGCTGCAACAGCCCGCTTGCTTCACCCCTCCCCACTTTCATGGTCTATTCTTATACTTCCCCTTGCCCACTTGACAGCGGGGGGAGGGGGAGGGGGGGGACAGACCGGGCGATACGCTCAACGCGTCTTCCCTTTGTCGGTGTTTGCTTTTGTTTTGCTTCTCCACAGCTTCAGGATACGCGGCCATCTTACGTGGCCCTGGATCGCCCACGGTGCTGCTTCGTGCCTTACTTCAGTGGCAGCGGAGGACGGTGCAGAGGGAAGCCAGGGAGCTTCTTCGATCACCGCTGTCTCAGGGACTCGTGGGGTTTGTGGCCGACTCCACCTGTGAGCCCTTTCCATTCGGAAAGGTGGAGGCCCACCTCCTAATTGTCCAGTTTCAACTCGTCCAGGCTGGCAATGCCCTTTGAGTCATACGTGCAGCGCCAAACCGTGCGATGCGGCACCTCGACGCCGATGCTGCTCTCCGCCGAGGTGCTTCCAAAGTAAGCAAGCAGGCAGCGCAGAATTGCCTGGTGAGCCACAACGACAACGACCTTGTCGGCGTTCTCTAGCTCCATGATGACAGGCTCCAGTCGAATGACGAGGTCCTGGTAGCTCTCGCCCTCAGGGTACCGGAAGCTATACATGTTGCGCCTGCGAAAGTAGTCGATAAGTGGGTAGCGCTCCTTCACCTCAGCGTACGTCATGTCCTCACACACGCCGGCGTGGATCTCGTTCAGGCTGCTCCAACGCAGCGTGCGGATGTTCAGCAAGCGCTCACTGAGTTCGGTAGTCTGGATGGCGCGCTGCAGCTGACTTGTCCACATCTCCAGCGTACCCACCTTGTTCGGAGAAAAAGCGGCACTTGCCGAGCTGCAGCTCTCGCTGTCACCGACTGCTCTAGAGTGGAGTTCTTGTTTTCGATTATGCACGAACTGCTCACGGTCTACGTGCTCGAGGTGGCGCTTCAGCGAGCCAAGGAACTCGAGCAGCGCCACAGCGTCCCGCATGCCCTGCTCCGTGAGCGACGGGTTGCCACCGATGCGACCCTCCACGTTGTAGAGACTCTCGCCATGGAGCACGAAGTAGATGGGATGCTGAATCTTTACCTGCGACAGGCTCATCACGTATGAGATGATGCGGCTCGCCAGATAACCAGAGACGCCTTGTGTCTCGATCGTGTTCGAGTTCATGATCTTCACGTAGCTGCGTGGCGGCGCCAAGTGCTGCTTGTGGTGCTTTGACCGCGATAGCGTCGTGGGAGAGCAGGCAACCCTCGTCTCACCCTCATCCTGCGTCTTGGCACCGTGGCCATCTACGGTAGTGGCGCTTGCCCCGGTCGCCACCTCCGTCGCGGTCGCAGCAGCCCCAGCAGCAGATGCGGTTGGCTTCTGGCGCGTGTTTGACTTCATCTTGGGCGCCTCCTTCAACGTCTCGTACACGCTCTCCAAGAATGCCAGTCGCTCGTGTAAGTCGTCGGCAGCCGACCGGGGGTTGATGTCGCTGAGCGGGTACTCCACCGGGTCTCGAGCCTTGCATCGCACAAGGTCGAGCGGGTCCTCCTTGGCGTCACGGACTACCTCTATGTAGAAAAACTGCGCCGCCAGTGGGCGGAACAGCTTCTCCGCCTCTTGCCGCAGCTCCTCCGTAATGAAGTCGTCGTTCACCACAACCACCTCACCGCCATGCTGGAAAAAGAGACGGCAGTCTTCGGCGAAGCTTTGCAGGACGTAGCGATACAGGCGACGAGCGACACTCGTGGGCTGCTCGATGAGCTCCCTGAAGTGCCGCGTGCGCAGCACCTCCGCCGGCAGCGGGGAGTCGTCGTCGCATTGGGCTATATGCGGTGCTATCCCTGCTGAAGCCTCGAGTCTCGGCGCGCCGCCGTCGCTCGTCGTCTCTGGTGGAGTGTCGGCGGTCGGCGAGTGTCGCGTAACCGAAGCACATGAACTTTTCTCGGTGACACTTGCTACGGTGGTGGCGGGAAAGTGCGTCCCTGATAATAGAGAAGAGGCAGCGGCAGAGGCTAGCACGGGTGTCGCGGTGCTGTCCTCGAGCAAGGCAGCCGTGTGCGCCTGCATGGACGGGCATACGGATGGTGTGTTGTGGTCGAGGCAGACAAAGGGGGTGTTTGCGGACGACCGCTGTCCTGCAGCAGCGCCAATGTCGGAGAGGCTGCAACTGTGGCTGGGCTTGGCTGCAGTAGTAGCATTCGTGTAGGTGGTGGTTGCCGTAGCCATCTTCGTCGCTGCGGGAGTGAAGGTTGACGCCAACGAGGACACGCTGCTTATGCCTGTATCCATAGCCCGCCGCAGGGACGCGTTAAGCGGCCCCGTCACCACGCTGGGCACGTTCCGAGTCACATCACTCTGTGTCGCGTGGCTCTCCGCTAGCCGGTCTGAGAGAGTGAAGGCGGGCTGCACCGGAACCACCGACGCAGTAGCTGGCAAAGAGGCAGTGATAGTCCCCTCGTCACCTGCCGCTCCTGTAGGTCGCAGAATTCCATGCGAGGCTCCTCGCTCGCAAGATGGCACCTCGTCGCCGATGTTCGCTTCAGCAGCGGACGCGCTTGCCTCCTGCCCAACCGGTGCTTCTCCGCTTGAGCTGCACGTCACCAGCTCCGGGTGCGCTGCCTCCCAGTCTAGCAACATGCGGCGCCACGCTACCTGAATGTTCTGCACCTTCGCGCGACTCCCATGCCAGCCCAGCAGTCGGCAGATCTTCTGCGCTAAGAACGTCTTGCCGCGGGCAGGCAGGCCCATCATGACGATGACCAGAGTTTTGGTGCCGTCCTCGGTGGTAGTCTTGAAGTACTGAGGCCCCTGCTGTGATGTCGGGATGGTGTACACGGAGAGTTGACTCATCACCCCAAAGGGCATATCCTTCTCAGTGGAGGAGGAGACGTGCAGCAACTCCGAGCCGCCAGCCGCGTTCTCGGTGCTGCCGGTCGACGGCAAGTGATTTAGGCCGGAAGGAGACTTGGCCGGCGGCGTTGCTGCCGTGGCCCAGCTTGGAGCCGAACTGTCCGCCGCGGCGCTCCTCCCAGAATTGCTCACGCGTTCCCCAGCGTCCGTGAGACCGACGACGCGGGCGACTGTGCTCGAAGACGAGTCCGGCAGCACAGTCGACAGTGGCACTTTCAAGGACGCTCTCCCTGTGTCCTGGGAGACACCACTAGCTGCACCACTGGGCGACAGCGTCGATGAGGCGGTCGGCGACGCCTTGAAGGCTGTGTCCGGGTGCACCGCCGCCACACACCCTGTCATGGCCTCCACTACTACAGGATGATCAGCGGCGGCCACCGGGCTCTGATACGCGTTGTTCCTGTGAACATTCAACGCGTGCAGCTCCTGGTAGTTCTTCGCTTTGCGCCACACCCACCGGTGGTACGGACGCGGTCGGTAGCCGATGATGCGCTCCACGATGGCCTCGCAACCCAGGCACAACAGCTCCGGAGAAAACCACCTGTGGTACGCCGTGTTAATGAAGTTAACCGGGGTCTGGGAGTCCACGAAGCTCGCAGCCGAGGCGCAGCTTACTGTGAGGTTATCGTAGCTGCGAGTGCTGTGGCGGCCGCTTCTGCCGCTAGAGGAGCAGCTGGTGCCGCGACTACCGCTGCCGTCGCTCGTGTTGGTGTGGTGAATCAGGGGCAGGTCTTGAGAGGAAACACACAGGTGCGTGTGAGTAGCTGACGCAGCAGCAGTGGTAGTGGTGGCTGTGGCTGTCGCCCCTTTACCCACGCTTGCCGGGTGGCTACGGTGCGCATCACGATGACCACGGTGGTGGTGACCACAGTGATGGCGGTGGCGCGCCTCGAGCCGACAGGGTGCACTGGCCTCTGCCTCGACGGTGTCTGTGTGCGGGTCGACTACAGTGTGACACTCCAGCTGTGGGCTGCCGCGACACGACTCGTCATTGTGCATCGCTGCGGAGGTCGTAACATTCGCCCTCGCTGGTTCCTCGCCGGCTTCAAAACTGAAGTTGTGGCTGAGCTGCTCCGCCTCCACTACGGGATGCGTGGTGGGGTGGGTGACACCGTGAAGCATCGCCGCCTTCACATGACTCGTCGCGGACGAAAACCCTGACTTGGGCGACGATGGCGACATGGCTACCGCCGGGGCGGTGGTCGAGTAGGAGCTGGCAGACGCGACAGACTGCACACGGCTGCTGCTTGCGTGGGCCAGCGCACTCACGCCACCGTTGCTGCGTTGCATGCTGACGTGGTGGGTGGCTGTTGCCCTAGCATCCCCTTTCAAAGCTGCAGAATCCGCATCACTTGGTGGAGGCGTCACCGCCGTGTTAGACTCCATGAGTATATTGGTCCCTCAACGTGTGTGTGTGTGTGTGTGTATGTGTGTATGTGTGTATGTGTGTGTAGGCGTGTATAGGAGGTAGCGATGGGAAGTGGGATGGCGGCAACAGCGGGCAGCCGGGGTATGATGCGCGCGTCTGTGATGGTGTCAATACGTCGGAGAGAGAGAGAGAGAAGACGGACAGGGGAAGGGAGGGGAGGGGAGGGGAGGGGAGGGGGGCCACTGCAGCGGACGGACAGAGATGCGAAAACCGACGTGCTCACGTGCACCGATCCACAAACAGCGGCTAAAGAATGGAGAAAATGAAGCAACACCGTGAGAAGAAACGCGTGCGTCGTGGTGCCGCGTCGCGGCGTCGATGGCGATGGTGATGCTGAGAAAGAGAAGGGAGAGGAGTACGATGGAAGGTGGTTGGCGTGGCCTGGAGACGAGAAGGGGGGGGGCAGGAGCAGCGGCTGGTGTAGTGTGGACACAATAGCTGTAGAACTGTGTTTCGGTCTGTGCGTCGTGCGCACGCGGAGGATGAAAAGAGAAGGGGGACCACAACAGCACACAGCGCACCTGCTCCGCTGTCACAACCACTGCAGCTACTACACAAGCGCAGTGTCTTAGTAAGAGGCGAGTAACGGAGGAGGTCGCTGATCGCTTTGGCCTGCGCATGGATTTGTGTGGACGTGGGGCACTGCTCTGCGGACGGCCTCGGCGATGCCCCTTTCGTGCTCGGTGCTGGCAGTGGCGCGTGCGTGTCTCGGTGTGTGTTTGTGAGTCAATGAAAAAGCAGCGAAAAGCGAATCAGCGCAGCACAAGGGGGAGAGAGAGAGAGAGAGTGTGTGTGTGTGTGTGTGTGTGTGTGTGTGTGTGTGTGTGTGTGTGTGTGGGCGAGCGAAGAGCCTCATTCCTACATGGCATGTGCAGGGGAGGGGGAGACGGAAGAACAAACATAATTCTCTACCGATGTGGCCTCTCGTGTGTCTCGCTCCATCTGTGGAGAGGAGGGAACGAGGGCCACGTGCCACACCTCATCTCCTACGCTCTCCCACATGAGCCCCCCTACTCCCACTCCTCTGGTACACCTCAGCCATGTGAACACTAAACACAAGCTCATGGACACACTCCACCAGACGTGCCTGCTCACCAGCCACTCGCAGCTGCAGCAGAACATCCTCGCTGTGGCTGCCGTGACGTGGCTTTGGTGTGTGTGTGCGTGTGCGTGCGTCCCTTACCCCTCGCTACGCGGCTGGTTCGTCTCCAGTGTGTAGACTGAAAGCACAGATGTGTGACTGCATGCCTCCGACCACGCTCGACTGATTTGCTCCTGCGCCGACTCGCCCCACAACACACCGGTGAGGCTCCTCATCCCTTCTGCAGGCCCGTAGGACGCGATCCCACAAACGCTGCCATCATCGCCATCGCAGCTGGGAGGCAAGTCAGGAGGAGAAGCTGCCTGAGCGGCCACCGCATGACACGGTCGGCGATCGCCTTTCCCTGAGCGCAGCTTTTCATCAAGATGTACTGACGTAGATACGGACTGGCACTGACCTCCGGCGCGACGCGTGCAGCGCTGAGTGGGCTGTCGTAGGAGCCGCAGTCCATCCCCACAAAGGGTGGTCGGCTACGGTAGAGGTCACGCACTCCCTTCAAGCTGGCTGCGGTGGCGTTAAAGAAGTGCAGACCCAAGCGGTGGGGGTTACGCGGACCGGGGTCGGTCGCGGGGCTGTCATAACGCCCCTGCTGTTCATCGCCGACACTACCTCCGCTCGTTGATGCGGACCCGCTATGGCCAGCTGTGCCAGCGCCCTTGTCACTCTCATAGACCCGCCATGGCGGCAGGTCATCGCGGATGCCTCGCCGGCGCATCTCCGCAATACGAGCCTGAAACTCGTTCAGCCGCGCGATGCGGCGACGGCCCTCCTCCGTGCGGGTGTCGAAGAGGTCCCCACCGCTGCCCGTGTCGCCACAGCCCCTGTCACGACCGCCGCGGTGGCGCCGGCGACGGTGGTCTCCCTGGTAAGCTCGCTGCGCCTTGGCGTACGCCTCCTCCGTGAACGCGAAGGCGTTGTCGCGCGGGTCACGAAGGCGGCCTTCCCCGCGTAGGATGTGCAGTCGCACTTCGAAGGGGGTCTGTCGAAGGAGGTGGTACGCCTCCGTGCCAAGTCGCATGCGCTCTGCCGCCTGCGCAGCGCTGCTTTGGTTGCCGCGGATCGCCTTGCCTGAGTCAGACGGCGCTGCCACCAACGCGGTGTTCGTGTCAGGGTGGTGTTGTATGGCAAACGCTTGAAAGGCTCGCTTCACGTCCGCATCAGTGCTCGCTTCAGTGAGTCCCAGCGTACGCAGAGCAGCGCGGAGCTCTCCAGCAGCGACGCACTGCTGTTGCTGGTGCTGTGAGCTGCCACTGCTGATACACCGATACAGGAACCCTGTAGCAGTCGCAGCGCGATGGAAGCTACGGGTACGCATCGCGGTAGCGCTTCCGCACACCCGCACACTGGACATCAGCGTCACGGGCATGTATGGAGCTCTTTGGCCGCAGATGATGCCTAGCACAGAGCCGCGTTGGTGCAGTGGCAGCAGCACACGGCCGCTGAGCTGAGGCCGCATAGATAGGTGTCGTTAGGTGAGTGTGAAGTGTCCACCTTGTGTGTGTGTGTGTGTGTGTGGTTGGGTCGGTGGGCAATTTGAGAGCAGGAGAACAACAGTGGACGACTTACAGGGAGAAAATGCGTGTCTGTGGCTGTCAGCAGCGCTGGGATGTACTGTACGGTGCCGCCAAGCCTGTTGAACGCACGGCACCGGCCACCAAGAGAGGCACTGGTTTCCCTCACTTCTCTCCATTTCTCACGAGGGGACCCTCGCTCGGATGCGCGCATAGTCGAGAGCGCGTGTGGGGGGAGGGAAACGGGAACAGGTCAGACACGCTGAGCAAAGGTGGACGCCAATGTGCAGATCAGACGGCGAGAGAGCAGGGGAAGGGGGGAGGGGAGGAAGGTACACGTCAGGAGGGGACAAGCTCTGCGCGAAGAGCGTAAGCTTCCAGACGTGGTAAGTAAGCAGAAGAAGTGGTAGAAGAACTTCACCTGCTTCTCTTCCCTGCCACACCTGCGACGCCTTCGAGGCACCCATTCGCCGGCACACGCGCGGCGCTGCCCCCCCCTCCTCCTCCTCCTCCTCCTCTTGCCTTCACTCCTGTTGCAGTTCTCAGCGCACGCGACGCAGCTTCAACCTATGTTGTGGTGTGTGTGTCTCTCTCTTCACAGACTTGAGTCACACTTCCCATGTAATGCGCATGCGCGACTCGCTCCCTCAGAGTGGAGAAGAACATGTGTGTGGCAAGTGGAAAGAGAGTATCGGTGTCTTCGCTGCCACACATGTGTTGACGCCGTCTCACTCAACGAAGGTATCCACTCAATAAAAGCTATCTGCTGCTGCTGCTGCTGCTGCTGCGTGGTACCGTCGGTGCCCCCACCCACCCGCGCCATCGCAGGCATGCGGAGACATGTACAACCAAGCAAGCCCCCCCCTTCCTCCCCCCACACACAGACAGACATCTACAGAGAGAGGGAGGGGGATAAAACATCCGCAGTAGTAAAGTAGAAAGCGCTGCGCTTCTTCTCCGCCCCCCCCCGGGCAGACAAGGCAGCGAACGAAGCAAAGCGAAATCGGGAAAAAAAAGCAAAACGCACAAACGCAGTAGCGCCGATTCGCAGAGCGCAATGCGAATGGGCTGATAGGGGGGGGGGCACACCACACGAGCGAGGTGGTCCGTCGCATCTGCACACCACAACCGCAGACGAGGAGAAGACGGCACGAGGCATGAGGAGCAGGGCTGCCTTTCACCAACGCCCTTCCGTTCAGCTCGGTGCAGGGCTCTCAAGAGGGTATACCACTCCCACGCCAGCCTCGTGCATCTCCACCGTCTGCCACGTCTTCTCTCCTTCGTCCGCCCTGTTGGGGCGAACGCCTTTCGCTCAGTGGAAACGAGTACCGCAGTAGCAGTGCGCCTTCGTGCACCTGAGGCGGTGCTTGCGTGGCGGGTGCTGGTGAGCATCCTCACAGCCGCCCTCGCACCCTCCCTGGTGGTGCACGCCCCCCGTGCTGTTGCCGCCAGCGCCGGTGGCGTCGACACCCTTGCTCTCGTCGCTGCTGTCGTCGCTGCTGTCGGTGCTGCTGTCGGTGCTACTCTCGCTGCTACTCTCGCCAAAGAGCTTCTTCTTGTGGAAAATGCAGCAACACTTGCTAACATGCTGATTTTCCGGCTCATGAACCTCCGGGTCCCACGTGACACGCATGTTGTGCTGCCGCTGTGCCACCTCCACCTCCTCCGCAGTCGGGGCAGGGCGGAGGTGCAGCACAGCCGTGCGCGTCGGCACAAGGCTGTCGGCTCGATCCACACGGCTCTGCTGCTGGCGAACGGATACCGCGTCCATGACCGCCTCTCAAGCAGCTGTGTTTGGGGGAGGGGGTGCAGAGAGAAACAGGACCAAACAGACGAGAGAAGAGTCGAGCTCGCAGTCACAGCGCACTCGCAAGCGAAGACGTAAAGAGGAAGAGACGATCAGAAGAGACGAATGCGATGAGAGCAGGAGAGGGTCGAGCAAGTGAAGAGGGAAGGGGGGAACGCCGGTGCGGGGAGCGTTTTCGACACGCCTGCTACTACGCGTGGTGGTCGGTGGTGGTGGTGGTGGTGGTGGTTGGTCGATGGAAAATGCGGATGCGATCACTCCTTCCTCTGTTCTCGCCTTCTTCCGCTTATGCGGCAGTTGAGCGGTGCTGTCGGCAAGTCACCTTTTGGGCGTAACTCCTCACAGAGCTGCGCATGGAGAGTGTGACTGCTCGATCTTGGTCAGTGTAGGCAGAAGATACAGCAAGACAGAGAGAGGGAGGAGGGGTTGAGGGGAAGCCACACATACAGAGTGAAGGAGAAGGCAGCAGCGAGGGCTGAGCTTGGTTGGTACTGTACCGCACCCTTCTCAGCCTTCATAGAAAGAAAAAGAACTGAACGACGCACCTTCTCCGATCATCATGGGCCCATGAAGCTACTGCTCAAAGCTGGGACGTGAAGTATCCGCCCTCCCATGCGAGAGAGCGCCACTGCTGACAGCCTCTCACTTAAAGGCCGTGGGCGATCACCACCTCACTACGGTGCCTATGTGCCACGCACCACGCCTTCTTCTCGAGGGCGTTGTCTTGCACTTCCCGTTGTGAATGTAATTTTCTTCTTGCCCGCCCGCCAACTCTTCCTGAAAGTCTGCAATGGGCATACACGCGGCACACATCAAGAAGGCACGCATGCAGAGGCCACCTGTGCGTCTACTATACATGGAGATGAGGAGAGCTGTGTTGCGCCTCGCCCTCACCGGTTGCTCACCGGCGCATGAAGGGGGGAGAGGCGCATGTTGGCTGTGCTGCGGAAAGAAACTACGCAAAGCGCGGAGACATATGAGAAGGAGAGGGAGAGTGCGGGGGTGATGCACGGATAACAACGAAGCGCGAGGAGAAGAGAACACTGGGAGCGTGCTGCAGACGCGCAGGTGTGCGTGGGTGTCTGCCGTAGCGTGGTTAGTAGTAATCGAGTCAACTACTTAGTGGTGCCGGCGTTGCCGAGGAGCGAGTAGTAGGTGAGGGGTTGCGTGGCCGTCGCCCTGCTGAGTCGACTCCCTCCTCCTCGGACTCCTCTGCACCTGACACCAAAGCCCGCAGACGTAGCGCGCGACGATGCCGTCATTGCAGCAGCAGCAGCAGCAGCAGCAGTGGGGCGCGTCGCGGTGATTGCGGTATAGTCGCTTGCGATGCCCTTCCTGCCGGTTACAGTCGTAGTAGCTGATCGTTGCCGATGGGGAACGCCACTACCGCTGCCGGTGCGTGCCAACTTCGCTCGGTGCAAGGTGGACGGGGGCAGCAGGCGCTGTCTTGCCGGCAACGTCGGGTAGACAGAGTGGCTACTCAAGGCGGCAGCGTGTAGGGTGCTTGCCATGGCTAGCGACGACGCGCTCGACAAGGAACGCGATACGAGCGACGCCGTCTCAGGAATGGCAGAGGCGGCCGGGTACCCACGATGAAGTGTCAGCGGAGACGCGCCGTGCACGCCAAGCGAGCTCAGCCGATCCCCTTCACTGTAGCCAACGGACATGCACTCCAGTGACGGCAAGGGCGAGAGTACAGGCGAGCACAAGTCTCTTCGTGGCAGAGTGATATTGACATCATGCGGCGGTGACAGATCCACGACGGATGGCAGCTGGGGTGACAAGGAACACTGTTGCGCTGTCATCCCAGCGCTACCCGTCAGCGCCGTGCCTTCACTCGTACCAAGAGCCCCCCGCTCTGGAACGTGGGATGAACAGACAGCGGCACCGGCAACAGCAGTGCCAGCGTCAGCTGCGTAGCCCGGCACCTCAGTAAGGAATACTGCCGTCTTGTTTCCCTTGAAACCCTCGGCAAGTACGGCGGAAGCGGGGGAGGGCGGCAACGACTCGTCGCCACAGCGCATCGGTGCTGAAATGGCCGACATGGTCGGGCTGCTTTGCGGCCCGTAGATCCCTGTTGGCCCAGAGGGGAGAGAGGACTTCACAGGCCTTGCAGGGGACGGTGTGGACCGAGGCCATGTGAGCAGCGGCTCCGTAAAGGCTTGCCGCGCCTGCTGGCGGAGGACGTCCTGCACCCACGCTAACCCACCACCACGCCTGGAGGCCATCGATGGCCAGACCGAATAAGCGCCGCCGGCTCTATCACTTGAACTTAGATGAGGCGGCGCTGTTTCCACCCTCGTAGAGGCGGGCCGAGAGCGCAGCTGCACTTTCCGTAAGAGAACTGCTGCAACAGCGCGATGCGACAGTGCCGCTATGCGCGTCTCAAGACCGCGCCTCACATGGCGGTCAACTGCGGCGGACACGGCCGCAGCGCTGCTAAACGGTAACTGTGCAAGAGGGCTCCTGCCCGCACCGTGACGGCCGCACTCGCCATACCAGAGCGCGGATGTGGACGACACTGTAGCTGTTGCTGCAGAGGTCTGCAGTCGCAGCCACGCCCGCCCCAGCTCCTCGACCTCCCACTGTGACTCTGCTTGTACCTCCGCCGCCTGCAGAGCATGACACACTTCGTAGTACTCCCCATCTGCCGGCGCAGCGCCGCCAGCTATGGCAGCAGATGTAGGTGACGGTAACTGGGCACCAGTGGCACGAGCGACAGCGCTGTGCGTAGCCTCGGTGGCGATGGAGCTCACGGGAGCTGCCGCCACGGCGCCGTTCGACAAGTGGGGCGCACCTTCCATTGCCCGATGCAGCAGCAGACGCAGCACCCCTGGGAAAGAGGCCGCCCCTGACATCCCAGACGGCCTGCCGCTTTGCGACTGATCAGCGTCATCGCGCCAGGCCTTCACCAGAGAAGATAGGCGGTAGTCATACACGCTTTCCAACGGCTTGCAGTGCAGGGGACTACTGCTGCCGCGGCGAAGGGCCACCAACCCGCTGACGCCGCGAGGGCTACCACTCAGCGAGACATGGGAAGCGGGAGAGGTAGCAGCAGGCGATATCGTCGACGCAGCCTGCGTCACAGCAGCGGTAAGCGCGTCTGGTAAGGTTTGCGAAACACCGGCTGGTTCTCCGGCGGCGCTCTCCTCGACCTCCTCGATGAGCTCCCGCCGCAGCCGGCGCATCGCCACCGCCACCGCCACGTCGTAGCAGCGGGGGTTGAACGCATCCAGTGATGCGAGGCTGCGCGTCTGGAAGGGGAGAAAGAAGAGATCCTCCAGGCTCAACTGCCGGGCTCGCAGCTCCGCCGGTGATGAGATACCGAGCAGCATGCACAGAAGAGGACGCATAGAAAGCAGCTCCGCCTCCATCAAGCCACACATGAAGGGCTGGCTTGATGTGCCGCTCCTCTCGGCTTCCTGCACTGTTGCCGCGGACCCCGCACGGCCGGTGTGTCGCTGTGCATCCGGCGCAGCCAGGTTGTGCAGACGGAAAGTACCCCTACCCGGCGTCGATAGCACGGGATGTGGTTCGGTATCCTGGCCCCTCTTAGCCGGCATATTCATGCGACTCTCCTCTTCCCCTTCCTTCTCTGTCATCTCCAACTGCAGCTGAGCCAAGTGATGCTCCAGCAGCATCGCGCGGATGCGGTGCTTCACACGGGCCTTCCCCTCCTCCTCTGTGTGCCGAGCATTGTGCAAATTTCCCTCGAAGGCGAGTCGCTGTCGCTCATGCAGTATGCGCTCATGGACGCGGTGGAGCTGGGCCTTGACAGACACGGCGAGGCGGTCCAGCGTCGCTGCCAGCGATGATCTCGGGCACAGACTCTCCAGCCGCGCACACGCGTACGGCGTCCACAGCGTCACACTGCCGTCAGCGTGACCAATGCAGAGGTAGCCGTTACGTCGGCACTGCAGTGTCATGATGGAGCGTTGCTGAAGCGCCTGCCGCTCAGCCTCAGTCAGCACCTGGCTCGGATGGGTCAGAATATCGGCGAGGTAGTCGGGCAAAGTCCCCTCGACATAAGCATCCCACTCCGGGATCGATAGCGCACTACTAACTGCGTTTCCCAAAGCAGCAGTAGCGGCAGCCACCCGCCCTCGTCGATCCTGCCGCTCTCGTCGGGCTCGCTCGAGCATCGCAGGCGGCGTCAAGAAGCACAGCGGGGAGCGACTGGTGGTGCACATGACATGTCTTGTGAAGAGACACTCGATCCAGGCATCGGTGATGGGATGCGGCGGCGACGTGCCGGGTGTGGTGAGCGCAGACCCTGCGACAGCGCTGACGTGGGCGACCGGCATTGTTGCGGGGGCCTCTTCGCCGAAACGAAGCTCCTCCTCCACCTCCTGCACGAGAGCCTCCGCCAACTCTTGCGCCGTGGCGGCGCCTCCTTCGACAGCCTCAGCAGCACCGGTCCCCTGGTCGGGGTCAGCGCCTCTTTCGCCCCTAGCAGAGACGTCACAGTCGTCGGCGGGCGTCGACATCAACGGCACTGCCGTACATCTGCTGCTGCTGAAGCTGATTTTGCTGGAGGTACGGCTCACTCCGCCCTGAGCGACACTGAGGTCACTGAAGAAAGGGCTTTGTCGCGGTCCCTGCCGTTGTGTCTCTGGCACCGCCTCTGCGTTGCTCACGTGACGCTGCAGGTGGCAACGCTGCTCAGTCAACACTGCGGCCACCCATCCACGCAGCAGCTGAACTCCCTCTGCATCCAGCTCCAGCTCACCCGAGTCGGCAGGGCTTGCGTTAGCAGCGCCAGAGTACTCGCCCATGTCACTCCGAGTTGCGTCTCCTCCGCACTTGCGGGTCACGTACTCCTGCACCGTCCGCCCAGCCGGCGTGCACCACCATGGCTGTGTCTCGTCTGGTGTAGCAGAGGTGCCTGAGGATGTCCCCGGCGACGTGGTGGCACAGACGGAGACAACTGTCATCATGCGCGTTACCGCATCGTGCAACACCGCCGCAGCGATAAGCGCCTCGCCGGAGGTGCAGATCGGGATGGCTTGCGACGGTGCCGCCGCGCAAGCGTAGTTGCTACCGCCACTGCGCCGCTTGCCATTGACGCCATGCCATGAAGTTTGAAAGAGATCGCGGTGGCTCTTGTACACGCCAGCGAGGCCGCCGAGGTCCTTCGGTGATTGGCTCGGTGTTGTCGCGGCCGACGAGGGGTTGTCATTCAACCCGACGTATCGCCTCTGCGGACTGCAAAGACGGTCTTCTTTCACCTGCGCTGCCACCGCCGCGGGAACGTCGAAGATGACGCACAGGTAGTTCTGCAGAAAGCTGCTGCTTATGGTGTTGCACGGCGACCCACCAGAACGTGTTGTCATGAAGGAGCGCTGCAGCTCTGCTGCGTATGTCAAGGCAGCCACGCCGTCGACGCCGCGGAGAAACACCGGGGTCAGCTGAAACGCCATAAGAAAGCGCCGAACAAGGTACGACAAGACGTACCCCTGAGACGTTCCAACGTACATGGTAGCGTAGAGAGCGTCGAAAGCGAGCGCCGTCACGTAGCCCAGCGCGCGCTGCGAAGCGCACGTCTCGTCAACAGAAAAGGTCCACACCAGCGTCGAGCTCGCTGCAGTGGAGTTGTGCCCGCGCTCAATATCTCTATCAACACGGCCACTAGGCGGCGGCAGCCGCGACGACGATGCCGCTGCACCGTAGCCGATGGTACTGCACACATCCATCAGCGACCGTCTCGCCCTCGCGCTGTGGCTCGCCTCGCCTTCGGACCGCTCGCGAAGCCCTGCAGCGCACGCCATCCCATCCTCCTCGAGCTTCTCGGCAAACTCACCAAGCAGTGCCAACAAGCTCGAGCCCTTCATGAGATGGAAAGAAAGCTGATGCTGGCGATCCGCCAGCACAAGACAAGGGTAGGCGCCAAGGAACGTTGCCGCTGTTACCTCGTCTGCCGTCGTGAAGCTGTGCACGACAACACCGGCCCGAGCGCGCTCGCGTCCGCTGCCACTCTTCTGCTCTGCACAGCCGCCGCAACCCTCGCCGGTCACGTCGCCAGCATCGTCCAACGCCACGCGCATCCGCACAGCACCTCCATTCTCGCTGCGCGACTGTATGTCCAACACGGTAACCAGACCACTCGCATGCACAAGACAGACCAGGCCGAGTGGCGGGCTAGCAGTGGCGAGCAGCACCACGTCGGGTTCGATCTGGTGTGCGGACAAGGAGGCCATCATGGCGCGCACCGTGTTCGACGGTGGTGCTGCAGGCATCGCCTCGGCCACGTCCGCATTGGTGAGTCGCCCCGTTGCACCGCCGCCAGCTCCTTCGCTACTCGTGACCTTCGACAAAGAGTTGGAGTTGCCACCAACCGCCACACTGCTACACTGACCCCTACTCACCCCCGCGTCCCTGAGGTCTACGCAGCTAAGGGCTCCGGTGATGAGTAGCCTCTGCAGCGGAGCCGCCGAGAGGCTTGCAGCCAGAGCTGTCGATCCCCCCCGTGGCACACCTGTGCAGGCCGTGGTAGAGGGGCAGACAATGTTTGTTTGGCGGCGGTGCGACGCAAGTGCACGCTGCACCTGCATCAGTGCGCGGTTTATCAATGTGCGGGACACGATCACGCGCGTCGCCGTGTTGGAGTGACCAAGCAGTGTGAAGGAGCGCAGCAGACCGTCCGCGTAGATGACAAATAACTCTTGGGAGGCATCGAGGTAGAGCATGTGTAGCGGCTCCTGATGCACATTGCGCCCCAGCCGATTGTCACCGTCTCCTAACATGGCTGAGGCTGGCGCTGGCCCGGCAGAGCCACAGGTAACACCGATCGTCGATGCAAGAAGCTGCTCCAGAACCAACGCAACGGCCTTTGCGTAGGTGGTCAAGGTGAGCCGCGCCGTCGGTGACTGCGCAGGCGGGGCGACTGTAATTGGTAAGTCACTGGCACTACCACCGCCACGTGTCGCACTCACACCGGGGGACATGGAACTCGTTGCCGTAGCAGCGTCCCCGATATTCGCTCCGTGCAGCGACGACAGCAGTGGCGGCAGTGCATACGCAGCGGTGATGGAAGTGAAGAGGTGCTGGTACTGCATTGCTGCCTCAACCAAGTCCTCCATAGACGGCGAGGTGGTGATGAAGGTGTGCAGTAAGCGCCCCGAGTCGCTGCGATGCACACGGATGTCGCCGTGCAGCAGCGCATAGCCGATCCACTCACCACCGGGGCCGAGACACGCACACCGAATGTCACTCAATAGCAAGTTCTGATGGCGCAGCGCGCTCGCTGCAAGACCATCTGCTTCATCTTCAGCACTGTCACCTCTGTCTACGGCACCTCCACCAGCGCTGCTGCTACTACTAAAGGGCATCGCATTGCCGTGAGGCTGCTTCACCACTGTCAGCATCTGAGATGGAGTCGTGGTGGTGGCCACCGCGGTTTCCTTGCACAGACCCACCGCAGTCACAGCCATTCTCCACTTGGTAGGCCGGTGGTAGGAGCGGCGGTGGCTGCTCCACGGACGCGCCGACACAGCCCGCATGACATCGTCGACCGATGGCAACAGCAGGCGGTGCGGTTCGCCCGTCGTTGTGGCCGAGGAGGATGCAGCCTCCAGGATGGCGGAGTTGCGAGCCATGCATACCTGTGCAGAATACCGTGGCCGAGGACGCGCACGACTGCAGCTGCCACATCGACCGCCCCTCCCTTCCAAGCGCCGCTGCTCTCTGGACTTGGCAGTTGACAATAACTTGCCTTGGGTGTTGCTGGTGGTCTGGCGGTCGAGAAGATGGCGGTACTCGGCGCTATTCGCACGGATGCCGAGTTCCATGGCTCCCGTTGGTAGCGACCATACCCGGCAGTCTGCGCTACTCAAGCTGATAAGCCGTCGCTGCACGGCGCCGACCCGCGAAACCATCGCCGTGTCCACCAACAGCGCCCGCAGCGGCTCCGTGTGCGCCCGCGAGATTGACTGGCCACTGACAAAAAAACAATAGGCGGCGTTGTGGCTGCCCATGACAAACAGCTGTCGACCGGCGTAGTTGTACGCGGCGCTGCGGCATGGCTGCAGGCGATACACCGCCGCCTCAACGGCAGCTTCAATGCTGTTCTTCGTCGTCCGCAGCAGCGCAGGGGAAGCAGTAAGAGCGCCATAGGCCGACGTGCCTGCGCCACTGACGCCACCGTGGTGCGCAGCAGTACTGCCTTGGGTGGACGCCCAACCGGCCAGCCGCCCCGCGTCGCCGGCACCGTTGCTGCTCTTGAGGATACTGAGCGGCGCCCATGCGTAAAAAGACGTGAGCGGCTGACTCTGCCGCAGCGACCACACCTTCACGTAAGCGTTACTGTCCATGGTGATCAGCTGCTCAAGCTCCTTCACCACCATCATGGCAACGATGCTGCCGAGATGCGGTGCGGCGGCATCGTACAACTCCAGCCGTGGCGGCGACGCTGAAGACGCGGCAGACACCGCAGCGACCCCGCTCCCAGTCGCTATCGCCGCGCCTTCCGGCGCCACCCGTGGCGCCGAGAAGGCTTCGGAGGGCGTCTGAATGGATGAGGCGTTGCCGCGACCACCGTCCACCAGTGCCGGTGCCGTCGGCAGCACGGAGCTATGGTAAAGGTACACCTTGCTGCTCGCCGTCTGCACAGCGAGCAAGGAAAGAAACGGTATGGGCAGGGCGCAGCGCACACCAGTGTCACACACGTGCATGCGATGTAGCGCCTCAATGCGCACCAATGGGCGATCCGTGTCGGTTATGGTGGTCCCAACACCTGCAGCGCCGCCGCGCGGCGTCCGCAGCGTCCTGGTAGTGGTACTCGACGCGGACGAGTAAGTCAATCTCATGGTGAAGACATCCCCGTCGAGCCCGCTGGAGACCACCAAGCCATTGCTGGCCACGGCCACGATGGAAGACACAAGCGTGCCGGGCGTGTGGAGCTGCCGTGTATGAACGACGAAGGTGCCAATATCGCTGTAGAACGTGCGGTGGGCGATGGCACGGTAGCCTGTCCACGCGCTCTCGGTGCTGCCAATGCGCTCCGATATGGCCGGCACGGCGTTGGATACGGCGCCCATTGTGCTCGCCACTCCACCATTGCCGCCCACGCCACCCACACTGTTTCCGGCTGCGCTGCCACTACCACCTCCAACAGTGTCGCCGCTGTGAATGCCGGCGAGCGTCGCGAGGCGCGGGATGCGGTTCAGCAAGGCGTACAGGTCCACAATGAGGATGGTGCCTTTACGGGTGCCCAGGAGAAGGTACTCCTGCCGCTGAACGAAGAAGCGGTCACAAGGCGCCTGTTTCTGCGGCGACGGCAGCGCGCCGGCAAGGGGGGAGTACGGTCACCACCCAGGTCGGCACTGCCGCTGCGACACCCTCGGTTCATCCTCTCGCCGTTCCCGTCGCCATCCACGCCAGTTGATCGAGCGGCGGCGCTGCCAGATGAGGTGCCGGTGTGGCTCATGCTGGAGTGTCGCTCTCCACGGCCGCCGGCAGCCCACTCCATGCTTGACACAGTCTCCATGCACCGCAGCACGCCTGCCTCCGGCAACGCTTGGACGGCCCGGCTTGTGCCATACAACCGCAGCAGCATGTCGTTGCCGCGTGCCACGAACACGGGCCATGGCACACACGGCGAGACGTCCTCGACAGCCAAGACGCCTTCGAGGGAAACCAATTTCGCCGGCTGGTGCGTACGCGCGCTTGTGAACTTGTCTTCCTTGACATCAGCATCACCCTCGCATGCTGCCGTGCCGCTCCCCGCCGTTGAAGAGGGGCTCAGCTGTTGCAGCACCTTCAGCGCCGTGGACTCGGCAGCTGCCGGCCGTCCTCGTAGCGAATGTACACCTGCTGAGGCCGCTGATTAAAGCGCCACGGCCGCTGCTGCAGTGCTGCGTCGTAGCCGCCAGCATCAGCGGTCGATGGCGCATCATGTCTGCCACTCGCCCCTTCGTCGCCGCCGAGGCCGCGGATGAGTCGACCAAAGGCATCGTGCGGTTCCCCTTCGAGATCTTTGCACAAAACCTCCATTGGTCGAACAAGAAAACGCTGGTTAATGCTACCCAGTCGCGCGCCATCGCACACAGCGTAGTCCGTCGGTCCCTCCAGCATGACGAGCGACACGCTGTGCCGTACCTCAAAGATGTTACCCGTGTACCCAAGTCGCACAAGCGCTGGGGCGAGCGGCTCCACGACGTACCGGTCGAAGATCGAGGCGCTGGTTCGTGTCAGATGAACCGCACGCTCGCGCACCTTGCGCTGATGATTCTGCACGTCCGCCTCCTCGATGAGCGCGTTGGTGAAAGCCTCCCACGTGATGCACCCTTCTGCTCCACATCGAAGACCGTAAAGAACCTCAACGCGACATCCTCGCAGTGAGAGAGAAGGCGATGAACCTCAGCCAGAAGAGACGGGTGCTGGGCGAGCTGCTGGAGCCGCCACCGGTAGGCTTGCCGTGCCGCACGGGCGTATGGGTAACTCAGCAGGGATTCCCCGCCAGAGACACCCTTGTCACTGGCTCGCTGACCCGTGTCCGGGGAGCTCTTAAATTCCTCTTCAAGAAGCACGTCTTCCTCCTCGGGCGTCAGCGAGCCCCACGGAAGAGGGTTCCACCGCCCTGCGATATCTTGTCGCTGGGGCGGGCACAGCAGCTCCCACAGGTGAAAGATGTCTTTCGGTGACAGCGGCACCTCTATCGAGCGCGTGCGTTCAGGGAAGCAGCGGTGCGCATCCGCCAGCTGCGCGGCGTAGTCGGCACACACACGCTGTGCCTCTCGTCGCAAGGTCGGCGTCATGCGCAGTGCGTATTCCGGCGAGCATTGGCGGCCTCTGGGAAATAGAAGGGATCGATGAGGGCGCGGCTGAACAGGCCTGTCGGAAAGTACGCGGCATAGTGCGCAACGAACAAGTAGCGGCTTACAACATACACAAAGATGGGGAGGGTAAGTTGCATTTGAGTAAGGTCGCCCGCGTGGCCAAGCAGCAGCGGTGGTGCCGAGAGCTCCATCGGCGAAGCGGAAGAAGTGTAGCCCGCTACCTCCGAAAACCCCTTCGGCACCGGGTCGTCTAGCTCCATCGCCTCTACAGTGTTGCGCGACGTTGCTTGGCGGTCCATCATGTCGCACTGCTCTACCGACACGGCCAGGCAAAGGTCGTCGTAGAGGTCCGCGTCCCAGACTGCCGTATAGAGCATTGGCACTGCCGCTGGCTTCACAGGAGACGGAGAGTGCAGTAACGAGGCGGAGTACGCAGTACTTGACGACCACTGTTGACATGTTGGCGGCAGGATGAAGGCGTGGCTGCCAGTAGCCCCTCCCACTTCGCTGGGGAGAGTACCCGCGGTGGCGGGGCGGACCGTGGCGGGTGTAATAGGCGTGACGGACACAGTGCCTGGCCGCCCCATAGAACTAGCCCGCCAATAGGGGGGTTGCAAGGCTGCGCACAGAGACATCGCCGTCATCGCACTCTGCGTGTCAGGCGCGCCGTGCTGACCGGCACCACCGGCAGTGCCGCGGCCAGCAAAGCCTTGTGGTTGCGGATGCCGCTGCTCCCACGTCTCGTACCGATGTCGCTGGGTCCTCTGCAGGCGTGGCTGAACGTGCAGGACACTGTATCGTGCAACCCACTCGCGACGAGCGCGCTGCAGGTGCACCGTGGGCACGCCGACTGGAACTGTTTCGTTGCCGTAAAGAAACCCGTGCGCAGCGCGCAACGCCGCGCGGACGGCCGCGTCGTGCGTCTGCATGGAACTGGCAATGGGGGTGGAATCGAGTGCCGAGTCATCACCCTGCACCACGTCACTGGTCGCTTTCGCGCCTTTGCCAGCGACTGCGTCGTGGTCCGCATTAACGCCCCCAGCCGCAGCGCCATCCGGGCGTGCTTCTGCTGCCAAGTCCCCCATGGGTGGCCCCTCATTCCCGTGTGCCAACTCCGATCGCATCGAGGTGACCACGAGTCGCTTGAACTCAGCCAGGTGATCCTTCACTGGAGTAGCGCGGGCGTGAGCGCAGAAAGACTGCTGTAGCGCCTCCATATCTGCGAGGGCAATGAGCAGAATGGACGGCAGTGCTGCATCGCTGGTCGGTAGAGTCACGGACGGAAGTACCGGGCCGTGCGCAGCCGTCGCCGTCGCCGTCGCCGTCGCCATCGTCGACTCTGTCTGCCGTTGGACACCAGTGGTGAGCAAGCCGGCTCTGCTCGATGACTTCCTGGCGAAAACGCTGGCCGACGCTGATGTCGCTGCATTCCCTAGAGTAGAGGAGCTGGCAAAAGTGACTTTCGACGGCGATGAGTCTAGGGATGGCACTCCCGAGTGTCCGTCTGATGCTGCTCCCGCGGTCACTACAGCCGCCGCGGACGACAACACCGTCCCGGCAGTACTCTCTGTACTTTTGGGGAGTAGATGGAAAAATGGAGTGTCCAGAACCTCATCAAGCAGTGCGGCGCTGGTGGACCAGTTGCGGAAGAGCGAGGCACCACCAACCACGTCGTTGGCGGCATAGCTGCTGCCGCCCATCTTGAGCGTCCTCTCTGTTGGGCGCAGAAGCGGCGGCAGCGGCGGGCTGGCGGAGGCCAAGGAGTGAGATGTTGATGACAGCACCGACCTCGCCGATTGCGGCACTGCGACAACAGCACCTGCTGCTGTCAAGGGCCGCCTGGCGAAGTCTTGCGATCGCCTTTGTTCTCCGGATGCGGAGGCAGTCGAGACGCCCCGCAGAGGCAACGGCGGCGCCTCTGCAAAGGGCGACTGCCGTGCTGCCTCTGCAGATGCGCCGAGCCCAGCTGGGGCTGCATAGCGTTTGCGTACGAGATCAGAAGCGGCGTTAGGAGTAGTCGTGGGGAGCGCGGTGTCGGCCCCATCACCCAACGGTGAAGAGGAGGAGGCAGAGGAAGATGTGGCAAAGGGCATCGGTGATTCTTCGGCTTGCTCACCTGTACTACTCGAGTGCGCTGTGCGCTGTGCGTTGTGTGTGTGTGTGTGTGTGTGGCGCGCGTGCGCACGTGGCTGTTGACACCAGTCCGACTTGCGCCGCAGTTTTGTCTGCCGACGCAAACGACACGAACGAACAAACAAAATGTACGAGACGCCACAGCGAGGGAAGAGCGCTACGGGATGGGTGAGCGGAACACCAGCCCCGTCTCTGCCTGCCTGTCTGTCGAGGTAGATGCGCCCTCCACCCCGTCTCCGCTGGCCATTACAGTGCCCGTGCTGCTCGGGTGAATATACATCAAAGGGTGCAAAGCGTAAGCGAGGCAGGCGAAGGAGTGCAGCAAGGCGGGCGGGGGGGGGGGCTGCGGCACGCAGTGGAGAACAAGCGAGAGAGGAGGAGGGAAGGAAGGGGGGAGGGAGGAGGAAGACAGTGAAAAGTAAAGGCACAAGAGAGTCGATTGCCCTTCGACGCAGTGTGAAACTGACGAGCGCGCGCAGAGCCACAGAAGAAAATCAAAAGACAGGGAAGAGTGCCACGAAGGAGTGGAAGGGAAGCCGGAGACGGAAGGAGCGAGCAAACGCGCAACAAAGCTGAAGTGGCGCAACTGCCAGGTGTGCAGACGTGACTGTGCGAGTGGAGAAAAGCCCGCAGAGGCCAGTCTAGGGTATATACAAGAGTGCTTCACCTGCTCTGCGTATGTGAATGCAGGAGCGCAGGTAGGGAGATGATGGTGTTGGTCCTCCTCGTGTCTGTATCGACGCGAGGACGGATTGAAGGTGAGATGAGAGGAAAGGCAGAGCGGCAGAGAGAGGGAGGGAGGGGAGGGTAGGGAGGGGTAGAAGCGGTGCAGGGAAACGGCAAAGAGGAGGCAGAAGAATCAATGAAAGACACACACTCTTCGGAAATGCCCATGATGACGGGGTATCTGTGCCACGTAGCAACCGTACCAACGCACACGCACACGCACACACATGCGCCGGGGGAACGAATGTGGACACTTCATCCAGTCGCGTGTTTATCGTCCGTGTACGGGTGTGCATTGGGGTGCTGCGCATTTCTGCGCTTTCCACACTCTTATCGACTTTGCCCGTTTTGGTGGTCGATGGTGGTGGTGGTGTCCACTGCACTTTCGCTTGCTGACCGTAATGAGGAGCAGCAATGCCCACAGAGATGGAGACTGCGCTGACAGAGAGAGAGAGAGAAGCGCAGCGCAACACGAACGAGGATAGGGTATGTATGCCCCTGTTGCTTGCGTGTGGGTGGTGGGTGGTGCGAAGGGAGGGAGGAAGAGATCGCAGTGGACGGGGAGGCGGTAAAGCAAACACGAGATCTGGGTAAAAAGCAAAACACCACACACGCGGAGGAAGAGGAGGGGTCCAAAAAGAGGGAGGCGGTGGGCGGCCGCCGATGAAGTGGCTTCGGAAAGAAGAGAGAGAGAGCGATGTGCGTGTGCGTGTGCGTGTGCGTGCGTGGGTGTGGGCTTTCGCAGCAGCACTCCGCATCCGGCGTGGTCTTGTGTCGTTCTCTCCTCTCCCCTTGCCCTCCGACGTATCTCTCTCTCCCCCCCCAGGGTAGGCACGTATGTGTGCACGCGTGCTGGAGTGCGTGGAGGAGGGTTTCCGCATCAAGTGCTCGTGAGGGTGGTGGTGGTGGTGGTGGTGACGACGACACATTATTCGTGTGCTGCGGTATATCCATGCTTGAGCCGAATGGCGTTGTGGCGGAGCGAAGAGGGGGGCAGAAGGAGCCGTGAAGCCTTGACAGCACTACCTCAGTTCCCCAGCAGCGCCTTGATTGACTCGCCAAGAGACACGGTGCGACTCACCTCGTACTGCGCGGCGTTGGCTGAGACCCTTGGAAGGTCGTACCAGTAGTTCACCATGACGCAGGCACTCTCACGGCTGGCTTGTGGGGTCGTGTTCGCGAGGAAGTTCAACCGATAAACGGTGGCGCCGTTCGACACGTGAAAGTTGCCGACTGGGTCGAGAATACGGCCATCATGGCTACGCTTGACGGTGCACAGGTACGTGGCGACGGAGCGCAACAATGGGGCCTCGAGGACCATTGTGAAGGTATGGTCCATCCACCACGGCTGATGATGCCGCTGCGTTGGGGTGCTGCCCGCGCCAAACGGGGCACTATCATCATGCGACAACGAGGAGGCGGCACATGCGCTCTGAAGGAGACATACGAGGTACTGCAGTACCGCTGTGTTAACGTCAGCAGGGTTGCCGCTGCTGCTTTCGGTCGCCCTCATCACCGCACGCCCCTCCGTGGGTAGCACATCAGGGTGCCGCAGGACGTAGCTGAGAACGGCCTCGCGAAGCGGCTCCCAGCAGCGCGTCTCTTCCTCCGCTGGGGAAAGCTGCCTGCCAAAGATGCCGCTTGTCGTCGCTGTTGCTGTGGTCACTGTCGCAGCGGTGGCCGCCAGCGCGGCCACCTCATCAGCCAGCCACTTGACATAGAGCGGGATGGGTGAGAGAGTGCAGAAGGTGTTGATTGGCGTCAAGCTGCGCGCCTGCCGCCTGGCGTTGATATTGCCCTTCACTTCCTGCACGACGCGCTTGATGAGACGGTTGCCCATGTCCATGCCGCGCAACGCACTCTGCGCAGAATTGATACTGTAGAAGATGGCAGTGTTCACGTTGCCGTCATCCGCCGCACCGGCGCAGTCCACCGTGGAGGAGGATTGCGGCACATCTCGGAAGTAGAGAGCCGCCTGCGACATGTTCGCCGGGTCTGACAGCGGCGTAGGGCGACCTAAGATCTGGTCCACAGAGCTGGTAATGCCGTGCGCCAGCGCTACCTGCACGGCGATAAGCGGCTCATCGACGACGGCGGGGTGTAGAAAGGCAAACAAGTGGCGGTGGTGAGCCGGCTGAAGGCGATGGCGCATGTCCTCGAGCCCGCGGACGAAGGGGTGGACAGACTCGGCACGCATGATCTGGTCCAGCATCGACGGCGGCGTCGAGGGCCACGTCAGCTCCTCCATCACTAAGTACTCCTTGGAGAAGAAGTCGTGGAAAAGAAGCGACATGGCACTACCGATGAGACCCACCTCGACAAGACGACGATGCCACTTGGAGAGCTCGCCGAGGCAGCGGTCCCTCTCTGTGGAGCTCGCTGCAGCTGCTGCTGACGGTGACGCAACAGACTCGTCAGTGACAGGCGCCAACGAGGACAACGAACATGGCGGCGGCGTGAGATTCTTGATGTGTCGCTTGCACAAGCTCTCGAAGAAGTGGGTCAGCTTTCGAAAGTGCATGAGTCGTCGCAGGCCATCTGGCATGGCGGCCGTGTGCCACAACCATGTGTAATACAGAGGAGAGCCGGCATTGCGGGCCTCGAAGCAGCACTGCATGACCTCTCCCTTAGCCTTCATGAGCTCTGTGGGTTCACCTTCATCGCAAGCGGTCTGTGCAGTGCCAGAGGCTGTCGCTGCTGCCGCTCGCTGTGTTTCCTGGGCCTCTGCCTGTCTTAGCAGCGTCAGGTAGGTGTCCACCTTCGCCGCCAGCTGCGTGCTTGCCTTCACCACGGCGTCCAGGTCAAAGTTGAGCTCGTTGAGGGTCGAGATAAACAGAAAGAAGTTATCCGCCGTCGCGGATGTGATGTTGTCATTCGTGATGCTGTCCTGAACGACGGGCGGCACGAGCACATCGAAGGCGGCCCATACGCTCTCCACAATGACGCCGGGAATACGTCCTTGATCGCTGTGGATGGCGCGGCGCAGCTGGGTCAGTGCCACCTCGGCCATCACCTCCCCATTCCTGTCAGCCTGCGGAGGCGAGGTGAAGGTGGGCAACGACGATGATAGCGGTGATGCGGTTTCTCTGTCGGAAGCGAGGTGAAGCTGTGGGGTGAGATGTGCAGAGGCCACGTTGCCAGTGGACTTGCGTGTGAGGTCCCACAGCCGCCGACACCATCGCGCGACACGTTCCTCACTCACTGCGGCGCCTGACCGCGGCGGTGGCGGCGGAGGTGGCGGCGACAGCGATTGACGGGTAGGCGCACTGAAGTGACGCCGAACGTATGTCACGGTGCTAGCAGAGAGGGCAGAGATAGCAGAGAGGGCGGGGTCATAGCTAGTAGAGGCTGCGGCAAAACCACTCGAGCCGCTAGCAGCCCGATAGAAGCAGCGCATCTACACTGCAGCCACAGGAGTCTCCGCGGGGATAGCTACACGTCACTTTCAGACCCACAGAGCGAGAGGGTAGACACGGCTGAATGTTCCTCCCACCCCTCTACCTCCCGCAGCGGCGCGTCTGTGTGTGATGGGAAAGTAGGAAAGCGTAGGTGGTGAGTTGCTGCTGTGGAATTCAATCAAGGCGAATGAGTCTCGTTGGAGAAGAGGGGAGCCTTCTTCCTCTTAAGTTGCGCTTTTGTTGTGTAACGAGTGCCACCATGAAGAGGTCCGTGTCGTTGAAGCGCCGCGCAGCCGCTTCAGAATTCGAAGTCTACCAAGCACGCCTGTGCATAGAGAGAGAAGGGGAGAAAATAGGGAAGGGAGAGAGAGAGAGAGAGACGATGAGCAGAGGCCGGGAGACGCAAGTGCAGCTCATGCACAGCCGGTGCAGCAGGTGCAAGTAGAGGGGGATGCAGAGATGAATGAGTGAGAGAGAGAGAGAGGGGAGGGAGTGTGTGCGTGTGATGGGTGCAGTACACGAGAACGCACCTTCTTGTGTACTGCACCACGGGTGAGCTGGAGATGTGATACTCACAGCACTCACAGCACACACACAGACACAGAGAGAGAGAGAGACAGACATAAGGAGGAAAGAAACGACGAGGAGAGCAAGCGTGTCTCGTAGATGGTCACATGCGTGCGCCCCGTCTAGTGGCAACAGAGCGCTCACGATCACAATGAGCATACGTGGATGGCGCCTTAAAATCTTCGCCGTTATCGACGCTGTGTTTACGCGTTATAAAGCTCCTCAACAACCTGCGCACGTGAGGGACATTGAGAACCTCGGTGAGGAGAACGCCTGGGCAGCACCCGCCATGAACGGCTTCGCTGCAGCAGCCGCGCACACCCACCATTTATGGAAAAGAAAAGGGCGCCAGCGACTCGCCTGGGGTGGCCGTATCGGAGAGGAAGGGAGGGGATAAGCACATGATGGTCGTCCCCCACCTCCTGAGATCTCAACACCGCTCCACTTCACAGCTGCCATACCTGCAGCGCCGCAAGTTGCCCACTCGACAAGCCCTGTCGCTGCTGCTGCCATGCCTGCGGGTGCGCCTGCGCAAACAGCGCCGCCCCCTGCTGCACCAGCTGCTGCTTCTCCGCGTCCTCCACGGTATCCGCGGTGAGCACGTTCGCGACGGCAACAACCACGGATGACAACCAGCTCGACACCGCCGCGGTTGAGGCAGCGTGGTCAGTTCCCAGCAGATAGCGCAGGGTTCGCATCGCGTTCGGGTTCTCTGCCTTGTCCATCTTCATGGGCAAGTGCGCCATAAGGGCAGGGATAACCTGATCGAGGGGCAGCAGCGACAGCGGAAGGCAACGGACGAAGGAGCAGGTGGCGCTGACTGCGTTGTCGACAGCCTCCGGTATCTCGTCCTCCTCGTTGCCGACTATGGACCAGAGCGCCTGAAAGCACTGCGATACAACGGCGCTTTGCTGCACGAAGAAACCTGGACAGCCCTCCACAAGGACGCGGAGCAGATATGCGCTGTTCGCCCTCGCAGTGGATTCGTCTGAGCCTGACATGACGCTAACGCTCAGCTGCACAGCTGCCTCGACGAACGGCGCCAGTAGTCCCCCGACGCCGGCGACGCGGCACCATCGCCATTGGCGTCGACGCCACCGTATGCCTGTAGCAAGGCGGCGAGGGTACCTACAGCGGTCACAAGGCCTTCCGGGGGCCGCGTCTCCACGTCGGCATGCATGGCGAGTAGCGGGATCAGGAAGGGCATGTAGGGCTGCAGCAACACGCCATACGCCCTGGCGACGCTTTCGAGCATCTCAGCGGCGGCATCTAGGACAACTTCGTCGTGGTCCTCGGGCAAGTGGACGCCGTGCCTCACCATCTCTGGTGAAACAAGCGTGTACCACGGTGGCATCTCAGCCGCGGACGGCAGCTGAATGGACGGCGGAGCAGCCGCGACGCCGTTCTGCTGATGCTGTACCATTGCGGCCACAATCGCGGAAGCCTGAGCCTCCGCCGCCTCGTCAGCGCGTCGAAAGAGCGGGTCTCTTCCCCGAGCACTGGGCGCCTGTCCGCACCGGCAGACCTCCCCGTCTGCTGCTGCTGCTGCTCCTGGTACTGCTCGTAGCTCATATTTTCCGCACCGTCCGCCCCACTGCACTCGTCCTCGTCCTCAAGCTCGTCACCGCGGCGCTGGCACGGCATCGTCCCACGCAGCAGCTGCACCACATCCCGTAGCACCGCATCTGGGCCATCGATGGCGCACTGCGTGCCGAAGTAGTCCATCACGATAGTCACCGCCTCGCACGCGGCGCCGACGACCTCCCTCTCTGTGTCCTCCTCCTCTATAGTGCGAAGTAGCAGGTTCAGCAGCTCATCAATGCGGTCGCGCACCGGCAGCGAAAGAATATCCTGCACGAGGCTGCCGCTACTACTAGCGGCAGCGGTGCGCCCCGCCACAATGGCGGCTCGGCTGAGCGTCTGCATTTCTTCTGCTGGAATGCCGGCAGACGCCTTGGCAAGCTTGGCCAGTGCGATGAGGGCATTAGAGCGAACGTTAGGGTAATAGTGCGAGTTGAGCCCCGTCAGCGCCTCCCAGCACGCTGCCGTTTGCGCTTCGCCGAGCTGGCCCATCATGACATCGGCAAACACGCCAATACAGTATACGGCGGATGACTTCTCCTCCACGTCGGCGGTGCGCACGCGTAGGTGAATCTCCTCCGCGTCGTCGCCTCCGTCCTCGTCGCTCACGTCCTCACTGCCGTCATCGTCATCCTTCCACGCGGCAAACGCGGCAAGCGCACCACTACTTCCGTCGCTGGCTAACGGGTGCTTATTCTTATAAACCGCCCGGTCCTCGGTGATCGTCTCCAAGGCGCAGTGGATGGAGTCGCTCAGGTACAGCGCAAAGTCCTCGCGAAACAGCTCGCACATGTTCGCCAGAAAGCCGAAACTCTGCTCCCGCAGCGGTGCGTGGCGCGTCTGCAGGTTCACCACCACCTCCTGCATGAAGAAGGGGAAGTACTGGGCAAAGGCAGCACGGCCCATCGCGGAGCCAATGACGCCGACAGTCTCGGTTACCTGCGCACGGAGCGCCATCGTCTCCGGCGAATTCAAACCAAAGGGCTGCCGCAAAACCTCTAGCAGCTCCGGACCTCGGCTTGCGAAAGCAGCGGAGTGCGCCATGCCCATCGACGAGAGCACGCCGCACAAACGGCACTGCGTCTCGAGCGAGCTAACCGGGATGGCTGCCATCACTGCCGGCAGCAGCGTGGGCACGTAGCGGTCGAGTTTTTCCTGGAGGTTCTCGCATAGGGTGTCCAGAGCCTGGGCTACGCGGCGACGCACGAGGTCGTTCGCGTCCTCCAGCAGTGGCACCACCATCGGCAGCAGCTCGTGGTGGTGCAGTAAGATTTCGGGCTGCAGATGCACGCAGAAGTACGAAAGAGCAAAGGCGGCGGCCTCGCGGGGGACCGGATCCGCGTCGTGCAGAAAGCCGCGCGTCACCGTCAGCACGTACCGGACGCGGCGACGCAGATAGCTTGAGTGTCCTTCGGCTAGGCAGGCGAGTGCAATCATTGTAGCCTTGCGGGTGCGGGTGGACACGCTTGCCGGAGCGTCCGTCACTCTCGAGATGTACGGCAGCAGCACCGCCGTGAAGGCCTTGCTGGACACCGTCGTGGCTAGCGTGCTCAGCAGCTGGCCACCCACCATGCACGCGGACGTGAGGTGCAGCATGTCCACGTCGTCGTCATCGCTGTCGTTCACGCCCTCGTCGTCCATGCTGCCGCTGCCCTGATCTGAGATGGAGATGGTGTTGTCCTCCGACATGAGCCCAAGGCACACCTGCACCAGTGGCTCGAGCAGGGTCGGTGTCGCCACAAATTTTGGCTTCAGCGTCGCCAGCTGCCCCAGTGCCGTTCCGCAGTTCTCGCGGATGCGCGGGTGGTGCTGTGGATTCCCCATGAGTCGAATCAGTGCCTGCGCCACGCTCTGCAGCAGTGCACCGTACTTCTTCACAGGCAGGTCATCGAAGAGCCGCTCAAGTAGGTCGAGAATGCTGACGCACAGCGGCACCTTGGCCTCCGTCGCTGCGCCGCTCTCGAGCAAGCTAATGCAGGCGGGTACGAGCTGGTGCGCAAGAAAGGCAGCGCGCATCTCGGGGTGCTCGTCCAGGGTCGGCACCAGCGCCATCGCCGCCTTCACCGCCGCAGCCTGCACCACCGTCTCGCTGTCCCCCAGGCCGCGCATGACAGACTCGGTTGCCAACCCGCTCAGCGCACTCTCCTCCGCGAACACCTCACTAAAGCTGTAGAGCAGCACCATCGCCAGCTCGCGCATCTCCACTCGGGCGTCATACACGGCAGCATGGATCGCGTGCTGCAGCTCCGGCCACCCGCCATCACCGCGGCTGGCAGCGGCCTTCGCAAGTCGAGTGACAACGTGGGCAATGGCGAAGCGGACCGGACGTGCCGTCTCGTTGCCAAGCCGCAGCAACAGCAGTTGGCGCAGCTCATGCCGCTGCTGCTCCGTCGTCAGGACACGCCAAAGAGAAAAAATACGCTTTCGCAGGAGCACTGCCGCCATCTGACGAACACCGGCCGACGCCGTGGGCGGTGCGCCATCCGGCGTGCCGCACAGAATCGTCACCAGCTGGCCCACATTTGGGGGTTGCCGAAGCGCATTCGTGAGCTCTGTCTCGCTGCAGCGGCGCTCGGTGTTGTCGACGACGCGCAAAATGTTCTCGATGACGCTGCAGAGCTCGTCAGCCGTGTAGAGACGGTCACTGCTCTGCATCACTTCACTTTTCACCCTCGAAGAGCCACAGAAACCAAAGAGACAGGTGGCCCACACACCACACACACACACACCACAAGAGAGAGAGAGGCAATGATGCTCTGAACGTCCGCTGCCTCACATAGGGTTCGCTTCAGATAGAGTGCGCGAAAGGCCGCTTTGCTTGACTGTTGTTGCTGTGAGAGTCACGCACGTGGGCCCTGTGCCTGTGGGGCAGGGGGCCGGTTGTCGAAATGGCAAGCCGGGGAGGGGCTTCACTGATTGTTAGGGAAGCAGCGTTGCCGAGGGAGGGAAGAGGGGAGAGAGAAGCCGCAACGATGATAACTTGGAGGGGAGGGGAGGAAGAGGGAATAACGTTGCTGGGGAGCGACAACAGCCAAACCACTCACTCCTCCGCTTACATCTCCCGCTTCAGTGGGCAGCCAAGGAGAGCCGTCTCGGAGTTGCCGTCAACGTTGCTGTCGAGATTAGCCAGCATGAGCGAGTGGCCTGCGCACTCGCCCTCCTCTCTCTGCGCGCAATCAGTGGCGAGGGGAGAGGGCAGAGGGCAGACGGAGGGGCCGACGGGAGGCAAGTAGGGGAGTGGGCGAAGGATTGTCTTTCGAAGAGAAGGCTCTAAACATCCAGCAGTGCGTGTGGGTATGTCTCCCTCGTGTGCTGGGTGTTACTCACCTGTGCGTGCCATCGAACGCACTGGCGCAGAAACAACGCCACACCACGCCGCCCCCGCTCGCTCAAAAGCGCCGTCACGAGAAGAGAACTCAGCAGGAGGCGCCCAACACCCCCAGACGCACACACACACACACACACACACACACACATCGCGCGCGCGCACCTAGTAAACGCCGAGGTAACCATCAAGCCTGGCGTGAAGCTGCACAGTCCCCCTTCACAGAAACGCCTCATCAACGTGCGCTGTGACTGCTGGGTCGGTGGAGAGGGCCTCTTAGAGAGAGAGAGAGAGAAAGCACGCGCTGCTGCGTGTGGACGCCATCCCTCAACAACGAGGCCACTCTTCTCTTCGCTTACCCAGCGCACTAGCACGCTTTGATCACCGTGCGTTGGCGTGCTGTCTCTGAAACTGCAGCCGCCGCTGCTGCGCCTGATGCAGCGACGTCACCTCTAGCTGGAACCTCTGACACGACGCCGTGTACGGGTCTAAGGCTGACGATGGGGGAGGGGAAGGTTGAAGCGCGGATGGCGGAGAGGCGGCGGCAGTGGGGGTCGGTATCTCAGAGTGGGGACTCGAAAAACGAAGGGAAGAGGTCGTCGGCGCTGGGGAAGCAGAGGAGTTGGCCAGGCGCGCGCCATCGGCCACATCTGCCAGCCTGACTGCGCCACCACTGGGCGCCTTGGTCTCACCGTGGCCTTCGAAGTCATCGCAGATTCGCACGTGAGAAGTAGATGACGGTGGAGGCTGCGACGGGATCCAAGAGCGCCGTAGCACCCTCACTGCCGGATCACCAAGGAGCAGCTCCTGCACCAGCCGCTTCCGCAAGCAGCGCAGCTCGGCATTCGTCGTGCGACTTGGTAGCGTAAGTGGTTGCCCGCGAGCATCCGTTAGTGTCACGAGGATCTCCTGCAGGCTGTCAAATCTTCTCCGGGCGGCCCCTCCGCTGCTGCCATTCCCTGAGGCAAGTAAGACGGCATCCAGTAGCTGCACGGCGCGCAGCAAACGCTTCTGGCGCAGTGAGGCAGCCACGGCCTGCCTCTGGACAAGTGGTGGTGATAGTGCACGGGAAGCCTTGGCTGAAAGCCGCACTTCGGCACGAGGTGCGTCAGTAGAGCGATCCGCTCGCGTGCTACAGCAGGAAGCAGCACCAGCGCCAATGAGAGAGGCTATGCGAGTGGTTGGTGCACTCAGGCGTGGTGTCCGATAGCTGCTCGAGTGATCGATGTCGTGGAGCTCGGTCGCCGGTGGAGATTGCGTTGCCGTGGGCGAGACAGTTGGCGATACCAAAACAGACATGTCAGGCGGTGACAGTGCTCTGTCAGATGACGCTGCTGGTCGCCGCACCCCCGAACCAGGTGGTGCTGCACCTTCAACAGCTGCACACTGTCCGCGACACCAGAGGCGACTAGCTTCGCTGTGAAGCCCTGCGGGCGTGATGCGCCGGCCACCTGCACCTCCCACGCCCTCTACCGTCGGCATCTCAGCTTTTCCCCAGGCTCTCGAAATGAGGTCGTTGAACGGATCAGGAATTGCCGCACGCCCCGTGGACGACAATGGCGGTGGGACGGAGAAGGGGCGCGCCAGAAGATCAGTTGTGTCCTGGACGACGCCGTGCTCACCGTCACACACAAGTCGAACAAACGTGTGAGGCTCAGCGGTGCGGTGCGTTCTGCCAGAGCTCCAGTGAAGGGGTGGCGCTGCTGTCTGGGCAGCGTCGCCATGGCGCGGGGGCGGCGGCGGCAAGCAAAGGCATGCGGATCCACCGACAGCCTGTGGCGCTGTCTGCAGACTGGTATGGCAGCACGCGTTGCGTTCACAAGCGAGCCGATTCACATCATGACCACGCAACACTCCGAGCGGTGCCGAAGTAGATAATGCGCGCGCAATACTCTTCGGTAGCGACATTGGATCGGCTGCCTCGCCGCTAGCACGATCCTCTGCCGTTGTCAGCGATGACTGCACCGTCGTCATCGGCGATGCGTTGAGTGGGTCACGTGGACTGCCGGTCAGTGCGTACGGTAACGCACCGTGATTCCTGGTGTGCGGGTGCCATCCCAAGCGCAGCAGTGCTGCCTGGATGCGCCGAACTTGCTCGCGACACGCGTCAGGGGAAGACTCCATGGCGATGACAGCAGTGGATGGTGGCGCGCTAACAATGGCGCCGCACCTTTGAATGTGTGGGGTGTGGGTGTGTGGGTGGGTGAGGGGGGGGGTGTCTATGACCGAGTAGCGTCGCCAGCACCAACACCTCCACAACGCGAGGGGAGGAAGAACACAAAGTGGCGAGAGTAGCAAAGGGCGCACAGCTGCAATTCAGAGCACTGCCCCGGCCTAACGATGCAGCCGCTCAAAGCACACCCCAACGCGCCACAACATGCGCCGACACACGCTGGCAGATGGTGAATGGCGAGCCGGAGGCCCGGTTCGAGGTCGGTTGCAAGGGAAAGAGGAGAAGAAGCAAGTCGCACGAGAGGCGGTGGCGAGAGGAGGAGGAAGATCGAGATAGGGAGCACAACAAGGTGGCGCATGCGTCAATGGGTGTGTGCATGTGCATGACAAGCGCATCTCTTCACAGAACCACCAATACGCGAAACAGAAAGAGGAGGAGAGGGGGCGAGTCGTCCAGGTGCGCAACAAGTGAAAGGAAGAAGTCGTGTGCAGGCGCGGCAACCATCGTTGGCAGATCCTTGGCAACATCACCACCAGCAGGACCACCCGCGCACGTGCTCTACTCCGCACTTCACCCTCTTCTCCACTTACCTCTGGGGTGCAGAGGATGACGAGCCGGCATACGGATGCCCACAAATGAGCAAACACGCGCAGGCACACCACTGCGTCCCCGTCTACGCTGTAAAAACGCCCCCTTTTGCGGTTCACTGCGGTGCGCGTGCGTGTGCGTGTCCAGCGAGCACCACCGTGAACGCGGGAAGAACCGGAGTCTTCCAAAGAAAGGAAGGGGAGCTCCATGCGCAGGGGGAGGGGAGGGGGGGCTTTGACAAGCGAGCCTGGAAGAAACGTTTTCAGAGACCGCGAGCTGCGGCAGCCACCACCCACTACCCCTCCCCCCCCGCCTCTTCCTCTCCCTACCCCGACACCTTCGCCCGCTCGCAAAGCCACATAGAAGCGTGCGTGACAGTCGGCAGGAAAGAAAGGGGAGGAGGAGGAGGACATGCGAGGCGCACATGGGAAAGGGGGGCGGCGAGTAGCGGTCAAAGCCACCTGCACACACGCGGCACGTGAATGTGCTAGCATACATCAAGCTTCTTTGGCACCTGTGGGCGTGTGTCGAGGGGTGGGCGGTCGGGAAGATCGCAGGCGTTGATGCCATGCAAGAGGAAAACCAGTGCGGTATAGCAGAGACGCGTGAGAGCAGAAAGAGACGCGCAAGTAGCAAGACGGCGAAGCACTGCTCCGTCCTGCTACAGAGTGGCAGCTACAGACATCCACACACGCATATATGTAAACAACGGTATGCCAGCCGCTCCGCCACACGCGAGTCGCGTCCCCCTCTGAGCTGCAGTCCGCTGGCGTGGTCACGTCTTTCCGTGCTACAACCTCCATTGCATTGGCCTCCTTAGTACAGAGAGGTCTTCTTCATCAAGCGGAGAAACTCCTCCTCGCTCACCTCGCCGTCCCCGTCGCGGTCTGCCTCGTCGATCATCTCCTGCAGCTCGGCATCCGTCATGTTCTCACCTAGCTCTATCGCCACTCGCTTCAAGTTCTGGAAGGAGATCTTGCCTGTGCCCTCTGTGTCAAAGAGCACAAACGCCTTCAGCATCTCCTCCCGCGAGTCTCGGTGTGACATCTTGTGCGACATGATCTGAGCAAACTGCGCGAAGGTGATCACATCGCTGCTCACGTTCACATTTCCGGCGCTCGTCGACGGCCCAGAGGAGGCGCCACCGCCGCTGCTGCCTCCCCCGGTGACACTGTTGAGCAGCTGCTGAAGCTCCTCCTTACGGGGCTCGAAGCCCAGGGCACGCATAGCGATGCGCAGCTCCTTCACATCAATCGTGCCGCTACCATCCGTGTCGAACAAGTCAAACGCCTCGCGGATTTCTTCCAGCTGGTCCTTGCTGAGCTCGGCGTTCACGTTGGACGCGGGGGTCCCCGGTCTCAACGGCATAGTGCCCGCAGTACTCATCTTGCAGCGCTGTTGTCGCTTCTATGAGGAAAGGATGCACGCTCCTCTATCTGCTTGTCGGTGTGAATACTTGTATAGTCGGGATGCTTGAGGAGAAGAGGAGAAGAGAACTGTAGAAGGGAATAGAGGACAGTCGTGAGTTTTCCATCGGTGTGCTCGTGGCTCGCCGTGTGTGCCTGTGCCTGTGTGGGCCGGGTGAGTGGTCCAGTTGGCTGAGAGAGACACAGAGAGAGCGAGTCGGTTTCGACCAAAAATCTATGCCGAGGAAACACACACACGTACTTGTCCATGAGAAGGCGCATCACACAGGTGAGAACGGCCTGCAGGTCTGCCGGCGCGTGGGTGCTACCGAAGAGGAAGCAGAATGGTGTTGAGTGAGTGTGGTGGCGTGTCTTACGTGAGTTAATAAACCTATCCCCCCCTCCTTCTCCTCCCCTGCGCCGCCCCTGCAGGTCGCACTGACACAGCACAGAGGCAGAAAGGAGCCCAATGAAAGATGTGTGCGCTCGAGCAGCTGCACTCAGACCACCCACGCGAGTGAGATTTGGGTGTGGGTGTTATTGCGCATGCACCGGCCGACCTGAACAACACGCCGCAGCACCGACACGAACGCCCCCACCCCTCTTTCGCTCTCGTCGGTGGTCTTTCCCCTTCTCCCCACCTCCGGCAGCGTCCTCCTTCGCGACTGTGTGCGTGCGTAGGGGGTGTCATCACCGCGAACTCTAAAAAGGAAGGGGCCGCTTGACACTACTGTTGCAGCTTTCGACTCCGCTCTGCCCTTCCTGTCACATCCACGCGCACCGAGCTGGCATTGCTCTCCGAGCCGGAGGTGTACGACGACGACTTCGAGCTGCTACGAGAAGACATTACGGAATAAGCTCGGCGACTATGTTGCGCCTTCCTATGGTCGTCTTCACGCTCGGGCTCACGCTGGCGCTTCGCCGCGCTCACCTTCGACTCCGGCGGAGGTGGTGAGGAAGACTCCTGCAGACGCGACAGCGCCAATCGCTCCTCAAGTGATGTGATGTTTCGACGCTGTGGAAACAAAACCGCATGGCCTTCGCGCCGCAGCAGCCGTCGCGCACGCCAGCTGTGTGCCGCACGGTCGCAATTGTGCTGCAGCATCGCCGCGTCTTCATCACGCCGAAAGTGCCGCACTTCCTTCATGAACGCCGGCATCTCGGCGTTCAGTTGCTCGTACGTCATAGCCACGGCCCTCCGACGGTACACCATCTCCGCGTCAGCATGGAAGATGCGCGAGAGTAGCGTCGGGCGGCAGTTGATGTCACTCGAAGACGGCGATGACGCATCTGCCGCCGCTCCTTCGAAGTCGCCTGTCAGGGCGAGGTAAGCGTAAGCAAACATAGAAGAGAGAGAATGGAAGAGCCGCAGCGAGCTGGCCGCGTTGTTAGAGGCGTCGACTGGGTCCTCTACCCACGCCTGTGTGGGGCCCATCAGGCCCCGTGGGGAGCTGGGCAGAACAGGGGACTTCATCTGACTGCCGCCAGTGCCGCCGCAGTCGGCACGCACGCGGAAGTCGCCTTCGTCACTGGGGGCATTCTCGTCCATCTGGTCGTCTCCATTGCGCAGAGCAGCGTAGTTCTCCAGGCAGACGGCTACCCTCCTGTAGTTCCAGTACTGACCGCACATTCGGAAAAAATCAACCAGCAGCTTGCCTAGCCCCGTCATGGCTCGCTGTTCCGGCTGCGTTGTATAGATGGGGTGCTGCCGCAGGAAGGCAACGACGAGAAGCGTGGTGGCGTAGCTGCCAAGCCCGCCATAGTACGGCTCATGCATGCCACGCTGCATGACGAAGTACTTCACGACCAAGATAAGTGGTAGGGCCTCCGGGTACGCGTTCATGTACTGTACGATGCACTCGGAGTTACGCTTGCCGTCCACGGCGCCAACGCTGATGTCGACGTCGATGAGAGAGCCCTTGTGGACGAACTTGATGAGCGGCACCTTCGTCTTGAGAATCACTTGTGGATAGGCATTCTCGCACAGGCCCGCGTTGCTGATCTCCTTCGCCAAGGCGCTGAGCGCCTCCTCCACCGGCACCGGCACATCCAACAGGGTCACGTCAAGGTCCGACAGCGGCAGTAGCAGGTGGGTGTACATGCTGCCATAGACGAGCACCGAGCTGCCAGGCCACAGTCGATCCGCCAGCAGGCCAATCTTCTTCTCGATGTAGCGCCGCATCGCCACTTCCGCCTCTGTTGGGCGAAGGTAATCAACAAGGTCCGTGATCTCCTGGTGGAGGGCAATGAGGGGGCTGGCGCGGCAGTAACCTCCGTTCCGCTCCATCCGTGCGATGCTCCATAACGGCACCACCAACACACGATCCCGCTCCGCCTGCTGCGGTGATGATGATGTCTGGCGCCGCTGTCCCTGGCTACGAGGGGAACTACGGTCACCCGCGTTGCGCTGCTCGTCACAAGAGAGAGAGGACTGCAGGCGCACGGTTGCCTCCAGTGCATCGGCACCAAGCGCCTGCCTTCCCGTCGTGGAAGTGAGTTGGAAATTCAGGTAGTCGCCAATGAGGCCTTCGTGATCGGCCCCTGCATCACCTTCCTCCTCGTCCTTCGCTAAGGACTTGAGCGGGTTCATGAAGGCTTCCTCGGCGCAGGCACTAGCAGCAGCAGCAGTACTCCCTGCAGGCCTACTCATAGAGAAAGAGCCATCAGCGAGAGCCACAACCGCAGAGCCCTGATCCTTGACGCCCACCTTCTCTGACGTCCTCCGCCGCTTGTACTGCGACGCCGCGCGATCCTCAGGCGTGTACTCATCATCGTCGCTACCGCCGTCGCTGCCGCTGTCTTCAGCAGAGTCATAGCTTCCAGAACGGCGCTGACGGCGCCCCTGCCGTAGGCCCTCCGTCGCAGCGGTCTCGAGGGCTTCGCCACTCACAGCACTTACCATCTTCGTGGCAACAGCCAAAGGCACGGCACGGTCTTTGCCCTGCCGAGTTCGATCCACTGCTGCAGCGGTACGGTGGGCACTCAGCTGCGCCTGATGCCGACGAAGCTTCTCCGAAAGGTGCGCGGCGATTGGAGGCTTCTCATCCTTCGCCACGGGGTCCTCCTGCAGCAAGAGCCAGTTCGCGTCAAAGTCGTCCCGCTTGCTTTGAAAACGCGCGAATATATCAAGCGTCGGTATGGTCAGTGTCGGCGTCGGCACATCCCTCACCTCGGCGCTCGCGCTAACGGCAAGGTGAGCAACAGCGCCTGACTCATCCCTCGCGACTGGCGTTGTCGGTGGCGTCACAGACGATAGCAGCGGTGCAGCCGCAGCGACGGGCGCATCGTGTCTGTTGACAGCGGAAGGAAGGTCTGGCGCTGCGGGAGTCGCACCAGCGCTTGTCGGGCCAGCCACAGTGCGGTTGGAGCTCACGACACGGCCTCCGCGACGTTTCATTACGATGCGTGAGAAGCCCAAGTGAAAGTGCAAGTCGGCGAGAGGAGTGCCCGACAACTTCACTCGCACCTCTTTTCCCTGAAGAAGTTGTGAAAGGGGAAAAAAATGTGCTAAGCTGAGCCAGCGAGGACGAGAGGCAGACAGGCAGGCGCTGCGATGTGCGAGTAGTGGTTGGGCTGTCGGCGGCGAAGAGAGAGAGAGACGCTCGGTGCGACGACAAAGATGTGAGTCTCCGTGTGTAGGGAGGAGGGAAGGAGTGCGGAGAGTGATGAGAGAGCTCAGTCGCACACGGATGGTACGTGCGTATGCATGTGTATGTGTAGATGCGGGCCTCCGCCTCAGTTTCTTTTCCGCCCTACAACTTCCAAGCTCGGAAGGACCGGCGCCCGCGCACGCACGCACACGCGCGCCTTTCCCCCTTTCTCTCGAAGCAGCAGCTCCACAAACTCCGTGTCCCGCCTACCGAATGACGACAAGCAGCCACACGAATGCAACAATGACACGGACGGACAGGTGGTTGGGAAAGAGAGACGCACAGGTAGGCAGGCAGACTCCTCTCTTTCCCAACCACACTATGATGAGTCACCTTTGCAGTCCCTCTCCGTCTCGCCATGCGATTTCCCCTCGCGCCGCCTTCTGTTTTGGCCTCTTAGCGTTATTCAGCAGGGCGGCTGCAGGCGTGGCGGTGTGGGGCGAGTCAACGGCTGGACGTGGTATCGTACCTTAAGCTGCATGGACAACAGTGATACGCAGCAGAGACAATCGATGGCCTTGGTGCAGCTATGATGTGGTTGGTGGGGTGGGGTCGCAGGCCTCGAGAGGCCTAAGGGGTCCGATGACGGGAATGCGCGAGACTCACATTCAAATGCGAGAAAACAACCAAACTTTAGAAGCGAACAGGACGTGGTGCGAAGGCCAGGGTAGAGCTGAGGCAGAACAGAGGGAGGGAGAGGGAGACACAAGCAGCCCCAGGTATGCAGGAGAGGCACAAGACAACACTACGGATACCGCGTCCCAGGGGGAAGGGACTCACACCCTTACGGGAGCGCCAGGCTACGAGGGCGGCAGCGACACACAAAACACACGCTTACACATGCAGACGCAGACACGCACTGCACGCTGCAGGCCATCGCCTCACGCATCCACGGCGCGGCGTACCGTGCGCACGGTGGTGCGAATGGCGCCGTTTCGATTACGTCACTGTGGGGGTGTGGGGGGAGGGGAGGGGGAGGAGACGGCATCACTCACTCTACACTCGACGTGCGCTCAGGCAACACAGGAGGAAAAGTGTAGAACGGAGAGGGGGATGAGAAGGTGATGGCGCGAACGGCGCGTGCCTGCCGCCACACGCATGTGTCCGCTTCTCCATCGTCCGCGTGATGTGCTGCGTGGTGTACGTCGCCCTTCCCCGCTGTTTGCTTGGCTCGTTTGCTTTTTTTTTTCCGCAGATGGCTTAGTAAGATGAGTTATGCCACATCAGCGAGCAAGAGAGGCAGACGGGGCACGCCAACGATGAAGGCAGCACGTGTTTCCTGTCGTTTGGGGGGGGGGGGGGGAACGGGGAGAGGGAGAGAGACCACAATAGGCGCAGACGGTGCCACCGACAAGAACACACCGCAGCCGAATCAGCGAGGACCACACAAGACGGGAACGAGGGGGGGGGGGCGAAAAAGAACCGCCACCGAAGCGGGCGTGTGGCGATGGGGACGCCAGCAGAAGTCAAGAGACGCCACGCGAGAGAAGAGAGAGAGAGGGACACCCACCGGGGTGGGAGAGGAGGAGGAGGAGGACGAAGGGGGGGGGGGAATGCGACTGCGGCGTGGATGATGAGCGGCAGAAATGAATACAACATCAACCGCTTGAGGGGGGGGGGGCGGGGGAAGAGGAGAGCCGCTGCACCGTCCTCTGCCGTTTTGGCGGCCATCACCATAACGGTGGAGAAGAGGTGGACAAGACGGAAAGAGAAGGGGGGGCGAAGCCGCATGCCCACATACCTCATAGAGAGAAGAGGTGGAAAAACAAGGAGACGATAGCCCGCGCCTCCACCATCCACTCCATGACGACGCGTATCTCCGGATCCTCCTACACATCATCTTTGCAGAGGGTCAGAAAGGGGTGGCGGAGAAGCTCTGCCGCGCTGCTGCGGTCCTCTGGTCGCAACTTCACACACGCGGCAACGAAGTCCTCCAGTGCCACGTAGAGACGCATGACGCGCAATTGGCCCCGGAAGAACCGCTCCTCGGCTTCGACAGCCGCGGCATTCTCGTCATCGCCCTTGGTCGGGTCGATCAGCGGACCCGCGGTCGGCGCAGAGACAACGCGTGCGAAGGACAAGGACGATGCGCTGGCGCGAGCGCTAGTGGTAAAGGTGCTTGGAGCAGCTGGCATCTCCGGGGCTAAGGACGACCAGGATCGCTGCGTGGCGTTGTCTTCGCAACTGCTGCGGCTCATGTCCACAACACTGAAAGCTCGAGGCTCTTGCTTGCCAGCACGATCCACCGCCATGCTGCTGCTATCGCTACCAGACGCGCCCTGCTCGAGGCGCCGGCGCCTCGAGCACGGTTCACCAAGCTTGTCTGAAGCCGCTTTGTCGCGGTTGCCGCACACGACATCGTCGCTTCGGCCAACATCGCTGCCCTCGCGGTACATTTTGGTAGCCGTGCAGCTACAAGGTGCTTGAGCAACGTCGTCGGCCTCCATCGCGCACGCTTCCACCACATCCTGCTGCTCAGCAGCAGCCGTTGCCGGCAGACGCTCCTGCGCCAGCCACTCTCTGGCCTTCTCCGCCCATGCATGTATGAGCGGCGGCAACGGCAACTCATCGCGTGCCGAGCCGATACGGTATAGTACGCGCAGTTTGTCCTTAGAAATGTGCCGCCAGGGGGCGCAGCCAGTCGTCATCTCCATCACCACACAGCCCAGCGACCACACATCAGCGGGACTGCCGATAACGTGGCTCTCAAAGCGGATCATCTCTGGCGCCATGTAAAGGGCCGTGCCGCGAAGTTCGGTGATGGCGTCTCGGTCCACCAACACTGGGTAGGGGGGCGGCGACAAGGCGTCATCAAGGTCGCCATCGGGACCTCCCTTCACAGGGTTGCCCGTCCCTGCCGGCCCACCTTGCTGCTGCCACAGTGACGCCGGTGGCGGTGGCTGGAGGCGCATAGCGCACCCGAGGTCCGCTAAGCGGCACTCCTCGTCAGCCGCGACGAGCACGTTCGCCGTCTTCACATCGAGGTGGGCGTAGTTGTGCTGATGCAGAAAGCAAAGACCCTCGACGATTTGTTTCGCGAAGCGCTGCGCCTGCTCGATCGACAAGGGCGGCATCTGAGGGTTTAGCGCCTCGCTCAGCGGCATCGTGTCCAACGCCAAGCCGGAGAAGGCAATAGAGCTGGCTGACGAAGAGACGGAAGCAGCGGCGACGGCGAGGCCAGCCTCCTCACGATGCGCAGCGCACTCTTCACCCTCAACACTCTCTTCCTGGCGCGTGCAGACGTGCGGGGAAGCGTGGCCGGAGGTTGCAGCTGCCTCCGTTTTCTCCCTCTGAACTTCCCCCGTAGTGGTAGAACCGTCATCTGTGGTTTGCTGCTGCCGCCGCTGTTGTTCTTGGCAACTCAGCGTTGGCGCGGCAGCTGGCTGGGTGTGCCGCTTGCGCACCTCGCGCAGAACGTGAAGTGGGGAATTCGTAATCAGACTGTTGGCGGCGTTATTCATGGTATCGGCATTCCGCCCCCGCGTCTCTACTGCAGCGACTGGTGGGCTGCCATTGGCGTCGAAACTACGGCCTGAGCTGCCGCCGGCATGGCCAGTCAACAACTGCGGAGCAGCACCATCAGGAGCAGCGCTGGAGCTCCACACCGCAGCGTCAGCGCTGTTGCCTTCCACCATGTAGTCCAGCAAGGAGCCGTACCGGCAGTATTCGAGGTACATGAGGACTGAGTGACCGCGCTTCTCGGCACCAAAGAAACCCACAATCCACGGCACGTGATGACGCGCCGCGAGCGTCAGTACCTCCAGCTCGAGCTCCAGCTGCTTCAACCGTGTCCGCAGCCTCCGGTCCTTCGCGTCGAAGACGATCTGCTTCGCGGCCAGCACTTGCCCGGTCTCCGTGTTAAGGCACTCGTACACCTTGCCACAGGCGCCACCTCCAAGGAAGGCGCCAATTGCCATCTCGCCATTGCGCCCTGCGACACCCCGCAACCGGGGGCCATGCTGCGGCTCTGTAGGCGGCAACGGCGCAGCAAACGGGGGTATCCTGCCGGGGGCGGTCGTAGCCTCCGAGTTGCACGAGGGGCTAGTGCTCGCTGCATCAGCTGCTGCCAGCGCCGGTACCGAGGAGTTACAACACTTCAGGGTGCAGCCAACGCTACTGCTGCTACGCGCCGCCAGCCTCGGTCGCTCACCACTAGCCCTCGCCTCCTCAGCAAGACAAAGCGTCGTCGACGCGGCATTCTTATCCTCTGCATTGAATGCTCGATACCGCTGAGCGTGAAGCAGTGACTTCCCCGTCGCGGTGACCATTTCGGGAAGCGCTAGCGCAGAACCTGCGGCACGTGCGTGAGCGGCCGCACCACCACTGACGCTGCGCGAGTGAGTGGGAAACGTGACACCGGCCGCTAGCGAGGTTAGCGCCGCCGCCATGGCTGGGTGGGTCGTGTGTGGTGCCGGCCGCACGGCTGGGCCGCCGGAGAGAGACGAGAGACCAGGGGGCGGCGCCCCTGCGTCACAACGGCGCAGCGGCGGTAGTGCGCTCGTCTTCACTGTGCGCGGGGTGCCGGTTTCGCTGTCGTGGTAAGTAAGGGAAATGGAATACGAGGCCGAGCCATCATCCTGCTGTTTCACAGTCAAGTCGTCAACGCGGCGCTCGTTTGACGGAGACGCCAGCTTTGACTGACCCAGTGGGGCTACGCTGCCCACGCCGGATGTCAGCCCAGTAGTCCCTGCCGATGCAGAGGCCTTGAGAGCCGCGGCTGCCTCCGTGTCGGCCGTGAGGCTCGTCTCGACCGCCGAACGCTCCATAGCGCGTCTTGAAGCTGCAGACTTTGCCGTTGCCGCTCCTGTCGCCATCCTCGTTGTTGTATGTGCCCCGTACACTACCCCTTCATCCCCTACCGCCGTCTTTGGGGTAGTGGGGGCGCATGCGCCGAGACTCGCAGTATGGTCCCACTGACGCTGTCGCGTCCACTGCTGCACCTCAGTTGTAATATCAGAGTAAGCGTGGCTCTCGTAGTGGTACAGCTGCAACAGGGAGGAGTAGTATACCCCTGGCGCCGTGTCCGTATAGTACTGAGAAGCCCCGGAGGATGGACCGCACATACCGCTGGTGCTGGTGCTGCTGAGTTCCGTACTACGGAAGTCCATCATCGTCGGTACCGCAGCAGCATCCGCGTTGGTAGGGGACGAGGGAGTGGCCAAGGGGGACACCAGCCCATTTTCGACCCCAGAGCCAAGCCTGGTCAACCTCCTGCTTTCCAGCAGCTGCTGCGTGTAGAGACGCTGCTGCTCTCGACGACCCGTCAGGATGGCCAGCTGCTCGGCGATGGTGCGACGGTGAGCCGTACTTGGGGGGAAACGGGGCTCGCCTGTCGGCTCGGTTCCTGCAGCGCCCGATGCCTCCGTGGACGCCACCTTGGGTAACAACGGCGACACGCAACACTCGGTCGCGGCGCCAACTGCTGCTGCTGCCACTCCACTGGGTGCAGTAAGCGACGGCAGTGGTGCCACCTTTCGCTCCTGCGCGGAGTCCAGCATAGTCACTCCGCACTGACTCCTACCACTCCGCGTCGCACTGATATCGTGTTGGCACGAGCTGTCAGGCTCTTCATGGCAGATATCCGTGCCCTGAGGGTTAGGACTGCGACTAATGCCCTGCTGCTGCCCATCCTCCTCCATGAGCACACGCGACCCCACAACGTGCTGAGCCGCCCCCTCCTCCTCTGCTGTCAAACCTTTCCTCGACTGTTCGATGCTGCGGCTGCTGCTCGTGTGCAGTGTGACGGCCGATAAGCAGGGCTCCGCCGCCGCCACCTCCTGATCCCGCAGTTGCGACTTGCAGAACGCTGTGTCAGCAGCCCGTGGAGACACAGTCACCAACGACATGGCGGAGCAGCACGCTGTGTGCGTGCGAGAAGCTGAGGAGGTCGAAGATGCAGAGGCCGCCGGCCGTACGGATGCTGTCGCGGCCACCAAAGCAGAGATGTCCCGTTGGAGATTGCGCTGCGCCATTGCTAACGCCGCTGAAGTAACGTACGTGTTGGCGGTGGACATTCTGTGGATGCCACTCTCAGCTGTGCTGGAGCTCGCCTCACCGACGGTTGTATGGACTCCAGGAGCGTTGCCTGTGCTGCGGCTCGCGCAGAAGCTGAGGTAGTGCAACACACGATAAGAGAGGGAATTAAGAAAGCGACTCGGTGGCGTCGGCGCCTCGGCAGCCGGCAAGATGAGCCCTGGCGAAGGCGACTGCTGCGTGGGCACGTTCGTTGACGTGGAGACGGCAGTGGTGGCAGCCACGGAAGAGAGTTGCCGATCGTGACTGTACCACTGCGCCGCGTGCAGCTTCGCCATTGTCACCGACTGCCTCGACGTGCTGCTGTGCACCGAGACGTCACTCTTCACGACGTCGCTGCGATACATACTCGCTGCAGTTGACGTACTCTGCGCCGGTACCTTTGTCTCAGCGGCGGCGGTGGCCTCCGCAACGGCTCTGACACTCTCCCGCAGCAGTGTCGGGTCCTCGATAGCGGTAACGCGGGAGTCCTCGTACGTGCGCGTCAGTGACCGCGGCGCGCGGTGGCCAGGTGCGCCAGCAACGGCTCCATCTCCATCTTCAGCGAAAGGCCCATCCCGCTCGCTGCGCCTGCGCGGCTCAGGCTTCAGTAGCCCAAACACGCGCCTCCACCCGTGGGCGCCGCCGGCGAGGCCCTGCAGCCCGTACGACTCCAAATCGTACGGGCTGCTGAGGAGCACCTTGGGAGTTGCTGACGGCGGTGGCGATGGGTTGGCAGCCGTAGCTGATGTAGTGCGCCGATCACGAAGTGCGGCAGTGCCATCATGGGCCAGCTGCGAGGACAGCCCACTGTGCTGCCCAAATGACATGTCGCGGTTGCCGCAGAGAGCACCGGCGTCAGTGGCGATACCCGCAACGGGAATGAGCGAAAGCTGCCTCACCCCCACGTCCTCCTCGCGTAGGCGCCCCTGGTCAAGCTCACCCTCTGACCCCACGGCCAACGACGGATTCGCGCGAGCGACGACGTGCGCTGCTGCGGAGCCGCAGCCATCAACTGAGCTGCTGCGCCAACCTGTTGACGAGCCATTCCTCACGGTGTTGGGTGACAGCAGGGCGGCAGTGTCAACGCTCTCCATCGTAATCTCACTCGCTGGCGAAGAACCTAAAACCTCTCCATGCCTCGTACGGGGGCGGCAACGAGGCGCAGACGGGCTACGGTGCCGGTAGCTGCTGCGGGTCAGTAGCTGGTAGACGTGGTATGTTATCGAAGCCGTCGCAGCCGTCAGCGCGGCCAGCACCACTATGGTCACCGACACACTCGACGATGCTGCCGACGAATTCGATGAGTCGGTGTCGATGGCGCCGCCGTCATGACCGCCGTTTTGCCTGGACCGCTTCGTCCCCCATCTCCACCATGTTGAGGTGCGGAGCTGTGGCGTGGTGGTAGGTGGCGACGGCGCCGTCTGCGCCGAGTATGTCAGCGTCACCATCGGATCGCTTAGCATAGCCCACCCGCGAGACCCTACTGAAGAGTACTTAAATCAATGAAAGGGAAACAGAGAAAGAGAGAGAGAGAGAGCTGCGGCAACTCACAGCGAGGTGAAGGAATAAATCGACGGCAGCACCGTCCCCACCTTGCGCCCTTTGCTTCTCTCCAATAGACCTCTCGATACCGGCAACTCGTTTCTTATCGGCCAGCACGCGTGTGCAAGTGGGTTTTAATGCTGCTCTGCAGCAGATCGCTGAACAAACGCCCCTCGGATACGCACCTGTGCTTACCCTTAGCGAGATTCGACTCGTATGGTGTCTTGGAGAAGGCAGGAAGGGGGAAATCGAGGGGTGTGGAAGCTACGAACGATATCGCAGCGCTGGTGTAAGAATGAAGTTGCACTTGATCTCTCCACTTACGCTTTTTATTCAGCATGTGAATGCCTATGAGCGCATGGGTGCGCAGTTGTGCAGACCGCCTCACACTCGCCAGCCCCACAGAGAGAGAGAGGCACGAGCACAACACACACACACACACACACACAGAGACACAGCTGAAGCAGGATACTCTACAGGAAAGATAAGAGGAAGGGAAATGAAGAACAACGCCGATACCACCGAGGCGGATGACTATGGTGATGCTGACAGGGACGTGCATGTGGGGTATGTGCAGAGAAGAAATGAGACATCAAGAGAGAGGGAGAATTGGGTGCGAGGAGGGGAAGGGTGGGTAGTTCGGTCGCCTAGTGCGCTCGTATGGCAATCCGTAGCGACAATTTCCGTTCCATCCACACACACACGCACACTACACAGTACCGCACAGTCATCTGTCGAGGCCATTGCTCGTCCTGCTGTTGCAGCACCCCACCATCCTCGCTTCATGGTGTGTGTGTGTGGTGTGTGGTGTGTCGAGCCCCTGCTCGTGTGTAAACGGTGCCTCTACCTCCCGCCGGTGCGCCACTCTCGTGATGGCGATACGGGGGGAGGGGGGGGGGGGCGTAGCGCGTAGGTGTGCATGGGCCTGTACCCGCCGCCGGTGCGCCACGCCTTCCGCTCTTTCCCTTATCCATTTTTCGTCTGAAAATGACAAAATAAAAGAAGAAGTGCACCGAGGAGGGGGGGAGAACACGCCGATGCCGCCGCACTCCCCTTCTCTCCTCTCTCGACAAAGGCACGTGCCATCTGCCGGTCTAACGGGCGACTTACTCGTCGTCACCGCCGGCGGCGTGGCGCTTGGCCGCCTTCACGCGCACGCGCTTGACACGGCCGGGGCGCCCGTTGCCGAACGGCGAGGCATCAGCAAAGGCGATGTGGCGCTCGCTGCTCACGCGCACGATAAAGGACGGGATCGTCACAATCTGCTTGGCGACGGCAATGTGGCGCTGCTGGATGAGGACGCGGGCGTGGTGCACAGACTTGGCGAGACCGGCCTTGAAGACGATCGTCTGCAGGCGGCGCTCCAGAATGTCTGGTACCGTCAGCGACAGCACGTAATCAAGCTTGTCCTTTTCCTCGTCGAGGAAGCCATACTCGTGGCAGCGGCGCATGATGGCGGAACCCTCCAGCAGGCGGCGGGGGTGGTTCTCCGGCAGCGTCAGCAGAAGACGGGCGGTGCGGCGCATCTTGGAGAGCGTCATGTTCACGCGCCAGATCTCACGCTTGCAGCGCAGACCGTACTGGCCGCACAACTTCATCTCGCGGTCGAGGCGCTCCTTCTCGAACGGACGGCGCGGCGCCTTCCACACGCGGTTGAAGTTGTTGTAGTTGCGCATGCTGCCGAGGGGACGATACGAACGGGTTACACTGTGGCGCGGAGGAACGTATTGGGAGTGCAGTCAACGCAGAGGGGAATAAAGAGAGTGTGTGTGACGCACACGGAGGGGCATGGCGAGGCGTTTTGGTGGGGGAAACAAACCCAAAGGAGGAAATGTCCAGAGTGAGAGAGAGACCCGACAAGCAGAGGAGGAGGAGGAAGGGCAGTAGCACAGACGAGAGGCGCTGTGGGCATCGCGGAGAGACGATGCTCGCACCTGTCCGCCCACCCGTACATCGGTAGCGTTGACGGAGAGAGGCACATTTGCGATATCTTACTCGCAGTCATCAGGTGCGCACAGTGCGGTGCCTTCACCTCTACCACACCACCTGCATCAGCATCCAGGAGCTGTAAGAGAGGGAAACGAGGAGGAGGCCACTCTCCACTCCCCTACTCACCCCCTCCACTGCACTCCCCCCCTCACCCTACACGCACACGCACAGAGAGAGAGAGAGAGACGCAGGAAGAGATCCGAAGAGGACGACAGAGACGGACAGGCAGAGAGAGCGAGAGGAAGGAGAAACAAAAAGCAAAGCAACGACGCACCAACAAGACGCACAAGGAGGATGAGCGAGAGATGCGGTGAGGATGAGGGGGACCCACAGAGACAACGAAATGGGCGGTGGGGCGGAGACGCGAGCGAGCCATACGTGAGACTTCCCCCCCCTGTGCGCCAAGGGCGACGGCATCGGCAGAGAGACGGTTGGGGAGGGAAAGTGGAGAAAGGCCGGGAAAAAGTCAAAACTGCCTCCCTTGTCATCGGCACCATCATGGAGATGAGGGTCGTGGGTGAATGCTTAGCTGGTAACCCTCCTGCTCTCCCTGCATATGGGCTGCTGGCCTGTGTGTGCCCATGAGAGCACACGTCTGTCTCCCTATTCGTCCCTCTACACGCCTGTGTGCTCCGCGTTTCCCGGGAGCCTCGCCTGACGGGCCCATCGATCACTCACGCTCGCGCTCGCGCACACGCGTGCACGCGCGGGCCACTTGTGCTTACTTTCGAATGAACTTCGAATAAATAATGACAACGATCAGCAGCAGCAGAAACGCAATAACGCATCCCTTGATGAGCCACTCCTTATATATTCCCAGGCGGATGTCGCGTATGACCTGGCGGGAGTCACTAAGATGCTGGTGCGTCGAATCCACCGTGCTGAGGCTGTTCTGAATGACCTCACGCTGCTTCCCCAGCGACTGCAGAGTAGCGTAGCCAGAGTTGTTTGTGGCTTCGTTCATGCGCAGCGCGCGCTCGATATTCTCGCGCGTCTGCTGCGCGGCCGTAGAGGAGGGAATGACGATGGAGTTAGCCGGTGGCACTGCTGGGTCGCTGCCAATGTTGCTGTAGCCACTTCTCAGATTCGTAACAGCTGAGCTTCGCGGCACTCCTCCAAGGCCCGCTGTTGCCGCTGTGGATGACTGCACGGACGTCTTCATGTGTTCAATGAGTTTACCTTCATTGCCGCCATCCGGAACCACCTTCTCCCCTGGGCGCATTCGGAAGGGCGCGGGGCCGTGTGTGTGTGTGTGTGTGTGTGTGTGGGGGGGGGGGGGGGGGGGGGGGGGGATGTGGATGCGGGGTGGATGTGGGTGTGGATGTGGATGTGAGTGTGTTGTTGTTGTGTAGGTGCGTCACGTCGGTGGCCAATGGCGAGAAGGAAGTGCCCGAGAGAAGCGCTTGCAGTGCACCATGTCGTTTGTGCAGTGGTACGCAAGAAGAAGGGAAAGCAACGGCCGCGCCCCCATGCAGGTGCACATAAGCGCGTGATGACGACACAGAGAGCGCGACGAAGGGGAGAGGAGCGAGAGGAGCGAGAGAGGGAGGGGGTGGGAGGTGATGGGAGTAGTGCCCTGGCACTATAGTCGCGGGAAAACCAGCGTCACTGAGCAAATAAGGCCTGTAGACGCGTATGTGCCTGTGAATCTACGCCCGTAGAGACGCCGCACACACACACACACACACACATACGCATAGTGGAGTCTTGACTCCAGTGGAAAAGAATGAAGAAGGCTGCGAGAGGTGAGGCAGCGTCGGTGGCCTTTTCGCTCTTGCGGTGGATACGTCCTGTCCCGTCTCCTTCGCTGTGGCTTCTGGCTGCGTCGGTCAGTGAAGGGAAGGACGGGGGGCTCTTTGTCGCCGTCTTGTAGAGAGAGAAGCGGTGCGGCAGGGACACAACACCCACACACGTGCCCTTGAAGCTCAAGACAGCGAAAGGGGGGAAAGTGAGGGAGGAAAGACAGGCGCACATGTCGTCCCACAGCGAGAAAAAGAGAGAGAAGAGACGCCTACAGTGGTAGACGGGCAACGTTCGTGTGTGTGTGTGTGTGGGGGGGGGGGAGGGGGGGTCAGTGAGTGGCGGGGCGGGGGCGACCGACTGTCCATTAATGCGTTGTCATGTCCTCAGTGTGGGTCTGGTGGTGGTGCCACTCACAGACACGCACGCACGCACGCTGGAAAGCTCACAAGATCGAACAGAACACCGGAAAGAGAGAAGCAAGTCAACCGACCGCCGTCGACAGCGGCGTTCAAGACAGTGTACTACTGTAAGAAGCATGAAGAAACAAACTCAAACTTCCGCACGCCTATGCCCGCTCATGCGTGCTCGCAGTGACACGGTGTAGAGGTCGTAGGGGGGCGCACAGGAAGAGCTCAATTCAGAGGGTAAGGGCAAGAGCAGCCAGCACCCTAAGATGCACACCGTACAAGTGAGTTACACCTCTCAGCTAGCAACGTCGTTGGTCAGTCTCGAACACAACCGCAGCGACGCACAAGACCAGAACCTGACTGGCTACGCGTCGCCGGTATGCTCTCTTGACTTCAACAAAGCCAAGGAATGACCCTTCACTCTCGCTCTAATGGCTACCGCAATGACCGAGTCCGTGGTCATGCTTGTTGGAACAGTCTTTGTTGTTGTTACTGCAGTCGCCACAGCACGGGCAAAAGTTCAGTCGAGCTCGCTCCTGCAGCGTGTACTTATCCCATGGCTCCTCTCCGCCGTCGAGCAACGCCTTCAGCGGCACCAGAACCATCTCAAAATCCACCGGGAAGCCGCAAGCACCCCCAATGGACTTGTATTGCCCCACCATGTGTGCACTGCGGGCCTCAACAGCACTGTGCATGTCGCTGGTGCCAGCGCTGCCCGTATCCATCATTCCGAGATGATCGCCGTAGATAACAACGACGTTGGCACTATTGAACTTCTCCGTAGTCGATGCAGCAGGGGTTTCAAGCAGAACGCCAAGACAGCTACTGAGCGCCGCCGGCGTGCTACCAATCACCACCACTGGTGGTGCCGCTGTGCACTTCGCTGCCAACTCAGGAGATACGGCCTGCAACGCCAGCACAATTCCTTGATAGACAGCGGCCACATGCTCGCCGATGAAATCGACCGCTTCGCGGAAAGCATCCGCCATGGTCGGTGCCGCGCCTGCAGACGAGGTCGACAAGGCGCAGTGCCTGCAAGCCTGCGTGTACGTCGGAACCGACGTGTAGGGGAGGCGCACCACGACAGCACAGCAGCGGAGCAGCGCACTGTCGGGCTGCATCGCAGCAAATGCGGTGTACCAGGCAACATTCGCCATCGCCTTGCCGCCGGCTTGTGCAGCCGGCAAGTCGGCAAGATCCAGAACCACCACAGGCCCCTCCATCGACACTGGCGATGCTGCTGATCTCGGCTCCGCTGCGTTTGAGGCACGGCGCCCCTCAACGCCGTGAAACAAATTCTCCGACAGGGGGGTAGAGGAGTAGTAGTGTGCGCACACCACTACCTGACGGCTGCCCGTGCAAGCGGAGGCGAGCTTGAAGCCGTCCGTCTTGTCCGCCAACGATGTCAACGAGTGCAACTCCGTCGTCATTGGCGACGCCACGTCGGACAAAGCGAGTTTGCAAAGCTCCCGCTCCACCGTCTCCACCAAAGCCGTCGCCAGCCCATCGTCGGACGTCTCGATCCAGGGCAAGAGCGGCACCTCGTCGTAGAGAATGTCGTATAAGTTCCACGTCTCCTTCCACAGCATGCGGTTTGCCTCGCTGTCGAGAGTCACCGGAGGCGACAGCGGGGCAGTAGTTGTGGCGCCGTCGTCTGCCTTAGCAGAGGAAATCGCTGCCATCGATAGGCTCATGTACTGTGCCTGCGCCGCAGCAGGGGTTGCCGCCTGAATACCAACTGGGAAAAGTGCAAAGCGGAATGGCTCCGCTGCTGTAGTTGGTGGTCCAGCAGGCTTGTCTGTCTTCGTCGCCGCATCCGTGGACGTGGACGTCAAGCTCGGTGGTAGGAGCAGCACTGAATAATACGAATCCAAAGGCGGCGGACTGTGCGTGTGTCGGAAGCCGCGAATGTTCATCGCTGCCGCCTGCGAGTTCTCTGGGCAGGCACCCCTGCCACGAATCCGGAGAAACATGTGTGTGTGTGTGTGTGTATGTGTGTGTGTGTGTTAGCGCATGCACGTGTGTAGCTGCACAGGTAGGGGGTAGAGAGGAGGGAGTGGATGGCACGTGCAGAGGGCGAGTGTGTGCCTGTTTGGCTGGAGTTGCGTGGGCGAGGTGGCGAGAGTGAAGTGAAGGAAGGGAGAGGGAGCGAAAACACTGTAAGGTAAGAAGCACACAAGGGCGCCGAGACACACATCACACGCACACAGAGTCGTGCGAGTGCATTCATTGAGCGGGGAACTCTGGGAAAGGAAGGAGGCGCAGGGGCTCGAGGATCCAGAAGAGAGAGGGAGAGAGAGAGCGCGCGCCAGAAAGGGGACGAAGAGCGCGATAGACACCGCTGTTGCTCTTGCCCACCACACTAAGCGTGATGAGTCACCGTACCCCTCTCCCATTGCCACGAGATATCGTCTCACTGCATCCCTCTCCCACCTCCTCCCCCACGAGGATAAACATCCACAGGGCCACACAAGCGGGTGGGCCACGCACAGACATGCTCACACCGCCATGCCGCGCCGTTTCCCTGAATCCGTTGGCCTCGATAGCGGTCCTCTTGGCTGTTCTTTGATTCCCCCCCCCTCTCTCTCCTCCACAATGTAGCGCAGCACACACACGCACACATTCGAAAGGTAGAGGTGGGGAAATGGGGAGGGAGGTGTGAGTATGAGGGTAAATGATGAAAACACGATCGAGAGAACAAACAGGAAGGGAATAGCGTTGGCCAAAGCAAAGCACAGGGCCCACCAAGCGGTGGGGGGGGGGGGGGGGGTATACGGGGACATGTGGCTTTTGGCTCTCTACGCTATCGCCGCCTTACAAGTGGTGGGAAAATTATGGCCGCAGCGAAACGCAAAGCGACGGGTGTTAAGTCGTAGTCGTAGTCGCGGTGGTGGTGGTGGTGGGAGGAGGAGGAGGAGGGAAACACCTCAGCCCCCGCCCTCCCCTCCCCCCACCCACCCACACACACACACACACACACGCACATGGGCAGGCCATCAAGGAAAGGGAGCTCTTTGCTAGTCTCGGCCTGGCAGCTCTCTGCCGTGCAACACACAAGCTCAAATCCTCAACCTGCCCCCTCTACCCTTGGCCTGCAACTGGCCAATTCGCGTGGTGCAAGGCAGCCATCGACACGCGCTACCGCAAGGCGCCGACTCAGTCACCTCAGCACGGTCTCTGCCTCAAACCCTGCTCACAACTCGCCTCACAGGCCCGTCACGTCGTGCGCCCCCGCCCCCTCCTTGGGTGGGGCAGGCGCCTCATACCTGTAGGCAGCGAGGGCCAGATGGAATGCGTTTGAGTCGCCCTGACACCCTGCTCAGCATATGCATGGAACAAGCGGGTTCGCCGGCACAGTCTCTCCAACGCAACGCCGTAAAGGACCTGACCGCCGGCATCCGTAGTGGTACATCGCCCCTGACCTTCCCACGTGGTAGGCGCTGGACCCCTGCCAACGCCACAAGCGGCTCGACATTGGCAAGGAAAAGAAACGGGCTTGCCCGACTTCCCCACACGGAGCAGCCGAGGACCGAGGAGCCCGCCATCCTTAGCGCAGCAGACAACGCGAAGAACTAGTCAGGGGAAACAGACGCAGCCGCCCTGCCCTCCATCGTGTGTAGGAGAGCGCACGGGCGGCTGCTCAACACCACATAAAAGATACACAGATGGGGGAAACACATGTGGCTGTGCATGCGACCCCTCCGTGGGGGGAGGGGGGGGCGTAGAACACGCTGGGAGTGAGGTAGCAAGCATCCCAGGAGGGGGAAAGCAGCGTGGCACCCAGCACACAGGCACACACACATGCATGCAGCCACACCAATACGCCTCCGGCGATGGAAACCCTACGAGTTTTTAGCGAAAAGGCCCTCGTCCCTTTCCCCCTCAGCGTTCCCCCTCCACCACGGCCGAGCCAAGAATGAGACGCACAACATCACCACCACTCCCCCATTGTGCCCCTGCGCTGCACCGCGGCGAAAACCCTCGTCGTCCTGGGACGAACCGTCCTGCCCTCAATCGGGCCGCGCGTCCAACGGCCCCACTTGTCTCCCCTCATCCCCTCTTTGGAGATGTGCTGCGCGATCGGTGCCAGACGGACTCGGGTGTCTTGTTGGGAAGCCATACACCGCGCAGCAGGTGCCGGTAGTGCAAACGAGGAGTGCTCACATTTTGCCGGCACTGGGGCCTGTTTCAGGATGATGTGGCTCTCTGGGTGCTCGATGCCTCCGTCTTCCGCTTCCTTCCACGCATTAGAGAAGTGTCTGGATGGCGTTCCCGCATTGCCGGGACACGTCGAACCATGCGATTAGTCTGGAGGCAGCAGGGGGGGGCATTCCGCGCTCTTCAGGACCCGCACGCCTCTGACAGCAGCGGGTGTGCCAAGCGGAAGAGGCTGGTGCGGAGCTGGGGTGATTGACCACCTCCCGTCTCACCACGCCGTTCTTAAATAGGCAGCCTGACATGAAATGCATCGTCTAGTAGGGCCACCGCAGCAATGCCAGGCTGCCACAGCATCCACTTCCTCCTCAAGAACGGGGGGAAGGGGGGGGCAGTGGGGAGGGGGCTCCGCCACCCTCACGTTACATGACGCCAAAGTGTCTCCCCTCCTCCAATCTATCCACCTTGTGCGACGGAACGCGTTGACGATGCGGCTCACGTGGAGATGGTGGTGGCGCGCCTCATTCCACAGCGCACGCGCACGAAGCCTACGCGCCTTATCGAGGTAGATACCATCCTTGTACTCCTCAGTCGTCGCCTGCGCCTTGGTAACGGCGTTGTCGACCCTTGCCAGTACAGCCTTGGCGTCCTCATCGAGCATACTTCCATCGAACGTCTTCTCGAAGGTCGGCTCGCAAACCGGAATTAAACGAGATAGAAAGCCCACAAAGAGAACACCAGTGGCGACGATCACGCAGCCGAGCCACTCCTCCGATCGCAGTGACGTTACCTTCATAAAGTCCCCGAACGCCTGCACGGCCACCACCTGAAAGGCGAAGCAGAACGTAATGACACCCACGAAGAGGGGCGATCGTGACAACAGGCCCTCCAGCACGTTAAACTCCTCGTACAGCTTGCGGCAGTTGAACATGTGAAACAACGCGCTCAACACAAACACATTGAAGACGATCGTGCTGTGCTCAATACCCCCGACTGGACCCGCCTTGAACAACACACTCCCGTACGCCTGCATGCTGAGCGTGACGCCCAACATGTACGCGGCAACCACAAATATGGTCATGTGCATGCGGCGCGACACCAGCGGCGCCTTGCGGTGAACGGGCTGCCGCTTCAGACACTCCTCGCTCGGCTCCTCCGTCGCAAGCGCCAAGGCAGCCAGCGTGTCCATGATCAGGTTCACCCACAGTAGCTGCACCGTCGTCAGCGGCGAGGAGCGGCCACCCGCCATGAGCGACCCGATGAACGTCAGCGCCACGGACACGTAGTTCACCGTCAGCTGCAGCTGCAGGAACTTCCGGATGTTGTCGTTCACGCACCGGCCCCACACAACAGCGCGCTGCACAGAGCGGAAGTTGTCGTCCAGCAGCACAATGTCCGCAGACTTCACCGCGATGTCCGTCCCGCTCCGCATCACAAAGCCAACGTTCGCAAGACGCAGCGCAGGCGCATCGTTCGTGCCGTCGCCAGTCACGGCAACAACCTCGCCGCGCGTCATCAGCATCAGCACAAGAAGCTGCTTGTCCAGCGGCTGTGAGCGCGCCATCACCATCATGTGGTCCAGCACGGGCCAGAACTTCGCCATGCGCTCGTCGTCGCCGTACGCGTCGTACACAAGATTGCGGAAGTCCTGGCCAGTCATCGCAAGATCGCCGTAGTATGGATTGAAGATGCCGCATTGGCGCGAGATAGCCACGGCCGTATCGATGTTGTCGCCGGTGCACATGCGCACCGTCACGCCAGCCGCCTGGCACTTCATCACGGCATCCGCCACCTCCGGCCGCAGTGGGTCCTGGATGCCGAGCAGGGACAGCCACACCAGCGCCTCGGTCGGCTCATCCTCGGGAAGCTCGGTGCCGCTAAGCACCGCGTACGCGACACCGATGGTCCGGTTCCCCATGTCCGCCAGCTTCTTCACCTGCTGCGCGATGCGCTCGCACGCCTCGTCCGTCATGGGCACCTCGTCGCCCGCCTCGTCCACGTACCGGTCGCACAGCGGCAGAATGCGGTCAGACCCGCCCTTCACGTGGTGCAGCAGCGTCCCGTCCTCCTGCCGCACAACAGCGCTCATCCGCTTCCGGTCGCTCGTGAACGGGAAGATCGCGAACCCGCGCTGCTGGCACGCCTTGCGGATCCGCTGGTGCGGCCGCGACTTCATGTCGCATACGTCCGCCTCCGTCATCGCAACGCGGTCCACGAAGTCCAGCAGCGCGTTGTCCGTCTTGTTGCCCCTGTCCGCCACCCACTGCCAGTACGGCGTAACCCTGTGGCCCTCCCTGTCCGTCGTGCTCACAACCTTCTCGCTCGAGCTGTTGACCGCGATGCCCTCGCTCAGCCGGCGGAGAGAGGCCGCGCGCATGTCAGACAGCGGAATCGGCTCCACCAGGTCGCCCGGACGCTTCACGATGAAGTGCTGCATGCCAACGTAGCCCTGCACCACGCTCATCAGGTTCTGCGTCAGCGTGCCCGTCTTGTCGCTGCAGATCTGCGTCGCGTTGCCCATCGTCTCGCACGCGCGCAGGCGGCGCACCTGGTTGTTGTCATCGTGCATCTTGCTCTGAGAGTAGGCAAGCGCGATCGTCACGGCCAGCGGCAGACCCTCCGGCACGGCCACCACGATGATGGTGACACAGAGAAGAAAGTAGTCGAGGAAGTGGAGGTAGGACGTTCCCGGCTCGTGCTGCAGCATGCGGAGCACCTCCATCATGGAGAGCAGAGCGAACAGCAGCATCGCGGAGCCGAGACCGATGCGACCGATGAGGTCGGCAAGCTCGTTGAGGCGCTCCTGCAGTGGCGTCGGGCGAGGCGCGCCAGCGCCGCACGACTCCATCAGCAGCTTCCCACCGAACGAGCGCTCACCCACGGCGCACGCCAGCATGTACGCGCTCTCCGCAGTGTTCACCACAGTCCCCGTCAGGATGAACGGCGCGTCCACGCTCTTCTTCTTAGGGTCGTTCTCGCCCGTCACGCTGCTCTCGTCGATCACAACGCTCATGCCCGTCACGTAGAGCCCGTCCACAGGCACCACAAGCCCAGGCGACAGGCCCACAACATCGCCCACGACGATCTCCGTCACATCAATCGTGGTCTCTTCGCCGCCACGGCGCACGCGAACCGGCTGCGCAGAGTTCTCCTCCGTCAGCTTGTGGAACTTCTGCTCCTTGCGATAGTCATTCACGGATGACACCGTGGTCACAATGACCACAGAGCAGACGATGGCAAAGCCCTCGATCCAGCCCGTCTTGTAGTCCACCGCCGTCTGGCCGGGGTCAGGCACAGTGAGCCCGAGGATGAGCGACACGATGGCCGCCACCGTCAGCAGGCGGATCATGCTGTCCTCCCAGGAGGCCTTGTAGATCGCCCAAAATGTCAGTGGCGGGTCCTCGGGCAGCGCGTTCCGGCCAAAGAAAACGCGGCGCGCCGCCACCGTGGCGGCATCCACGCCGCCCGTCAGGGACGTGTGCAGCGTGTTCGCGATGCCCTCCACCCTGCCGAGCTTGTCGTACAGCGGCATGGCCTCGTTGGCGCGGGCGAAGATGTCCTCGAGAGACGCCTGTATGTCAGTACCGAAGTGTTCGCCACCCGTGATCAGCGCGTTCGAGCGCTTCCGCAAGCGCTGCCGTACGGAGTAGGCGATGTCCTCTTTGCGCAGGCGGTCAAACTCGTTAACGTCGTAGTCGTACGTGCCGTACGACCGAGAGACGCTGGTCGCCGAGTGGAACGGCAGCAAAGTCTCATGATCGCCCATCTCTGACATGTTCACATCAATGGATGCCCCTCAAGTGCCTCCCGCCGTGTGGGGTGGGGAAAGGAAAGGTGGGGTGAAGTGGTCCGCGGAGGTGCGCGTTGTCGCTCCCTTCTGGGGGACTTTGTGTGGCTCTTGGGGCAGTGGCCGATGGTCGCTCGCTCTCTCGCCGTGCCCTTCACTCCGTCTTGTACGCGAAGCCTCAGTTTGCAAGTCAGTGCAGAGTAGGGGAAGAGCGTGAGAGCGAGACGCTGTTGAGGGGCGACGATGGCGACGGGGTAATGGGCGTTTGCTGACGGCGACACAGACACGAGGAAGGCAGAGAGAAGCACAACCGCAGGCAACGCCGGATGTAGAGAGAGAGAGAGGGGGGGCGGAGACTCAGCTAAGGAAAGAGAGAAGGTGGTGGGACGGGCAGGGAAGAGACGCTGACTCCTACGGGCATTAGTACTTTACATGCTCCTATGGCGAAAGGACTGGTGAGAGAGAGAGGGAGGGGGGAGGGAGACGCTAAGGTGCCAGCCGTAACACAGCAGACATAACTGAATAGAACGAGAGAGTCAGCCGGCGGATATGAAGAGGGAAAGAGAGAGAAAAGAACCGATGTAGAGTAGCAGGAGAGAAGTGGAGGAAGACGTCATTCGACTCGCCCGTGTACGTGTCGCCTCCGCTGTGTCAGTCGTGCGATGCAACACGTCGGGCAGGCCACCGCCACCCCCGAGGCAGCGCTAAGCTGCTGAAGCATTTGTTTCTGCGGCCAGCAGCCTCATTTCGAGTGACCGCACGCAGCGACAGTGGCGTAGGAGAGAGAGAGAGAGCGACGCCTTCTCTCGGAGAGCGTAGAAAGAAAATGACCGCGTTTCCGCGCACGAAAACCCCCACGTCTCTCCTTCTCTTGGTGTCCTCTCGCCTGATGACGACTGGCCTGTCAGCACCGCTGAAGGACGCGTCGCCTTTACTTCTGCTGCTGTTCGTTAGGGTAGCGAGTCTCGACACACACACACACCACACACACACACACACAAATCACACGCACATAAGAGAGAAGAGAAAGACGCAACACAGCACACTTCACATGTGTTACCTTTAAGAAGCTTAACAACAACAACAAGAATCACCAAAGTCAGAGTCTGCCAGACATGCACATGCCCACATGCACCTAATGCATGCCACCAATTGATAGACGGAGCCAACAGCGACGCCTCACACTGCAGCTGAGCCTCCTGCGTTTCTCACCCGTATACCTCACCGTCTACAGATCACGTAGCATCGAGGAGTAGAGCAGGGTGCTATCGCAGAGCGCATCCAGGTGGTCCGTCTGGTCACGCACGTGCTTCATGAGCAGCATCGTTTCCGCATCCTGACCAACAGGCACGTTGCCGTTATCCTTAACATTGCCTTCGTAATCAAGCTTCTGCTTCAGCTGATCCGTGTTGTTACGGATCGAGCTAAGCAGCGCCTCCATGTAGTTGCTCACTGCCGTACTCTGTATGGCCTTGAAGGAATCGCCGATTGAAGTCGGTTGCAGGTTCATCAGGTTCAGCCTGTGGAAGGCGTCCACCTCCAACTTCACCGGAATCTCGTGGAGCACACCCTCCTTGGTGACCCCACTCTCCTTGGCATACTGCGCCAGGCTACGGCGACGCTGGTAGCCGCGCTCGGTCGACACAAGCGAGTCGTACTTGTAATAGGCCGCCGTCGGCGTGTAGGCGCGGATGTGGGGGCGGCCTAGCAGGCCTGTGCGGAAGGGATCGTACGTCAGAAGAATCGCTGGCAAGCTCTCCCTGTGCAGCTCCTGCAGCTTTCGCATCGTGCGCGTGGAAAATGGGTTGAAGCGGGCGCTGGAGATGACAAACTGGCCAATGACGTTCGTGTCGAGGTTCTCTTGATTGTACATATTCTCGAAGATTGCCTTGTCGACGTCCAGCAGCTTACGCTCCTTGCGCACCCGCTCCATGCGCTCCTCCTCGGTCATGCGGTCATCCTCCTCAATGTCGATGGACGGGTTAATCTTGACGTCCGTCACCTCGACAACGTCCTGCAGCTGGAGGCCGATGACGCTGCCGAAGATGTTGCGGCTGCTCGTCGCGGTGCGTGCGTTGTAGAGCAGCGCGCACACGGCAGGGAATGACAAGTTCACCACCTTGGGTACCAGGAGCTCGGTTGCTTTCACGCAGCCTTTCTCGTTCGCCAGCTCGAAGTCGAGATCGACGGCCTCCTGCGCCTCCGTCACGTTGAGCCTGGGAAAGCCGGCGTACATTTTAGTTAGCCCTCGTCGCTCGTTTTTCCTTTGTTAGTGCCGTCCGCTGCTTTGATCGGTGCGCAGGCCAGGTGAGAGTGAGGCGGGAGTTTGAGGCGGGGAGGGGAGGGGAGGGGAGGGGAGGGGAGGGGAGGGGGGTACGCGTGTAGACGTCTGGAGAGACACTGAAGGGGCTCGTCAAAGAGAGGAAAGGGGCAGAAGAGAGAAGAAATGTCGGTGCATGTGGAGGGGGGGAGGGGGGGGGGGGTCTGTGCAGATATCGGCCTGCTGCCGCCAGTCGGCTGTGCGCAGCGCAGAAGGGGGGAGACGATGACAGTGGGAGTGAGCGCGAGAGAAAGGAGAAGAGGCGGCTTCCGTAAAGCATGCATGATTAGGGTACACGACAGCTTGAACACAGACAGAGGTAAGTGCAGCTGCTCGCTGTACCCTCCCATCCCCCTCGCTCCGCAACACAGTCAGCCACCCAGCCACCACCACCACCCTGGTGCTGGCTGGCGGGGTGAGTGGCAGCACATAAGCAGAAGGGAAGCAACGCGTGCAAGAAGAGAGGTGTTCGGCAGATCGATGCACTGCTGCCCCAGCAGCTGAATCCGTTCCCCCTCCCCCTCCCTCCTCCCGACACACTTCACACTCCTCCACTTCCGCCCGTCGCTGCAGTGCTGCATAGTCCCTCTTGCTCCTGTGCATCTCTGTTATCCACAAGAGAAGAATCAGCAACGCCACCACTTGACTTCCGTGTGACTGGCGTTACGGTGCATGCGCACGCGCTTCCAGTTGTGGTCCTCCACCACTTAGGATGGCACGAGATCATGTGTGAGCCTTGGGTAGTGTCCCCCTTCCACGGCATCTCCTGAGCTAACTCCTGTCGCCACACTCCGTCTACGCCCACACGCGTGCGCTTGCACCAAGAAGGAGAGCGGCAGAGAGAGAGGGGGGCGGACGGACAAGTAAACCGCATAGCAATAAGAGAGGAGAAACAACAACAACAAACTCAAAGAAGCACCGAGACACGCACCTGCTGCGCTCTCCTCATCTCCCTTCACGTCTTGCTCGTCCCATCGCTCTGTGCGTACTGTCGCCAAGAATGTTGCTGCGCACACTGCCCTCTCCGCTCTCTCCCTCTCTCTCTTCGCACGCTCGGCCGTTTCACCTGCTCCAGCCCCTTCGCCCACGCACCGAGGCTGCGGAAAAGGGGGGTGAACAGCAAAGCGGAAGAGTGGGAGGAGTCGACTACAGCGCAGGAGGAACACGGCCGCAGCGAGAGCGGAAGAAGCAGAGGGAAAGAGAGGGAGGGAGGGGAGGTGCGGCGAGGCAGCAGCTCGAGGGAAACAGGGAGAAAGAGAGGGTCAGAAGGGACGCACGCGAACAGAAGAGGAGGGATGAATGGTGGAGAGAGGGGGGACAGACCTATGCAGCAACAACGATGATGCGTGGGTGTGGGTGTTGAGGGGAGGGGAGAGGGGGGGGGAGAGAGAGGGGGAAAAGAGGGGAGAGAGAGGGGGAGGGCGAAGCAACTATGCCCTACTATACTGGCAAAAGAAAAGAGCAAACCACAACGGGGGGAGGGGGTGGGGTGAAGATGCGAGGAGGGGGCAAAGACGGCGTACATGAGAGGAAAACACGATGGTCATGACGTGAGCGCAAATGCGCATATGGACGCGTGCTCCTGGTGAACAAACAACGAGGTGATTGTCCGCACTGCAGGCGCGCAAGGAAGACATGAACAGCGCAGCTCTTTGTCGGTCTGATCGTCTGCCAGCCTGAACACCCCTTCACCACGTTGCCCCACCCCACACACACACACACACAGCACCCTTCGCCAGCAAGCCTCGCCACCACAGGAATCATCCTTCAGCTCAAGGCAGCTTACACATTGGATGAAGTGAGCTTCAACATCTGGCGGTATACGCTGCGAGACAACTCCGAAGTCATGTCACGGTCAAAATGCGCCCGATGGAAAGCGTTGACGACCCGCAGCGTCCCCACGTGCTTGGCGTAAGCACGGTACCACAGGCTCAGCACACGCGCACGCTTCGCCTTGCTTAACGCCTCACCAGACCGACCGGCGCGCTCGTCGGCGGTGCGTTCGACGTCCTTGGCCAGCCTCGCCAAGAAGTGCTGAGCGTCCTCGTCGATGTTCTCTGCGTCAAACTCGCGCTTGAAGCGCGCCTCCTTGGACGGGATCAGTCTCGACGTCATGCCAAGCGGGATGGTGGCAAACGTCAGCGTCACCGTCCCGATCCACTCCGAAAAACGCAGGCGACTGACGTCCATGAAGTCACCGAACGTCTGCACGGCCACCACCTGAAACAACGCGCAGACGCCCACGACGAGAAGAAACGGTTTCGAGCGCCCAAAGCCCTCGAAGACGTCAATCTCGTCGTACAGCTTGCGGCAGTTGAACATGTGAAACAACGCACCGAACACAAACACATTGAAGACGATCGTGCTGTGTTCACGGCTGTGGCGCTCCGCACCGAACCAGCGGTGACCGAACGCCTGCAACACGAGTGTAAGAAGTAGCTGGTAAGCGGCAACCACAAAAATCGTCATGTGCATGCGGCGCGACACCAGTGGCGCCTTGCGGTGAACGGGCTGCCGCTTCAGACACTCCTCGCTCGGCTCCTCCGTCGCAAGCGCCAAGGCAGCCAGCGTGTCCATGATCAGGTTCACCCACAGTAGCTGCACCGTCGTCAGCGGCGAGGAGCGGCCACCCGCCATGAGCGACCCGATGAACGTCAGCGCCACGGACACGTAGTTCACCGTCAGCTGCAGCTGCAGGAACTTCCGGATGTTGTCGTTCACGCACCGGCCCCACACAACAGCGCGCTGCACAGAGCGGAAGTTGTCGTCCAGCAGCACAATGTCCGCAGACTTCACCGCGATGTCCGTCCCGCTCCGCATCACAAAGCCAACGTTCGCAAGACGCAGCGCAGGCGCATCGTTCGTGCCGTCGCCAGTCACGGCAACAACCTCGCCGCGCGTCATCAGCATCAGCACAAGAAGCTGCTTGTCCAGCGGCTGTGAGCGCGCCATCACCATCATGTGGTCCAGCACGGGCCAGAACTTCGCCATGCGCTCGTCGTCGCCGTACGCGTCGTACACAAGATTGCGGAAGTCCTGGCCAGTCATCGCAAGATCGCCACGAGAGCGGTTGAAGATGCCGCATTGGCGCGAGATAGCCACGGCCGTATCGATGTTGTCGCCGGTGCACATGCGCACCGTCACGCCAGCCGCCTGGCACTTCATCACGGCATCCGCCACCTCCGGCCGCAGCGGGTCCTGGATGCCGAGCAGGGACAGCCACACCAGCGCCTCGGTCGGCTCATCCTCGGGAAGCTCGGTGCCGCTAAGCACCGCGTACGCGACACCGATGGTCCGGTTCCCCATGTCCGCCAGCTTCTTCACCTGCTGCGCGATGCGCTCGCACGCCTCGTCCGTCATGGGCACCTCGTCGCCCGCCTCGTCCACGTACCGGTCGCACAGCGGCAGAATGCGGTCGACCCGCCCTTCACGTGGTGCAGCAGCGTCCCGTCCTCCTGCCGCACAACAGCGCTCATCCGCTTCCGGTCGCTCGTGAACGGGAAGATCGCGAACCCGCGCTGCTGGCACGCCTTGCGGATCCGCTGGTGCGGCCGCGACTTCATGTCGCATACGTCCGCCTCCGTCATCGCAACGCGGTCCACGAAGTCCAGCAGCGCGTTGTCCGTCTTGTTGCCCCTGTCCGCCACCCACTGCCAGTACGGCGTAACCCTGTGGCCCTCCTTGTCCGTCGTGCTCACAACCTTCTCGCTCGAGCTGTTGACCGCAATGCCCTCGCTCAGCCGGCGGAGAGAGGCCGCGCGCATGTCAGACAGCGGAATCGGCTCCACCAGGTCGCCCGGACGCTTCACGATGAAGTGCTGCATGCCAACGTAGCCCTGCACCACGCTCATCAGGTTCTGCGTCAGCGTGCCCGTCTTGTCGCTGCAGATCTGCGTCGCGTTGCCCATCGTCTCGCACGCGCGCAGGCGGCGCACCTGGTTGTTGTCATCGTGCATCTTGCTCTGAGAGTAGGCAAGCGCGATCGTCACGGCCAGCGGCAGACCCTCCGGCACGGCCACCACGATGATGGTGACACAGAGAAGAAAGTAGTCGAGGAAGTGGAGGTAGGACGTTCCCGGCTCGTGCTGCAGCATGCGGAGCACCTCCATCATGGAGAGCAGAGCGAACAGCAGCATCGCGGAGCCGAGACCGATGCGACCGATGAGGTCGGCAAGCTCGTTGAGGCGCTCCTGCAGTGGCGTCGGGCGAGGCGCGCCAGCGCCGCACGACTCCATCAGCAGCTTCCCACCGAACGAGCGCTCACCCACGGCGCACGCCAGCATGTACGCGCTCTCCGCAGTGTTCACCACAGTCCCCGTCAGGATGAACGGCGCGTCCACGCTCTTCTTCTTAGGGTCGTTCTCGCCCGTCACGCTGCTCTCGTCGATCACAACGCTCATGCCCGTCACGTAGAGCCCGTCCACAGGCACCACAAGCCCAGGCGACAGGCCCACAACATCGCCCACGACGATCTCCGTCACATCAATCGTGGTCTCTTCGCCGCCACGGCGCACGCGAACCGGCTGCGCGAGTTCTCCTCCGTCAGCTTGTGGAACTTCTGCTCCTTGCGATAGTCATTCACGGATGACACCGTGGTCACAATGACCACAGAGCAGACGATGGCAAAGCCCTCGATCCAGCCCGTCTTGTAGTCCACCGCCGTCTGGCCGGGGTCAGGCACAGTGAGCCCGAGGATGAGCGACACGATGGCCGCCACCGTCAGCAGGCGGATCATGCTGTCCTCCCAGGAGGCCTTGTAGATCGCCCAAAATGTCAGCGGCGGGTCCTCGGGCAGCGCGTTCCGGCCAAAGAAAACGCGGCGCGCCGCCACCGTGGAGGCATCCACGCCGTCCGTCAGGGACGTGTGCAGCGTGTTCGAGATGCCCTCCACCCTGCCGAGCTTGTCGTACAGCGGCATGGCCTCGTTGGCGCGGGCGAAGATGTCCTCGAGAGACGCCTGTATGCCAGTACCGAAGTGTTCGCCATCGATGGCGGGATTCGTAGCCGGGATGGTGGGGCGAAGTGGCGTCGGCAGCGCTGCGGTGACGTGTGTGCGATGCTGGGGCGCATCTGTGACCACCACGACGTCCGCGGGGTTCTTCAGCGCCATAGTGGGAATGAAGGGTTTACGGCGTGGGGGGTCTTTTCGCTTTGAGCGTTGGCGGAGAGGCTTTGCAGTCGTTCCCTGCACTTGCGTGAATGGCAAGCCTGGCACGGTGTGTGAATCGAAGGACCGGAGTGGGTGGAGGAGCTCAGGTGAGGGGAGGGAAGAGGGCAACGGCAGGGAGACAAGAACGGCCAACAAGCAAGGCGCACGAGGCGTTGGACAGCGAGAGGAGAAGCAAACCCCCGACTAGAACGAGTAAAAGTAGCGGAGAGGGCGCGCTGTCGCAGAGGAGATGAGCGGGGGAGAGGGGAGGGGAGGAGAGGAGGGGAGGGGAGGAGAGGGGACAGAGAAGACGTCCAAAGAAAAACACAAAATACCGACGCACTTGCCAAATACTCCGACAGGCAGGCAAAAGGCCCCCCACGTCCTTCAGGGATGACACCCCCAACCCCCCTGTTGCTCTTGGCTGACGTGTGTTGAGGCAACAGAGCGAAGAGCAATTCGCAGCGCTGAAGGGGAAAGGGGAGAGGCAATGGAAGCCACAGAAGGAGGTGAAGACTCACAAAGAAATCGGCAGGGTTGTTGCAACAGCACCACCCACGGCGATGAAGACACACAGACACACACGCTAAAGGCAAAGAGGGAGTGGCACAGAGAGTGCGCGGGATAGGGCTAACACTGGACTTTGGAGCACGTGCTCGCGAGTGGGTCTGACAGGGGGAGGGGGAGCGGGGGGGCGGTGTATGTCCGATGAAATGGCGAGTTCAGAAGAGCGTCTGCTGCAGGGGGAGACGTCTGTAAGAGCGGAAGAAAGCGACGATGTCTGCCGTTCTCACGGACGGAAACGAAAATGAATAGGCGAAAGAGCGCTACTGCCGCAGTCGCACACAGAGGCACTCAGAAGGGCACTAAAAAGCTCCTCCGTGTGGGGGGAGGGCCGGGGGTGAGAGGGCGAGCGCCTGAGCAGTGCTGGAGGCAATCAAGTTGACCTCTCTTCTCTTTATCAAGGAAAATTCACGCCGGCGAATCTGACTCCGGCAGTTGCGACTGATATGCTTCGCACGCCTAAGTAGGTGTGTACTTCTCTACCTTCCGTTGAAGTCAAGCAGAGTGTGTGGGCAAGCTGTTATGCGTACCTCTCGCTCTCTCTCTCTCTCTCCTCTCTCTCTCTCTGCGTGATCACGTTGCACAGCAGAGAAGGGAAATGAGGCAAAGGAGAAAGGGGGTGCTTTGACCGTTATGTCGCGGTCGCCCACCCTCTCCTGCCTGTCTATGGTGATGTCTTCTGGCTGGCTGCTCTGCGCAAGCAGTCTACGTGAAGGTGCAACGGGTCGCCTCTGTGTGCAGAGACAGTGGGCGAGTAGGAGCGCAACGATGCGATGGAGATGGCAACAGCGAAGGAACTGAATGATGAGGATAGGTAGATATATTAAGAGAGTGAGCAACGCAAGAAGAGGAGGTAAACGGGAGGAAGGGAGGCAACACGCGCACGTCCCCCACGCACAGAAGAAAACAGAGACGAAGAAGGGCAGACACACACACACACAAGGCGCACGCCGGCTCACCGACTCAAAGAGAGGCAGAGAGAAGCGTACTCTCGCACAAGGAGAGAAGCTCACAACTGTACACTCGATGAATGAAAGAGCGATGGAGTCGAGTGGCGTGGTGCAGGGAAGAGGGAGGGAGGGGGGGGCAACAGAGAAGAGGGTGAGGAAAGAGAAAGTGGGATACGTTTGAGGCTGCGCGCGCAGGTATGTGCGTGCACAACGCCGATCTTCACCTCCACGTGGTGGTGGTGGTGGTGGTGGTGAGAACTTGACTGGGGAGGGGGGAAGGACAGGACAGGACAGGAGAGGAGAGGAGAGGAGAGGTGGTGGAGAGGTACAGAGAGGAGAGTGACACAAAAAGCAAAGGAGAAAGAGCACAGAAGATCAACGCACGTCTCGTGCAGTTGGTGTACACGTGGGTGCGTGGGCGCCGACGAGAGGGGGGAGAGAGCGAGCGAAATTAAGAGAGTGAAAAGGAGGTGTGCGGCCGGAGCACAAGTAGAGGGGGGGTGGCCCACGAGCTGCCTAAACAGCCAATCGAAGAGGCACATATGCAAACGACGCCTCATCCCATCACCTCACCTTCTCTGAAGCACCTGATACTCCCCCCCCCACCCACCACCCATTGTGTGTGGGTGTGTGTGGTGTATGCACTTACCCGTAGGACGGCACGTGTCTGGCCTTGTCTCTTACCGAGAAGTGCCCTCGTAGAAGTTCGTGCACTTCTCGGTACTTCACTCGCTCACAGTCACTCTCCCTTCGCCTCTCCCTCTCTGCACGCGTAGACGCAGCGAGCAATACCAGAAGAAATTAGGACTTCAGTAGCAGTAGCAACACACAAACAGCTGTACAGACGCACATCTACACATGCACCGCTTCTTCAAGCACCTTTCCTAGCGCGGCGGCACCGGGAGGTATCGCAATCGCGCGAACCCCTCGCATCACTTCCGCCCGGAATCTGAACAGCTGCGCGACAGCGCGATGGAGTCGTTTGTTCTCAGCCGCAACGCGCTCACATTCCTCTAACAGAGCCTGCAAGCTGTGCAGGTGCAACTCGGGCAGCACCACAGGATTCGGCACCAAAGACATGTCCTTGGGCATGCTGAAAGGAACATCCGTAGTGAGGAGGCCTGCACCTCAGCGTCCTGCACGGCAGCCGCAACAGGGCTCATCGCTGTACTGTTCTCCAATACGTCAGCCGCCACATCCGTCTGCGACCACGTCTCCTTGCGTTCCACCGGCGCAGCAGCAGCGAGCTGGTCCTCCTTCAAGCGCTGGACCTCCGCCTCCAGCGCACGACGCTGCATCTCACCATTCTCCAAGAAGTTATGCGCCTTCTCCTTCCATCCCTCCATATTTTCCCTGAAAGAGTTCATTTCGACAACCGCGTTCTCGCGCTCGCGCTCCGCGGTCTCTAGCGCCCCCTGCAGGCGGCTCATCTCCGTCGCATGCTCTGCAGCAGACGTTTGGGCAGCGTTGGTGGCAGTCTCTAGCGCCGCCACCTGCGCCTCAAGCTCCTGAATGCGATTCTTGTCCTCCAACATGGCCCCTTTGACTCGCTCCTTCCACAAAGCTAGCTTGGCCTGCACAGCGTCCTCGAGCACTTCAGGTGGAATGTCAGCGGCAGTCATCTGTGCTGGGGGCGCAGAGAGGGTGTTATCGAAGAGCCCTGTGGATGGAAGAGAGGGTGATGGACTAAGCACTGCCGGTGGCGCCTTCGTCAAGCTCTCCGTGATCGATGTGGCAGCGGCAGACGGCAATGTTGGCTGCACTGACGAGCAGCGCTGCTCTTGAAGCTGAGAGTGAGCTTGCTGAAGCGCCTCCCTAACGCTGTAGAGCTCTTGCTGAAGAGCAGATACCTGAGCCTGGAGGTGTTGTTGCTGCTGGTGCTGAGCAGCGACAGGTTCGCCAGAGTCCAGTGAAGGGGCCGTGGCCGCTGCCAGTTGAGCTTCTAGGCCACGGATACGCTCCTGGTCAGCCATCATGACAGACATGACCTTCGTCTTCCACGTGTCCACCTTCGCCTGAAGCTCGTCATATTCACGCTGCCGCTCACGCAGCTGCTCCTCCAGCTCTGAGACACGGAAGACGTGTTGCACTTGCTGTTCCTCGAGCTCCCGCTGCAGTTGACGCAGCTGCGATGCGGAAACGGTGGCATCTGTGGCAGTGCCAGATCCAGCGGAGAAGGGTGATGTTTCCCTACTCGAGTTGTGCATAGGAGCGCTCTGGTAGGCACGCGAGGACTGCGAGAGGCTCTCCTCCGCTGACGCACCGGTGACACTTTCGATGAACGTCTCCATGGCTGATATGCGCTTGTTCTTCTCGCGGATTTGGTTCGCCTGCTTCTTGGCGATTTCGATGAGCTCCTCGCGCGGCATGCAGCCCAAGTCGATGACATGCGTTCGCGGCGAGGACATCTCCTTCCTTTTGTCTGCCCCGCAACGATCTAACGCACGGTCTATACGTATCCCCTTCGACTGTGCGTGTGAGCGTGTGTGGAAGGGGGGGGGATGAGAGAAGGGGAGACGCAGCGGGGCGGGGCGGCGCAGCGGGGGTCAGAGACGCAGAAAATAACTCTAAAAGAAGCGATTTGCGCTCGGTAGTGAGTGAGTGAGTGAGTGAGTGAGCGAGCGAGCGAGAGGGAGAGGAAGGGAGAGGGAGGAGGGCAGTAAAAAGAAACGAGCGTGGAGAGGAAATGCAGTGATGGGACTAAGCAACTGAGGTGAGGGAGACACGCCACACACACACACACACACACACACGTTGATCACGCGCCGAAGAGGGATTGGATGTGGTCTTCCCCTCTTCCTCTCCTGCGTCTCGCAGTGTCGCCTCCTCAGCTCGTTAAGAGTCACTGACAGGTCTCAGCTCTTGTTGTGTTTATAGCGGGTGGGTGGAAGAACAGATAGTGATGATGGGAAGGAGAAGAGGGGGGAACAGAGTAGAAGGTAGTGATGCTGAAGCATGGAGAAGGGGATGGGGGAGACGTCGTGCCATCCAGCATGCAGGGCACAAAGATGTGCGCGTTCTTTGGCGGTCTGAAGCGTAGCCTTCTCTGCCACGTGTGTATGTGTATTACTCTGTTATGTTCGCCGTCGATGGGTGTTGTGTCTTGTGTCGCTTGCCGCTGAGCCACGGTGCTTAGAATGTTGTCTGTTAGCCCTGCGTTCGCTTCTCCCTTCAGGCAAAGAGAGAGAACGACTGCGGAGGTGATGTGCCGGTTAGTGTGGATGCGCGGGTATGGGCGTGCCTCAAAGTGCGCCCTCTGCGAAGTCGATGTAATGAGAAGAGAAGCCCAAAAGAGAAAGGCCAAACCACCGCTGCCACACACACAGCGACCCGAACCTTCACAGCGCAGCCTCCCCACTCATTCCCATCGCACACAGACGCACACGCACTCTCAGCAACTACGCAATAGCGGACACCGTGCCCACCACCGTCACGTCGATAGCGCAGTCCAACGGCGCCGCGGACTCCGCGTCGCCAGCACCCTTGCCAGCCTCCTCGCGCAGTCGCTTACCTGCGTGTGCGTGGGCCGCGCCGTTGGCGACCGCGCCACCCTCAGCGGGCCTGCCACAGGGAACGACAGTGAAGCTCAGTCGCACCCGCTCCACCTGCGTGCGCAAGTCCAACCTCGCGAAGGCGGAGGTGAACACGGGTGCCATGACGCCACGGTGTGCCATGCGAGCCTGTGCGTTGATAACGCGCTTGTCATACGGTGCGGACGGCAGCGTCACAGTACCAACGGACGTGGATGCGACTGAAGACGAGGGGGCAGGGCCTGAGGGAGAGGGAGTAGCCGTGCCGCCAAACCGCAGCGGAATCACAGCGACGACGTACGACCTCGGTGCGCAGTTCCCTTCCCCAGAGACGTGCGCGTGCACGACGATATCAGCCGCTAGACCACTGTCCGAAGAGAGAGATGACGGCATTCTCCCTGTGTGCTGTTGCTTCTGCGTAGGTTTGCCGGCCCCATTGCTCGTACAAGCGGTTGCTTTCGTCGGTCCAAGCCGCGCGTGAATGCCACTGATCTGCAAGGTGAACTTCCCATTCGGGTAGGGAACCACCAGAGTCTGTGCAGCCGCAGAAGCCTCACTGCTGCGCCGCGCGTTCGCCTCGCACGCGTCCCGCATCGACGGAATATGAAAGCTCAGCACAATCGGCTTCATCTGCTATACAGAAAGAGAGACGGACCTAAGGTGGAGTAACGTTGCTTGGCGAGTAAAGGGTGCGCGCGAAGGGGACGTCTTGCAATTCTGTGGAAACTCAGCCAAGCAAGTGGCGCCGCCAACGTTAAAGATGTAACAGGACGTTCTGGCTGGAGCGAACAAGAAGAGCGAAGGAGGAGAGAGGAGCAGTGCAGGGCACAGGAGGGAAGGGGGGTGGTGGTGGGAAGAGGAGGAGGAGGAGGGCGGCTGGGTGACTTTGTGAGAAAATGAAAAACAAAGCCGAGAAAGAGGGCCCTGGCACACCCACGCGCACATGCACACATACACGAGACCGACGCCACAGCTTACGACGTGAGCAACCCCCTCCAGTGACCCGGCTGGTCCACGCAGAGCAGCCACATATGTGTATATACAGATGAGAAGAAGGGGGGAGCTGACTCACGCTGGCTGCCTTCTCGTTCGTTGTTATTCGCCCACCGCAGACTGTGCCATCGTTATATAACCTCACGTGCGCCTCGCCATACGTATGGGTAGGAGTGTGGGTGTGGGTGAGTGTCTCAGTACTTTAGTATCGCCCCCTCCCTAACCCACCTCCAGGGCCGCTGCCTCCTACGGGTGTAGGTCAGCTTCCTCCCTCTCTCCCATCGAACCAGGAAGTCAACGGCGGCATGCCCCAACGTAAAGCTGGCGTGTTCAGTGACAAGGGCTTTGTTAGCCCTTTGGCTTCAGAATGTTTTCACTTTACGTGGACCAACGGCTACGCGACGCACCCCTTACACGCTCAACACCCTGCACAGGCACACACCCATCTATACAGAGAGAGAGAGAGATGCACATGGGTGTTGCCTGCGTATGCCATAAACATCCGTGCGTGTGTGTGGGTGGGTGTGCGTCGGCAGCTTTGCCCACGGTATCCTTCTTCCTTGTCTTGTTCGCTTGCGGAGTTCGGCGAGGAGCGGGGAGATAGAGAGAAGAGCGGGCAGAGAGGCTCAAAACTCACACCCGTCACTCTCCCCTTCCCCCTCCCCCGTCGTGGTTCGCAAGCCAATACACCCGCACACAAGAAGGCCGCTCGTCCGTCTCCGCATCCACAATAACTCACTTTTAGTTTGCTGCTACGCAGCATCGGATGAATCGTCATTCTCCTCGTCATCACTTGTCTCCATGAAGTTCATGCCCATGCCACTACTCTCATCGTCCTCGTCCGTGGGACGCTCGTAGTAGCCCGTCAGGTGCACCGTCGGATAGACAGCGGCAGCTTCGGCGCCAGCGCCATGAGCACCTGATGCGGTCTTGTGGTGCTTCTGACTCCGCCCCGTCTTCTTACCTACCTGCAGAGCAGGTGAGGATGACGACGGCGCATCAGCAGCAGCCGTAGATCCAGTTTGTGGCACGAGCACAAATGACACCGCCTTCGAGAAGAGAAGCTGCAAGGGGCAGTACGTGATCCTCTGCGCCGGGGACAAGGAACAGACGGCAAATCGAGTGGGCAGGCCATGTCCCTGCACGCACAATGTAACAGGGCTGTACGCCTTGGCCGTCAGTGACGAAGACGCCCCAGCGTCCGTCGACTGCTGCGGTGGCGGCACCATACTCGTGACGGCGCACTGTGTGATAACAAGCGACGTCCCCTTCGGGATGGCGAAGCTCATCGGGACTCCATCTGGCTTCAGCTCAGCCCCAAAGAAGCAGCTCAGCATCGTGTCGTGAGCGCGCGCGCAAAAATGAGGCGTGCGGCTTTCTTGACGTTTTTGTTTGGCTCTAAATCGAAACTGCACTTCTCGACGTGTGTTGTCTTTTCCTGCTTCGATGTCGCTCTCGCTCGCTCTCTCGATGGTGACGTGGAGCTGTGCCACCACAGGGGAGGGGAGAGCGGCGGGCGGCACATCGTATCAAGCATTGGAAGCGCAAGAGGAACGCGAAAGACGGAGAAAGAAGAGAGGGGATGGGGGGAGGCTCGATGCGATCACACCGCCCCTACACACACACACACACACGCCTTGTGTGGCACCCCTGCCTGTTGAGGAGAGGGGAGGGGAAACGGTGCGGAGAGTGCGCCAACACACCGGTGCGCCGCACATGTGCATGAGTCCAATGAATGAAGCACAGAAAGAATACTGCGCGCACACTGGCGCAGAGAAGATACTCCTCTGTGCCGGTGGCCCGATACCGCTGCGGTTGCCCGCGCTGCGTGCTCACATCCGCTTGGCTTCGAGTATTGGTCATTTCGTTTTGCTTGGTAATCTCGTCGCGTGACGTTGTACATACCTCACATCTCGCCTTGTCTCCCCTGTTCTCGTCTTCGCTCCTCTGATTCCCTGGCAACACACAACGAGCACTGGAAGAAGAGAGAGAGAGAGAGAGATGGCGAGCGTGCGCGTGTGCAAGCCTTCTTGCCCTCTCACATACGCGCACACCCCCGGAAAGCCCGCCGTCAACATTTTTCGACAGGGACGATTGCCTTCACCTAACTGGCACACGTCCACCTCGCGCTTCAGCAACTGCTCCCCCCTCCCCCCTAAGAGGAGCACACACACATATGCGAACAGCTCTGTTGCCGACCACTAGAAGAGAGGCATGACGCCGGTGCTATCACTTCCTACTTTCCCCCATCCTCCTCCTAAGCCTCATCACCACAATCGCCACTGCCACGTGAGAAGAGCGGTAAGAGGTGAAGAGAGGGAGGGTGCTCCGCGCAGCAGAGAGAGAGAGGGGGGAGACACACGCACACACACACACACACACACACACGCACACACACACACACACACACAGTCACACAGTCACACAGACATGCGCAGAGTTGCTGAGATGCCATAAGACGAAAAGAAAGCGAAAAGAGATGAGGAAAACACAGGGAAGGGAAAGCAAGACGTGGACGTTACATTTGGCTCTGATAGTTGGGGCCACCGCCGCCCTCAGGCACCGTCCAGTTGATGTTCTGCGTCGGGTCCTTAATGTCGCAGGCTTTGCAGTGGAGGCAATTCTGCGCGTTAATGACTAGCCTATCATTAACAAACTCATACACGCCAGCCGGGCAGAAGCGCGCCTCCGGTCCAGCGTACTTCTTCAGATTCACCTCTTCGGCAACCTTGGGGTCCTTGAGGCACAGATGACACGGCTGGTCAGCATTGTGAGCCGTTCCACTACGGCTGTGGTTGGTCAACAGGTCAAAGGTGAGAACACCATCCGGTTTCGGGTACTCAATCTCCACACAGTCTTTCGCTGGTTTCAGAGACAAGTTGTCTGGTTTGCTGTGCTGAAGTGTCCAGGGCTCGCGGCCTTTCACCAGAAGCGAGGTGATGCCGGTGTAGACCATGCCCCATGTGAAGCTCTTGTGGAAGCTCTGCCGAACATTGCGCACTGTGTAGAGCTCCTTGTACAGCCAGCTACTGCGGAAGTAGTCGTCGTAGCTCTTGCACTCCACGCCGCTGGCCGCCTCCTCCTTGCCACCCTTGAAGGCGTCCTCGTAGACGGCTTCGGCGGCCAGCATGCCAGACTTCATGGCTGTGTGCGTGCCCTTGATCTTCGGCAGGTTCAAGAAGCCAGCACAGTCACCCACTAGCACGCCTCCGGGGAAGTGCAGCTTTGGTAGTGCGCTAAAGCCGCCCTCAACCAACGTACGTGCACCGTACAGGATCGGACGGCCGCCCTCCAGCTGCGCCCGAATGAGGTCGTGCGTCTTCCACTTCTGCATCTCCATGTACGGTCGGCAGTAAGGGTTTGAGTAGTCAAGGCCCACCACGTAGCCGCACGAAATGAGGCTGTCGCCGTAGTGATAGAGGAAGGCGCCACCGTAGGTGTTGTCGTGTCCCTTATCCGTTGTTGGCCACCCCACCGTGTGCATGACGGTGCCTGGGTGATGCCGCTCCTTAGGCACCTCCCACACCTCCTTGATGCCGAGTCCGAATGTTTGTGGGTTGTCGACGGTGCGCAGCCCAAAGCGCTTCTCTAGCTTCTTGGTGCAGGAGCCACGGCAGCCCTCGGCAAAGATGGTCTGCTTTGCGCGGAAGATCATACCAGGCTCGTACTGCGCCGTTTGCCTGCCCTTCTTGTCTACACCCCTGTCATTCAGCTGCACCCCCGTCACGGCGCCAGTAGCCTCGTCAACCACAACGTCCGCCGCCGCAAAGCCGGGGTAGATCTCGACCCCGAGTGCCTCAGCCTGCTCACCAAGCCACTTGCACACGCCACCGAGGGATGTGATGTAGTTGCCGCGATTGTGCAGCGTTGAGGGCAGCCACGGCATCTTGAGACTACGTGACGGCCCTGTCAGGACATGGAAGGCGTCGGTCGTGACGGGTGTCATGTTGGAAAAAACAGAGCCCTCCTGCACACGCCACCCGGGCAGTAACTCATCCAACCCGTGCGGCTCCACGCAGGCGCCGGAGAGTGTGTGGGCGCCGATCTCGCTTCCCTTCTCGATGAGGCCGACGCGGAAAGAGTCCCTCTGGTCCCCGGCGAGCTGCTTCAGCCGAATGGCAGCCGAAAGCCCCGAGGGACCGCCGCCGACGACAACAACGGCGAAGTCCTCAATGTCGCGGTGCACCTCAGACCCCGCAGCCGCGGCGGCGACACACAAATAGCGCGAAGTCCAGCGCAGCATGATGGCGCAGCACAGATGCCCTACCCTACGACTGATGTACCGTGCAAGAGTAACTGTGTGCGTCAGTGCAGTCACGGGTGTCTAAGTATATAGGACCTGCGCGGAACAGGGAGAGGGAGGGAAGTGAGTCACAGCTAGAAGCAATAACAGGCAGGGAAAGGGGAGAAATGTGGCACAGATCCACTGGCTCAGCGCCACCTGAGCCTTTTGGCAACTGGTGTGCCTGTGGGTGTGTGTGTGTGTGTGTGTGGGGGGGGGGGGGGGGGGTAAGTCACGGAAGCCCGGGTGCGAGGCGGCGAGGAAGAGAGCGAGCGAGAGAAAGCGCACGACACAGAAAAGGGTGAAGAACGGGGAGTACCCACGTGAAGGTGTTGCTGATGTGCCTGTGTAGGGGTGCGTCGGTAAACACTTGGCGCTTGCGTCAGCGCGGGTGCGTACGAGCCCAGTGGATGAAGTGACTCGTGAAGTGGGAGAGCAAAGCAGCAGCAGCGGGGTAAACACGAATAAGGGTGGGGGGAACAAAGCAAGTGGGGGTAAAGAGTCTAAGGCACGGGAGAGGTGGGGAGCGGTGGGGAGACGAGGGGCGGGATGGCAGCGAGAGGACGCCGCCCTTCTTGGTTTCGCGTCTTTTAGCCCGCTACTTCTGTGTGTGCGTGCGGGGGGATGACACGGGGAGGAGGGGGGATAAGGCGGTCGCCGGAGGCCTGTGCGCACTTGTGCGTTTTGTTCAGCGACTCGGGGGAGGAAAGGAGGGAGGGGGGCAGTGATGAGGAATGATGACAGCGATGGTGGTGCACAACGTGGGATCGTAGATGGCCGCAAGCACCGAGGCGGATGCAGACGCAGCAGTGAGCGCGACGCAGGCAGCCGGAGACGTCCGCTGAGCCACGAATGAGTGGCACATACGCTGTTGTACGCAGAGAAGGCAGCGAGAAAATGAGGGCACAAACAGGAAGGAGTCGGCGTGTGTGCTGCTCGCTGAGGGGCTCTCCTTCTCCTCGGCTCTCGTGCCTGGAGTGTGGGGGTGCGTCGTGTGCTGGGATCGGCGTCTCTCCTTTTTGAAATTTGAACTGCCGACACACACACGCACACATGGGGAAGAATAGGAGAGGGGGGAGAGAAATTCACACACGAGAAGTAAGCCCAGCAGATTGATGCACGGAGAGGGAACGACACACACACACACACACACACACACACGGGGGAGACAATTATGCCATATGGTGTCGAATCAGCAGCCCAATAACAGCCACGATGATGGCGCCGTACAGCATCGCGTTCTCCAACAGCTCGTACCACGATAGCATCGCCTTCGCAGCGCCCACTGCGCTCCTCTTAGCGTGGCTCCACAGAACTTGAAGCATGGCGGTCAGCATGCCCAGTGGCCCCTGAAGAGCGGCGCGCCTGTCCTGGTGCACCCAATGGGCACCCCCCACGCCGGTCGATAGTGGGACATCAATGCCATTCATCCCTACCTCATCCATGGAGAACGGCGAGTCAGCTGAAGTCGAGGACGAGGCGGAGGGTGATGTAAACGCCGTCGACTGCGGTAGCAGCCCAGAGATGCCAAAGTGCCGCAGAGACCACTGCACGTTGAGCATCAGCAAGGCAAACTGCACTGCCATCCAGCCCCGCTCCTCTTGCTTGAGCGACGCCGTGTAGTACTTCCACGAAAGGTACACATCAACGCCGCGCGCCATCGGGTCCGTGCTGGTGCGGTCCCACGCGTTTGCCGCGGCCTTGACAGCTAAGTAGAAGGCCGGTGATGCTACCAGGTACTCGGGCGGGTTCGAGTGCACCATCCATTCAGCCCCTGTGGGGACGCTGGTGTAGTGGCGCAGCACGTCAGGACGCTCTGCCACCTCCTGTGCGGACATGCCTCTCACCACCCGCGTCACGCGAGGGGCTTTATGCAGACCCAGCTGGTACATGAAGCCCACGTTGAAGAGTGCCTGTGCATTGTGATGCTGATCACCTGCGATGCGATAGTACGCCAGTGCGCGCTCCATGTTCACCCCGTACAGGGGAGACTCCCCATAATAATAGAAATTGCCGAGTCGCAGATACGCAGCCCCGAGCGTGGCGTGCGTGTGCGTGTGATGCAGCACTGTGCGCTGCAGTAGATGGTAGAGCAGCTCGCTGGCGGCCGCCTCGCCGGAGAGGTACTGAGGAGTCCCCGCTGGCGTGGAGGGCGAAGGCCACAACAGAGGGACCGCACCGGCCTTGCCGACATGTCTGCCATCCTGCAGTGTCGTGTCCGCTACCTCGAGGTATTCATCTACGTACTGGGCGGCCACCCACGGAGAGACTGCGTCGCCCGTCTCGGCCAGGCTGAGAAGCTCGACAAAGGAGACCAACGACACAGTGGTGGGCCCTTCACCTTCGTCTGACGACACCAAAGACTCCTCCACAGCATGCAGGCGGTCAAGAATGCCGGCAAGCAGCACTTGATACTCCGCCTCCGACCGCGGTCGCACAAACCCGCCAAGATGGTTGGCAGCACCGCCGTCATCGTCTTGGCCCCGGCTGCCGTCGTGTGAAGGCGCATGCCTGACCCTCGTCTCCCTCAACAGTTGTGAGTCACCGTCTCCGTTGATTCCCATCTTCCCTTCCGCATCACCATGACTCTGCCCCTGCGGCTGCACATTTGCATTGTCAGATCCGACGGCGGCACCGCCACCCGAACGGCGGTTGCCGGACGCGCGGTGCTGCCAAGTGCCAAAGGACGCGGTGCGCTGATACAGCGCTAGTGCCCGCTCACACTCTGCCGCCGGTATGCCTCCACTGTCCTCGGCTACCTCGCTCAGCAGGTTTGCCAGCTGCCACTGCGCCAGTACGCTGCCTTGCTTCGCCGCCCTTTCGAAGAGGCGGCGCGCCTGCTTCTTGTCTAGCTCCACCCCGCGGCCATGCAGAAAAAGAACGCCGAGGTTGTACAGCCCCTCCGCGCAGTGGCTGCGGTAGAAGTACTGCGCGGCCGTCACGAAGTCCGGCGGTCCGTGCGACGGCGGCGCCGCAGACTTGTCGTCCACGTCTGACTCGTCAGTGGCGTGGCTGTTGGCGTCGGCCGCGCCATGGCGCTGGTCTTGATGGAGGTATCCAATAGCGTGGAGGAAGCCTATCCCGTTCAGGGACAGGGCATCGTTCTGCAGAGCGCCTAGGCGGAAGTGGTGAAGGGCCCTCCGCAGGTCAGGCTGCAGTGGTGGGCTGATGGATGAGTCACCAGCCATGTACAGCTGACCCAGGGCACCCTGCGCTCGGGCACTGCCCTGTTCAGCAGCGGCCTTGAAGTAGGTGGCGGCGCGACGGCCATCGCGCGCCACCTGATAGTCACCCTTGAGGAGCAAGTACCCTAGTGTGAGGATCGCATCCACGTCGCCGATGTCGGCCTGATACTTGAGGCTGATAAGATCCAGTCGGCGCTGCTTGCGCACGTCAGACGCGGCGGCGTCGTCGCGGTAGGCAAAGAAAGACGTTGAACCGCTGCGACTGCCCCTGCCGCTGCCAATCGTCTTGGCGCCAGCGGCCGTCGGTGTCACACCACTGCGGAGGCAGCAGCAGTGCCGTCGTACGTCATAGCCACCGCGTCCGCTGCCTCGCGGTAGTGCGCCAGCGCGCTCTCGCAGCTCTCCACAACCCCGAGGCCGAGCTTGTAGCGGTACCCGAGCGCCATGTGCGCCTCCGGTACCGCCTCCATAGCGGCGAAGGAGTAATACATGAGTGCATCCCGCTCGCTGCGTGGGACGCCGACGCCGTAGGCATGCAGCACGCCGAGAAGCCAGTTCAGCCGTGCATGTCCGTACGGCGCCACGTCACGGGCTCGCTGAACGAAAAGTGTCACGTTCTCCTCCACGTAGAGCGCCTCCAGCGCGTGGTAGTAGAGGTAGGAGAGAGCAAGTGGCGACGGGGGTGGGGATCGAGGGTGCAGCACGTGGTGCTCGCAAGGATGATACGGCGTGTCGGTGCTGCTACAGGGCGTGGTGATTGCGGCAGAGGCTGGTGAAGAAGGCGCAAACCCTTCCCTTTCTTTGCTCAGCCCATCACCATCGGCATTCCCCACATCAGCGGCAGACTCTCTGACGGAGCTCTCGGCCCCCTCCGTGAAGCCAGTCTCAGCAGCAGCAGTGTCATCCGGTCCTGCCCAAAACTCGGTGGCCGCCCCCTTCCCATCCCTGATAGTGTCGGCATCGGTGGCAGAAGCAGCATCACCGGGCTCAACCTGGTCCTCTGTCGCTTGCACATAGGCTGCAGCCTCACCGCTCTCCTCAGCAGACACCGGCACGTCGCTAGCGACATCGGCGGTGGCGAACAGCGCTACAGAACGATCAGTTTCAGGCACCTCCGAAGTTGCAGCGTGCTCCTCTGCCGCCAACTCCGCTTCAGGCAGTGGCGCTTCTGCGGGCCGCACCTCCTTCGCCAAGCCACCCGATGTGCCGGTGAGAATCCCATCATCTGCTGTAGTGACTTCTGCGCCACGCGTCGCACCATCGTCCTTAACTCCCCCGCCCTCCGTCCACTGCTGGTCTCGTCATGGTGCTCCGGCAGCTGTTGTTCCTGCGCCTCCAGCACAGAAGGGGAGTCTGATGACACCTCGCCGCCCACCTCCTCGTGAACTTCACCGGCCCGTGCCTGGTGCAGCTCTTCTGAAGTCCTCTGCGCCGTTGGCACTTCAGGCGAAGCAGGTGCTGCGTTGACTGTAGACGGTGGGGGGTTTCCTGATATGCGGCCTCCGCGGCAGCCTCCTGCTGTCTCTTGGTCACCTCCCATCCAGGCCCACTTTGCTGAGTGGTGCGCGCATCACGGTCCAAAGCGGCGCTCTGCTGATCTTCATGCGGATCTCGGCCATCCCTCTGGAAAGGCAACCGATCCTCTGTCCGTGGTTGCGGCGATGCAGATGAGTCCCTTACTTTCCATGCAGGAATGGAAGGGGCATCCTCATCGAACGCGGGTGGCTCATCTGGCTGCGCTGGTGTAGTAACGTCCTCATGTGGTGGTGGTGAAGCTTCCCACCCCTGCACCGCATCAGCAGCGGAGGCGGTTATACCAGCATGGTTGTTGGAAACAGTGACAGGCTCTGTAGCCGGAGGTGCCGCCTGCGCATCGCCCATGTAGGGAACACCCGTGTCGTCTGTGTACATAAGTGATGGGGCGCTGGCCGTCGGCTCTGTCGCCTGATGTTGCTGCTCATGCTGCCGGTTCTCCTCTTCGCCGCTGTACAGGGTGCTGTTCAGCGGCACTTGACTCGGCACATCTTGCTGCGGCAGCGGCTGCTCGGGCCAGTCACGCCCTACCCGGACGGACTCCTCCGTGAAGGCCTCTGATGGGAGGGGAGAAGAAGTTTCGGCTTTCCTGTCTGCTGGCACTGCGTCTGTGTACAGCTCAGTAGCGCGCTTCGCAGCTTGCTCGTAGTGCTCCTGCTGGCTGAGTGGGGACTTTGGTGCTCCCAGTGCTGCGTCATCGTGGTGCTGCGGTACAGCACTGGCCGGCGTGAGTTTGTTATCCGCGGCTAACACATGGGATGCGCTTAGATGTACCGCTGGGGCATGAGCCACCACACCGTTCGCTTCACTGGCAAAGGTGTCCGCCGGATGCTCTGAAGCATTACTCTCCACTTCGTCCAGAGCAGCGTGTGTGGCAACGCTTGCGAGTATGGCGAGCACCAAGACGGTGACCGAAAACCCCCAGAGAAGACTGCACCGCTGCTGACCGCTGCGGCAGCCTCGGCGCAAGACGCTGTGGATGCCCATCGCAGCAATACACCCAAACTGACAGACAAACAGCAAAGGAGTCTGCGAGGGAGAAGAGGGGGGGGGAAGCCCGTCACTACTCCTGGTGGACTGTGTCACTGTACACACGAAGAGCAGCTCTGCTATATAGGAGCAATCAAAGAGGACCCAAGTGCACAAGTGGTGTGGCAGAGGGTGTACGTGGGTCTGCGAGTGGGTTGTTGTGTCAGCGTCAAGTGCAACACGCCCCCGCCCTCTTCCTTGGCGTGTGTGCGCAGGTGATACTTGCGTGAGGTGCGGTGGAAAGGGGGAAGGGGGCAGAGAGAAGGGGGCGCACTGTCTTGCTCTTGCTGTTTTGCGCTGTGCTGCTGTGATGACTGTGTCCTCCAGGAGGATCACTCTGAAGGAGTGGGTGAGCGAGAATGAAAGAGGCAGAAAGGAGGAGAGAAATGCAAAAGCCTCCGCAGCATGAAGCGAGAAGGGGGCTTGGGCAGCAGCAAGGCCACATCGACGGCGCACGCGCACAAAGACGCGTAAGGCAGCAGAGGGGGGGGGATGCATGCATGTGCCGTCGATGTGGCCAAGTGCACGAGCAGCGGAGAGGTCCTATCCTTGCTCACACAGAAAGAGAGGAGGGAAAGGAGTCCAGTTGAACGTGTCAAGGGAGGCTCTCTTACCTTCGCACGTGGCCAATGGGGGACGGAGAAGGGGTTGTGGTTGTGGTTGGGGGAGGGGGGTTTATAGTAACGTTACTGTATGACCTCTTGACGCATTAACCTTACTGCGTGTGGGGGTGCACTGCTGCTGCTGCATTGCCCGCAGCGCCCTCACCTATCATGGCAGCCCCACTCCCCCGCACACACACACACCACACGCACGTCGGCAACAAAGACAGCACGAGTGGTAGGGGGGGAAGAGGAAGGGAACGCATTACACGACCCGGCGGGGAAAAGTGGCGAGCAGAGGAGGGTTATCGCCAGGTGTCAACAAAGGCGGTGTCGCTACGCAAGGCGGCACTGTAGGCGATGGAGACGTTGGTGTACCACTTGGCGGTCACATCCGTAAGCCCGGCCTCGGGGATAGAGAGCATGGCGGCGACGACGCTTGGCCGCAGTGGCACACGGACGCGAATCCAGCCCGCCAAGGCAGAGTCGCCCCGCGACGAGCTCGCGCCATTCTCGTACTGCGTCGCATCGACGCCGTGCAGGAGCTCCTGCTCGCAGCTCTCCACAACACCGTAGCATGACACAGGAAACCCGTTTCGAAGGGAGGCAAGACTGCGCACGACACACCACCGTTCGCCACCGCTAGACTGGCCGTGTGCCGCCGCAGCGGAGGGGCGAGCGTGGAAAAGGACTGCGACTACTGCGTGCTCCAGCGCAGCGGCCACCTCCGCGTGCGTTTGCCGGTTATGCCGCTGCTGAGCAGCCACAGAAGCAGTGACAGGGGATGTCACCTCTGCGGAAGACGAGGAGGGCAGCACGGGTTCTACCAGGCGCACATCGCCGAGCTTTTCATCACGCTCGGCTAGCACGATCGAGTGCAATGCCGAAAGTGGTGCCTCGAGGAGGGTCGTCTCGGCCTCATCTTCCACCGCGCTCGAGTCTTTGCTCGCCGCCCTCGCGCCGGAGGTGGTGCTGCCGACATAATGGCGGAACAGGGCCGAGAAGTACGTCTCCCACCGCTGCTGCCGCCCACGACTGCCTTTCATCGCCTTGATGCGGGCAATCGACGAGTACGTATCCTCTCGCTGCACACGAACTGAGTGTACTTGACCGCACCACGTGTGCGCCTTCGCAGTAGTCGAGGATGAAACCGGTGACTCGCGGTCCGAGGACCCCGCCTGTTGGACAGCCTCTTCGTGGGTGTAAGGATACGGGAGACGGCAGAGCAACACTGCCGACGGCGCCGTGCTACTGGGAAGTGCGCCTTTGATCTTGCTCTTCTTGGAGCCCGCTGCAGGTTTATCAGCGCGCTCACCACCAACAGCCGCGGCAGCAGCGCTGGCATTCCCGTGACGAACAAGGAAGCGGCGCTGCACCACCTCGGCGTTTAGCCCGTTGCGCGGATCCAGCAAAGCTGCCGTGTCCTGGGCCCATAACTCCTCCTGTGCCTTGTGCAGGTGAATCACCTGACGTGGTCGCAGACGGCGCAGTGCCTCGACAGAGATACGGCGACCCGTCTGAAGCACCCAGCCATGCGTGTTCACCACCACAGGATGCGCTTTACTCACCTCTTGTGCCTGCGCACACACGGCTGCCAGTGCGTTCGCCGCGGTCAGTGGGCATTGTGCCGCAGTGCTGCCGCCCATGAAGAAAGCTGAGACAACCTGAGCGCAGCTCGCGTCATGTGCGCGCAGCAGCGGACGCCGCACAACGGAGAGCGTCAGCTGACCCGGGACGCCAAACTCAGGCTGCCCCACATCAAGATCCAGCCAGTAGCAAAGCCCGTGCTGACTGAGTAAGGTATTTGCCAAGTATCGGCACAGCGTCGACTTGCCGATGTTCGCGGAGCCCAGCACCATGACAGAGCCGCAGCCCTGCGCTGCGATCGACGGCACAATGCTCGGTACGAGGGCGAGATCGACAGACGGCTCGCTGCGGTGGGCAACAAAGGATGGTATGTCCATGTACGCGCTCGACGGTGCAGCGGCGGCGGCGGCGTCCTGCAGCGCTCCTCCCCCCTTTGTGCTCCTCTCTGCCTTGCCACTAGCGGTGCTGTACTGACGGCCCCGTTTGCGGGTGAGGTAGAATCTCCGCGTCGGCCCCTCATTGGCATGCCGGCGCAGGGAGGATGGCGGCTGCAGAATCAGCAGGATTGGTGGCAGCTGGTTGGAAAAGAGGCTACGCCAGCTCTGCACTGTCGCCTCCACCCAATCCCAGTCCACCTCCCCAAACACAGACTCGCAGCCCCACTGCAGTGACTGCAGGAAGGCCTCCTCCTCGTCCGGCTCCCCAGTGCCAGGAGCAGCGGTCACTGCTGAAACGCCAATCATTGCCGCTGACTTCCGGATTCCTGATGCATCACAGACGCCACGGTAGTAGAGTGGATTCAGTGGATGGCCCAAAGCATCTCCAACATCCGTCCTCCTGCTTGGTTCGGCAGCGGCGGCTGTCGATAAGCCTCCGGGGGGCCACGCAGGCGCCGGCACGCGAGGCCACTGAGGCAGCTCCATGTCCTGCGCGTGCCGCGTCTTGAGCCGCTTCATGGGCATCAGCACTGCTCGGTGCTCTTCGTGCCACAGGGTCAGTTGCTTTCGACCAAGGTAGAAGCCGCTGACAGAAACTTCGCCAAGACCAAAGCCGATGATACCGCAGGGACCTTTGATGGTGACAGAGTCATGAAGTCCGACGAGGGTGTGGTGGCAGCCACTGGGGTGCATGCGGATCTCGTGGCATGCGAAAAAGAAAGACTGGAAGAAGAGAGAACGCGCACTCGTAGAGACTGTGCTGCTGCCGCTGTTGTGGGCCTCGCCGATCAGTGGCGACGGTGTCACTGTACTGCCCTTGTGCTGTGCGTGCTGATGGCGCTCGTGCTCAGTAAGCTCCGCAGCGCAGAGCCCGCCGCCACTGACCACAGTGTCGCCCTCATGCGGCGCAGGTGCGGAGGACCCCAACAGGTCATCATTGGTGTCTCCATCCTCCTCAACCTCCTCTGCCTTCTCGTCGCCTCCGCCTCGCTGAGGGAAGTCAGCGATTCACTTTCCTCCGTGGACGATGCGCTGTAGGCCCTCTCCTCCGAAGAGTACTCGCCACTCCCCTCGTCCTCCGCCTCACTCTCCTCGCTGCTGCCAGATTTCGTGTTCACGTGAAGCTGAGACTCCTGCCGACTCAGAAAGTCAGGATCATATCCAGCCATATGACGCCGCACGCGGTGGTGCTCGCGCTCCTCCTGCGCCCGCTGCCGTAGTTGGTGCCGCTGCCGACGCGTCGGTGCCCCTGAAGACTGCAGCGCCACACCGTTATGACTGCCTTCCAGTGTCTCAGCAGCCGTAGCGTGCATCGTGAATGATGATTCGAGGCTGAGTCGGTTCTCGCCATCGTCGAAGTTACTTTTGGCGGCACCGCTGGAAATCTGCCAGGCACACCTTCTCTGTCCTCGGTGCAGCTGAACTTGATGATACTCGCATTGCCAAAGGGGGATGCGCCATCCTCGTTATCATCGTCTTCCTCGTTAGAGACGCGGTCTGCAGCACTCTCACTCACACACCCGTGCGTACGCCGGCCAATGCTCTGGCGGTGACCTTGCAGCACGTCCTCGACGGTAGAGCTGGCGATCGGCTTACTGGACGTCAAAGCCAATGACGACGAGGCGGTAGCGTTGAGGAGATGTCGACGCCACTGACGCGAGAAGACCACCGGCTTCTGCTGTCTCCGCAGCAATAGCGGCTCATTGCTGTCAGCCTGCGCGTGGCTGCTGCTGGCCATCGTGTGGGCCTCCACCATCGTCGAAACAGCCGCATCACCGACCGTGAGGGCGGTAGGAAGGCCTTCTTGGGTTGCAAATGTGAGCTCAGACGCCACGGTGGGAGAGTCCGGTGCCCGCGAAAGGGACGCAGGTGACGCTGACATGTCACTGCTCGACGCCTTCGCACTCTTGGCGCGACCCCTAGTCCCACCACGAGTTGAGAAGGGAGTCTGCGGCAGTGACACAGGCTCGCCGGCACGCATGGCCGCCTCTGACGTCGATGCTGTTGCGCAAGCGGTGGTGTTGGTGTTGATCGCGTGCGTTTCCGCTGTAGACTGCCCTTGTTGCGGAATGCGCTGCAGCACTGCAGCCGGCACCTTGAAGTGTCCCGGTCCAGAAAGCACAGCACTGCTGTCACTGCCACCGCCATTCGTCGGCGTCGCTACCTGGATTTCCTCCACACCTGACACAACGACGCGGCAGCCTCGCGCCGTCACCACCGCTGTCGCAGTTGTGGCTGCCGTCGGCGTTGATATGGCCGCTGCCTGCCCCTCCGACGTTGCGAATGTCGCCAAAAGAGGAGCGCTGCCCACCCCGTCCGCTACCGACTGCGGGCGGGTGTCAACGACCCGCTTACCCCGTCTGGCAGGCATCAGGCCGGCAGCCCGCAAAGGTGCGGGTGTGTGTGTGTGTGTGGAGGGGCGGGGGCGTGCGTACACGCGTGCGTTAAGCGTATCTGCTCTGGTGCGTTTGCTGCAGGATGAGCAGCAGACACGGGTGCGGGCGTGGGTATGGGTGTGGGTGTGCCAATGCCTCGCAGGCACACGCCATGCAAAGAAGGAGAGAGACACCCCAAGTCGACGAGGACGAGAGAGAGGAGGAGAAAGAGGAAGAGAGAGAGTGACAGAGAGGGCCGCATAGAGAGGGGGGGCGCATTACGTGTAGGCGACAGCGGCGGCACCCCCCCCTCTTCCCTCCATCCGTTAGCCAGTTTACTTGTCGTGTTCCCTTCCCTTCGAGTCTTGCCGATGCTGCGAAGAGGAGGTGGTGGAGGTGGTGGACAGAGAGGGGAGGGAGAAGGGGCGCTCCGTCTTTGCCTCTCTCGAAAATGTTCTGTCGTTTTGCCAGTCTCCTTGTGCGTTCTTTTTGGTCGATGCAGCGCGTTACCGCGCGTGTTACGTAGTCTTAGAGAAACGGAGAAGAGTTAAGCGACAGTGTGTGTGCGTATGTGTGGGAGGGGGGAAGGGAGGGGTATGTACGGTGTGAAAGTACAGTGCAGGCAAGGAGAGAGGGGGGGTGCTGACCATTAAAGAATCGACACTCGTCAAACCCCTTCCTCCCCCTGTCGCTCAGCGAGCAGACATTCGTCCCCAGCAAAAATGTGCGAGGGGGTGAGCCGCCCTCATCCCCTCATCTGTACGCCGGCAGGTGCCTGCTTGGTGCAGTTCCTCTGCTAGAGTGAGGAGAAAAGGGTGAGGGGAAGAGGAGAGCCGCCCTCTCACGCGTCGGCAAAACGCACCGACTTTGCCGACGTGTTCGCCTTTGGGGTGGGGCGCGGCACCGATCGCTGCATCGCCGCACGGGCCACAAGCTGTCGCTTCTGCTCCTCCAAAACGCGGTGAAAAGACTGCTGCTTCTGCTCCTCCTTCCGCTCCTTTCGGAGGAAACGCGTCTTCAGGCGCTCCTCGCGGTTCGCCTGCACCGTCTTGGCCAGCTTCACCCGCTCGCGCAGAGAGAGGTGCACCTTGGCAGCGGCTGCCCTTGCAGCCTCCATCGCCTTGGCATGCTCTGCCTCGAAGATATCAGACTTCGACTTCTTCGTGGCTGGCTTTGACGCCGCGGCAGCTTCCTTCGGCGCAATGCTCTCCGTGGAAGCCGCACCCGCCGCTTTCCCTGTTGATTCAGAGTTGGTCGGCTGCTGCATCTCCTTGCTATCCTCCTCACCGCTGTCGCGTGTGCGCTTCCGAGACTTAGGGCTAGCCGCCTTTTCCCTCCCTTCCGCCTCTAGCTCCTTGGTGTCGATGGTATCGTTGACGTTGTCCGCATCGTCACAGCGCCGTGCCGCTGCCGCCGCCTTTTTCGTCTTCATCAGCGCAGCCTGAGCAACGGGCGTTGGCGCCAGCAGCGCCTGCCGCGTGCGAACCGTCAAGTCGCCGTCCTGAGTCACGCGGAAGCGCAATGCCTTCTGCTGGCGAATTTCCTCGACCATCCTCTCGTTTTCTGCCTCGAGGTCGACCGGGATAGTGCCATCCACAATGGGCAGGCGGCAGTGCAGGATGCCGTTCTCAAACTCGTACGTGGCCACCGCGGCGTCGCACCGCATGCCCTTCGGGTACGGCAGCACGAGGCGGTACTTCTTTGTGTGGCCGCACGTGTCGACTACCAGCCGGCTCGCGTTCGTCTCACTGATGTCGATCTTCTGATGCGGGATGTGGTGCAGCACCACGTCCACGAAGAACATCCTCTTCTTGAAGTGCACCTCCTGGTGATAGGCGGGAACTAGTGGGGAGGCGGCAAAGGCGGCGCTGTGACTGCTGGCCCCGGCAGCGTCTGCTGACTTACTGGCGCGAGAGCGAGTGGCTTTCTTCGCTTCCGTCTTTTTCCTCTTCCGGTCGGGAAAGCCCGCCCCAGACGCAGAGCTGGCGGCGGCGGTGTCGTCGTCCAGGAGCCGCTGACGCAGCTCCTGAACCTCATGTGGGAGGAGGATTGCCCCTCGCTTTCTGTTTTTCACAGAGGCGCCAGCTGGCTCAGCAGCAAGAGGCGCCTCACCGCTTGTGGCCGCCGCACGTCGCGCACGCTGATGCTGCTTCCGCTCGCGCTGCTGAGCCTCCTTGCGAGCCAGTCGTGACTTCTTCGCGATCTGGCGGAACTCTGCCTCCTCTTTGCGGACGCGCGATGGGGGCATGACGCTGGGAGATGGGCGGTGAGTATCGGAGGGGGACAGAAGGGTGACCTTCGTCTCTCTGATGGGAGGAGCCACTGTACAGTGGGAGTCGAGCAGCAGTGAGTCTCTTCTTCGCTGGGCGTCGCGCTGGTGATGATGGCGTGCGCGCCTGGGTATGTCTAAGGCAACGCGGGGTGGAGCGGCAAAAGAGAGGCGAGGACGCACAGCACCGAGACTGAGAGGGATGGGCGGCGCAGTGCAGTAAAAGTGGAGAAAGAGGGGAGGCGACTCGGTAGCGGCGCATATTGTGTAGAGGGGGGGGGTCGGGGTGGCACTCTACTCAGCCTGGTTGAATGGCTGCAATGGGCACGTGGGACGGCTATGGAGAAGGCCACGCAAAGGGGGAAGGGGGTGGCGGCCTCCAGGCGGTACGACTCTGTAGGAGTTCACGGTGACTACCCCCGCTATTGGCGACATCAAGCGCATGCTGAGAAGAAGGCGCCTGTACCGCCACACACACACACACACCACACGAGCATACGATGCCCATAGCTTGCTGACAGGTACATCCGACATGCGTAAGCGCATGCAGCACCAGCGACCCTAGAGTGTAGTGCCGCTCTCATAATGGCACCAGGCGTCATGTCATGCGTCTTCATTGCAGTATCGAGAAGAACAACAGAAAGGCCAACGGAGAGGAGTGAAGCGGGAGAGCACAGCACAGTGAATAGAAGGATGTCTCGGGAATGGCAAAATACCACCGACCAAGTACGTGGGTGTATGTGTGATGTCGCCCCATTATTACCTCCACCACGAGCCGCCTCTCCTTACAGACCCGTCACTCACCGATCCCCTCGGTGGGGGGGGGGGGGGGGAGCGGGCGACTGGCGCGTGCACACGCAGCTGCGGCAGAGAGCACAATGGAAAAGAGAACCACGAGAAAGGAAGAGAGAACAGGGGAAAGGGGGAGGTCTGTGCGTGGTCGGAAAAGACTAACGTAAGGAGACGATCCGTGCGTCTATCATCGTCATCATCTCCACCTCATCCCTACGCTCCCTCGCTCACCCCTCTCTGCTCAGAATAACAAAGAGAAGCGGGGGACACCAAATGATGAGAAAAAGCCTAGTCGAGAAATGACGAAGGACGGGAATCGCGTGGGGGTTGAACGACGGGGCGCGAGAAGAGTGCAACACACCTCGTTACGACAAAGCACTTCCCCCCCCCGACACATGCCAACACACTGTTGTCACTCGAGCTTGCTGGCCAGCTCAACAACTAGAACTACTCCTCCCCTCTTCCCTTCAAAAACACTCCTCGTCCGCCCTTGCCCCGTCACCCATGCCACCCTGTCATGCCTACACGTACCACACGCGTGGGCGTGCTCAGAGAGAGGTACGCCTACCTGAGACCTGCCCCTCCCCGGACGCACACACGCGCACGCACAGAAACACTCTCTTGCCGTTCCTCTACTGCTGCTACGCATATATACATATGCGTGCATGCATGTGTATCTGGGCTGGAGCGTGGGGAACAGGAGCAGAGGCAGGAGGAGCCTCCCCCCTTAGCAGCAGCTCGACTCCGCTGCGCCAGCGGCGCCGCCACTCTTGACAGTCTTCAAATCAACTGGACCCCCAGCCTGGCCACTGTTTGCGGTTGAGGTGGGAATGGCGCGGCGTGCAGCTGCACGCCACTCTCCGGATCGACTGGGCTCATCACACCACTCTTCACCTTCTCGTGAATGCGGCGCGCCGTAGACAGGAAGACCTCCTCGACGTTGTTGCCGTTTAGCGAGCTGCACTCCACAAACAGCAGATTGTGCTCCGCTGCAAACTGGGCGCCTCCTCGTAGGACACCTCTCGCTGCTCCTCCAGGTCTGACTTGTTGCCTACGAGGATGAACACCGTCTCGGGCCCGTGTTCAGCCGAGCATCTGTCAGCCAAGTGCCGATGTGGGCGTAGTGGATCGTCGGCTAATGTCATACACAAGCAGCGCGCCGGCTGCGCCGCGGTAATAGCCGCGCGTGACAGAGCGGAAGCGCTCCTGCCCGGCTGTGTCCCACATCTGCAGCTTCACCAGCTCGCCGTTGATGTCGATGACTGTGGTGCCAAAGTCGACCCCAATGGTGTGCAGCAGGTCCTTGCGGTACCGCTGCTCTGTGAAGAGATGCATGAGGCAGCTCTTTCCGACGCTCATGTCGCCGATGATGATGTACTTGAAGATGTATTTGTGGCTCATTTTTGTGTTTGTTCTCCTCGGTCCCTTCTATCACCTCGTGTGTGTCCCTGCGGAGAAGGTGGAGCCCGTGCGGTAGATCGACGAGCCTGGGCAGTGGGGGCGAGGAGAAAGAGGAGGGGGAGGAGCAGAGTAGATACACGCGAGAGCTTGGCGCTGGCCCCTCTCCGTGCTGCCCTTCTCCCACAAGACTTACACCTACGCGCACACAGTCACAGTCAGACAGAGACTCGCACTCTCTCTCACAGAGAGAGATGCGCGTGGGCCAACTCGCGTGTGCAGAGATACGAAAGGGAGAAGAGTAGAGGTAAAGTCTTGGGTAGACTCTGATGGAAGTGAGTAAAGATGAACAGTGCTGTTTCCCTCAACACCTCGGCACGTGTGAGTGGGGGGGGGGGTATTTCAGCGGGCGTGAAAAGGCTGGCAGCGAGGTGCGAGAGAAGTCAACAGGCGTCGAGAGACGGAAGAAAGGGGGAAAAGAGAGACGTCAAGGTTGACAGCAGAGGTGGTGATGCGGACGTCAGCGAGGGAAGTAACACAGGCACTCACGCCAGAACCACCACCACCACCCTTCCTTGTGGAATGCAGGAGTGAGACACAGGCAATCGAGAAGCAGCAGTCGGCGACGCAAAGGGGCTCTTCAACGCGTGCAGACTTCGTGCCCCCCTCTCCCGCCTTCCATAACCCGTGGCGTACACGCAGCCCGACTCTCGAGTCACGCATATACGCGTATGCTGGCGGTGCTGGCGGTGCTGGCGGTGCCCCCCTTTCTGAAAGAAAAGGGAGAAAAACGACCGAGAAAAATGCGCACCGCAGCGGTGTCTTCTCCCGTTCCTAAGCTTGTCTGCAATTCTCATTGATTCCTACGCGTTCATCCCCACGCTCGTCTACTGCTGAGCGAGACGCTTCAGCACACCCACACACACACACACACACACACACACACACACGGACAGAGAGAGAGAGAGACAGCGAAAGGGGGAGAGAACAATAACACCACAGACGACCACATAAACGTTCAAACGGCCGTCTCTCATGGGAAGAGGAAAGGGGAGTGCGTGCAAGTGATTAGCTCACGCTCTGACACACACGCGCGCGCTCGGGATACTCCCCACGCGTGTTCTCCTCAGCCGCTGTGGCACCCGTCACTGGGATAAGGAAGAGGGGAGTGTCTCTGACAAGATGGAAAAAAGCTCAGAAGCTGAAGTATACAGAGGAGGAGGGAGAGAACAGCTGCTCCACCAAGGGAGAGACGCGGTCTGCGCTGAGAGAGAAAGAAAAGAGAGACAAAGTAACACAGAAACCCACACGAGCAACAGTCGGCATTCTTCCGGAGAGAGGGAGGAAGCCGTTGCGTCATGATGATACTGCTACTCATGATCAACGGAGTCTGAGAAACCAAAAGAACGAGGATAAAGTAAGAGATGGGGGGCGAGGAAGAGACACGCAAATAGAAGGAATTGGGGAAGAAGAAGTGATTGGACGAAGAGAACCGTGTCGCACGCATAACCTCAGGAAGGAAAAGGGGGAGAGGGGGGAGGCACAGCATGCCAGGTGAAAAGAGCGAAGAGACAAGACGGAGGTGACGTGGCTGTCGAAAAGCTGATGGGTGTATGGGTGGATGTGTTTGCGCCTTCCCTCTGTGTGCACGTACCGGAGAGTGTGTGCGGGCGTGGCTGGTCGAAGGGCGTTAAAAGAGAGCAGAAAAGCCACGGCGCATGCACGGGAACCACGTGAGTCGCTGGAGAGAGGAGAAACGGAATAAAAGCGAAGGGAAGGCGCTTCGGCGGATACACGCACGCGTTTGACAGCGTAGCGCAGCAGCAGCAGCAGCAGCGCTCTGTGACGTGTACGATCATCCTAGCCGCCTTTATAGGAAAAGAAGAAGAAGGAAAAGAACAACACCGACGGCCACGAACGGGGTGGCCTGGCGGAGGACTATCACATCCACGCTCAGCGGCGCTAGTGCGAGTGCACCCTCCATAGACACCACAGCACGGGCGCCAGCATCAGCGGCAGCGGCGCCTCGCCGCTGCGACAGTCGCGCCAAGCTGCTTGATGCTGCGCCAATGACCTCGAGTGTGGCAGAGATATTGGAGGCGCAGAGCTGTCTTGCGATACCTGCGTACGTGAACATGATGCCTTGCCGCGAGACTGGGCCTGTGACTGTGGCTGCGTCGTCGGAGCCTGGCGTGACCGTTTCGCGAGACCATTCTGCTTCAGTTGGTTGTGTTGGGGCATTTGCTTCTGTGTTAGGGTGGCGGTGAGGCTGTTGGACGCCGCGGTGGAGAGGAGAGATGACGGAGGTGGCGTCATTGTCTCGGCGAACTCCACAGGTTGGTTATCCAGTTTCTCGGTCGATGCTTCAATGCCATCATCGCCGCCACTCTCGACCACAATAGCGTCGCCAACGAAAGTGTCGTGCAGCTCTCCCTCCGCCGCCACCTGTGGCTCGTCTCGCTCGACGTCTAACTGGTGCGACCGCTTCGGCAGCAATGGTTTAGCAACCACTCCTCCACCTCCACTTCCGAGTGTTCATCTGAGCCCGCTGTTGCTCGCTCTTCCGTGCACTCCTCCGCCATCGTCGTTCGCTGCGGTACCTCGAGTGACTGCTCTGAGGACAAGTCGGCTTTACTAAGGTCCCGCATCAATGGCAGCGTGGCTACCGAAGTCCGTATGGGCAACTGGGCAACGCAGTGCTGGCTGAACGTATGAGACTGGCTCGCTGAAACAGTGAGTTTGCCGAGCTCAACAACCACAGCTGATGCAGACTCAGTCTCAGCAGCGAGTGCAAGAGCCGCGGCAGCGGCCGAAGTGATCGCTTCTTCCACAATTGATGACCACCCACGTACCTCCTCCATTGCCAGGGTGCCTCGCATCTGCCTCTCCAAGGCAACCAGCGACGACAGCGTTACCTCACACCGTTGGACACGCTCCTTGTTGATGATCACTCGTATGTCGCACCAGTACTCCCTCAGGCATGCCAGCTGCTCCTGCAGCGTTGCCCACCGTTGCTCCTCCGCCTCAAGTAGTCGCAGGCCTCTGGTAATGGTGTCAACAAGGGAGGCAACGCGCTCGTGCAGGGAATGAAGAGCGCCGGCGGCGGCACCGACCATGCGCATGGAGACAAAAGTTGAGCTTGAGATGGAGCGGTAGTTCCGATGGTCGTGGCGTTGAATTAGTGAGACTGTGTTCGACATTGTCGCCAAACCACCGCTGCTGGTAGCCGCCATGGGTATGTGGTGGCCCCTTGAAAACTCCTTGCAAGAAGCAACAGCGCCAGCATCGCACAGCGGGGCAGATGTGCCGGCCATCATGCGGCAGAGCTGCACAGCCGCCTTCGCAACGGATAAGGCTGGCAGCACGGTGGAGTCGACGGCATACTCGTCCGCCTCCTCGGTCTTCCCGGCACCACTCCACTTCACTTCGTCCTGTGAAGCTTCTACGCCCGCAGCGCGGCGGCGGTGGCGGCGCGTTTCCTTCAACATCACCTGTGCCCCTAGGATAGCCTGACGCGTGGGGCTCGACACGTCACTCGGACTTCCGCTGCCGTCTTTCAAGATGGCGGGCGTCGCCATAGTGGCCCTTGGCGTCGTGGCGGCGCTGCTGGTGCATTCTACAAAGAGCAGCTCGAGCTCCTCCAGAGGGGCACACACACGCTCTGTAAGGTAGCGGCCGTACACAGAGAACCAGCGTCGCAGCTGCTGCGCAATGCTGCACGTGGGCGCCACGTCGCTGTCATCGCTGCCCTCGGAGCTAGCGAGCATGGAAAAGAGGACGGAGCGAGGGTCCGCATTTCGCTTCTCGGCATCGCAGTCAGCCGCATTCTCCGCCGTGGTAGACGCCTCGCTGTCTTCGGCGGACTCTGGTGCGGAAAGGCAGGTGATAATCAAGCGCGTTAGCCCGTACTCGAGCATCTGCTGAATAGCCACTATGATGTCTTGCATGTAAGCGTGATCGCTGACGCAACGGCGGCTAGGAGTGGCGCCTGCCTTGGAAATGCTGTCGGTCGACGCGAACACCACAGTGCAACGCCGGCCCGCATGTGCCTTCCTCTGGTGCTTCTCCCTGCCCCTACACCACAGTAGCCGGCCGCGCCACCGCCGCCGTTGTGGCGTCTACCTGAACAGCTTCCACTTCATCCTTGACTATATCCATGAGCACCCGCAGCCCCCTGGCGCGCCCGCACAGCGCGTCCACACAGCAGCGCACGGCCTCCACAGCAGCTGTCAGCGCCATCGTCTCCTTGGCCACATCACAGCGCCGCAGTGACACGCTAATGGCGCTTCCGTCGTCGAACTCACCCCTATCCTTGTCGTCCTCGACCAACTGGCCCTTCATCTCACGCTTAGAAATCACCTCCTGCTTAGCCGCGGTACCGCTGACTCCCTGGCTCGCAGAAACGGTGGCGGCAGCCGCGACAACTACGCCCTCGCTGTGGTAGAAACTGTGGTGGCGGCTTCGGGGAGCACCTTCTTGAGCGAGCGCCGCTGCTTCGACCCCGTCTCCGAGGGGAGCAAAGTGCTCATGCTTGCCGTGCTGTCGGCCCCTGCAACCACGGCACGCGCCACACGTGAGAACGCCGGCGGAGAAGAGGAGGACATCATTGCTGCTGAGGTGGGAAGCGGCTTCAGCTCTGCTAGGCCGCACCAGCCCGCACAGAGCCAAGGGAGATGTCCTGCCACGCCACGGCTGTGCCGTCCCTCGTGCTCGAGCGATGCGTGGGCTCTCCTCAGTCGTCGTCGCAGTTGTGGCTCCGCTGGACTCTGCTGTTCGCAGCCCTGAGATCCTCGCTGAAACGGCGGCGGCTTCTTCTTCCGCAGCCTCCGCGGTACCACTTGATGGACTCCCAGCGCTACTGGTCCTCTTTGTGGTGTGCTGCACATCGTAGTCAACAGCGCTGGATAGAGAAAGCTTCGTCGTGAAGCGTGAGAGCCCGAAGGAAGTGGGAAGAGATGCGGTACAATGGTGCTAGCCAAGAACACGCAGGCGTTGTCGTCCATCCGAGCCGTCGCATCTGCAGCGGAGGACGAGGAAGGAGCCCCCATCGTCACTGACGCGCCTTCGCGCCTTCTTCCTCTGCCTGCAGTGTTTGCTCATTGTTCGTCGCCGGCGTCTCCTGAGCCTCAGAAGATGTGAACGATGCGGAAGTCTGCTGTACGTGCATGAGCACTGTGAGGATCAGTCGCGTCGGTGTGTTGTGAGCCCCGTCGGTATGTGGCGCAGCGAGCGGTTTCGGCAGAGATGGGGGAGGCTGCTGTGGTGTGCGAAGAAGCACCACCCGGCTCCCCTTGAAGCGTGTGAACATGGAGGCTGAGCGGCACGACACGCTGGCGATGGGCTTGAGCAGCGACAGTGGGCACCGCCAAGGTGCTCGATGCGTCGCCGTCATGGGAGTCAACCTCCGCTTGACTAGCCAGATCCACCTCCCCGGCCACCTGTCGCAACACCTGCTCGTCCACGCTGGCCAACAACCGCAGTGCAGCGTCATTCAGTACGCCTCGCAGACGGTCGTGGGCAACACGCCCGTCAGCGTGAACTCGGTGAGGGCTTGATCCAGCATGCACTGCCGCTCGGCCGGTGTCACACCCCTCACCGTGGGAGAGATATGTTGCACATCAACCTGCAGCTCCAGCCGCAGAAAGCGTAGAGAGCTCTGCGCCGATGCACCTGCGGTCGTCGTCTTTGGCTTCAGCCGCCGTAGCTGAGCCAGCGCGCAGGCATCCGCCAGCCCGTGCGGGTACAAGCACGACTGCCGATCCACAGCTCGTCCACAATGAGCGGGGTCGCTGTCGTCGACGATAACGAGGTCGCCACCTCACCAACGATGGAGTTGGCCACGCTGCTGTGGTGGTTGTAGCTACAGCGGTGGCGGCAGCTCCCTGTTGAGGCCATCGTCAGGGAGTCGTCCCTCGCAAGAGCAACAGTGGGGACCGATATGACATGAGCTGGTGGGACGGCGTCCGCGATGTGTGAGGAGAGGTACGCCCACGTCGGCAGTACCGCGTCCACGTGGTCGCTGACGAGAGTAACCCCGCCGTCGATGAAAGTGGAGCGGCACGTAATGGCGGCAGAGCGCGTTGGCGGTGCATCGCCTGCTGCGGCTGCGAAAACGACAATGAATCCGCACGTGTAGTGCGCTCCAAGGCGGCAGGGATCGGAAGCGAGGACAGCGACAGCAGGGACATCGCCAAGTCATCGGCGAGGCCGTCTGCCCCATCAGCCACGCGACGCCGCTTCTTTGATGCAAAGACCATCCATGGCTGTAGCAGTCGCACATGCGCAACAAGGTCCTGCGCAGAGGCGAAGGTCCTGGCGCCAAAAGCCGGTTGCGGAGCCGGAGTCTCCCCGTACGGTAGCGGCAGAGGCAGCGGTGGCGGTAGAGGAGGGATTGTGGGAAATTGCTGGCCGTTTCCTGCCACGTTGTCTCGTACTGTTGGGCACGGCTCTGAGCGTGCCGTCTGACTGTCTGACAGTGACACAACGGGGATTGAGGGTGGTGGTGCTGGCTGCAGAAGCTGCAGAAAGGCACCAAACGTCCTCACCACCGGCGAGCAGGGGAACTCGGCGTCGGTATTGACCTGCGTTCTCTCGGTTGGCGTCCTCGGGGCCACTGCCACAGATGGCGAGAGCACTTCAGGTGCTAATGCTGATCCCAAGCGGTCCCTGACACCAACCTGCGACGATGTCGTGACGCGAGTGTGCTCGCCGACGCCAGCCCCGTCCTCCAGAACCTGAGAAGGTGACTCCACCGCAGCCTCGCAACGATCCACACCGGCAGAGACGCCTGTGGAGGTGGGAAGCCTCAGCAATGACAAGGTACGACGCACGACGTCGCGCGGCAACGCTGTTGCCTTGGCTGCCTCGTCGCGATCTCCACCACTGCCACTCCGAGTGTGTGTAAGAGGGAGGCAGCGGACGTGTCGTGCGGGCGGCGCATTGGGCGCGCACCTTTCTCCATAGCGCGTCGCATAGCAGATATGGGCGACATCGCCGAGGGCGGCGAATTCAGCGCCTCGGCCTGGTTCGTTAGCTCCGTGACACTCGGTAAAATGACGGCGGTGGAGAGCGGTACTGCAATGCTTCCGGCACCACACTTGAGGCGCTTATCCGATGCCTGCAACTTGTGCGAGGCGTAAGCGTGTGAGGTGGTCATCGCGTCCACGTCCACCAGCTCTGTTAGTGGCGCCGTGCCCATCACAATCGCACCCACGCCGTCGTTGCCAAAGTCACCAGCGGTGCTGTCAGGACTCCTCTGCTCGATGACCGGGCCGCCAACGCCGCTCTTTGTTTGTGAAGCACGCAGAGGGAAATACATGGTCTTCATCGAAAGCGCCGGGGGCGTTCCTGTCACCGTGGAGGGGTGCGCTGAGGCAGCCGCGGCGGCAGCGCGGCTCGATGACAGGGAGCGAGCGCGCCGTACACAAATCCCGTCCGCTCCGGGAGGCTCGGGACGCACCGAAACCGGCGGCATCTCTTTTGGGCTTTGTCTCCGCCCTTCACTCCCTCCCTTCTCCGTCGCACTGTCGTGCACGTTGGGGCACACGCAGACGCTCTAGCAAGAGAAAGTGTGTGGGTGAGTGGGTGGTGGGTGAGTGGGTGAGTGGGTGAGTGGGTGAGTGGGTGAGTGGGTGAGTGGGTGAGTGGGTGAGTGGGTGAGTGGGTGAGTGGGTGAGTGGGTGAGTGGGTGAAACTGCAGGAATACAAAGCGGCACAAGAGAACGGTGGTGCTGTCGTATGAACAGACGCGCTTACGTGGAGTGCACTTTCCTTGGAAACCAGCCCAGCCACACACACACACACACACACACGGCGGACACAACGCTGCAGAGATGGTGGAGTGGGGTGGAGAAGAGAGAGAGAAAGAAACAGCTCTAGCTGATGAAGCCACTGAAACGCACAAGCGCGCACACGGAGAGAGAGAGAGACAAAGAGAGGAAAAGCCAGAGAAGGGGGGAGGGGGTAAAGGATTAGGAGGTTACACGGAGAGAAACACGGGAGGGGAAAAAAGGCCTCGAGCGAGAAGAAATCACAAAGTATCGGCCCTGTCTGCTACTGAGCAGCAACAACAGAGTGAGGGAAAGACAGCACAAAATGTAAAAGACCGTAGTCTAGGTAGGAGGGAGAGAGAGGGGGAGGGGGGGTCGAAGCGTAGAGACTTCAACGAGGGAAAAACAACAACACGCACACAGGGAGGGAAGGAGAGCTGCCACAGTCAAAGACGCAACACAGCGAGAGAGTTTCGGGCGAAAAAGCGCCCTCAGAAAGAATGAAAGAAAGAGGGGTAAGCTGTCGCACAAGCGCAGCCGCACTGAACAGCAATGGGGGAAAGAGAGGAAGGGTCGGGAGCGAAGAAAAGAAGGCGTACACCAGAAAAGAGGGGGAAAAGCGAAGCCATGCAAGAGAGGAGAGGTAAGACAGTCGCTGTATGCCAGACACAGACGCACACATAAGGAGAGGGAGAGAGAAAGAGAGACGCACAGCAGTGAGAGGAAAGTAAATCGAGTATAGGAGAGCAAGAGCAAGATGAATTGAGCAACGACTGATTTGGCTACTTTCCCTCTCTGTCTCGTCATATAGAGAGAAATACAGAGCGAAGCTTCTGATGATGCGTATATGTGAATACACGTGCCTATGCAGTGGAAATGAAAAAGGAGGTAAAGACGTCCACAGAGGTGAAAAGAAAATTCGCCGCGTGTATAGGCGTTACGTGTGTGCGTGTGCGTGTGCGTGTGCGTGTGCGTGTGCGTGTACCGGAGCGGATGTGCTCGAGCGGAGATGCGGAACGAGGGCAAACGGAAGGATCCGGTATCTCGCTTTCACTCCGCATGCAAAGTGGAGAGTAGGTGATGTGCACAGAGCAGCCGTAAGAGATCGAGAGCGGGAAGTAAAACGGGGGTCGGTACACCTCCCGTGCTCATCTCCACTACACAATGTGGAAATGGTGGTGGTGGTGGTGGTGGTGGGATTAGGGTGACTCCTCTTCGTGCTGCTTTGCTGTGTGGCTATGCGACCTCAAGAACGGGGGAAGACAAGGAAAAAGATGTGGAGAGGGAGAGAAGCCGAGCGCCGTAAAGACGCACACACACGCACAGGCGCGCACAACCAAGAAAAACAAAGCGGCGGGGACAAAGGGGAAACACTAAAGCGTCAGACACAAGAAGAGTGGGGAGGGGAGGCGTCAAGACAAAACACACGCGTGGGCACGTGGCACGAAGGAGAGAGACGAGAGAGGGACGAGAGGGAGACGGGAGAGACGAGAGAGAGGGAGACGAAAGAGAAGGAGACGTCAACAAGAACACGAAAACAACAGCCAGGCGTCACGAGGGACGGGAAGAGTAGGAAGAAAAGGGAAAAGGAAAGCGAAAGAGGGGCGAAACCAACCACAAAAGCGGATGAAGCGCAAAGGGGGGAGGGAGGGAGGGAGGGAGGAGGAGGGAGGAGGGGAGGGGCAGGAAAGGAGGGGAAGTCGAGTGCTGAAGAAAAACGGAGGCAAAAAGGCGAAAGAAAAGAGCGGGGGTAAGTCAGAGCTACGCGAGAAAGGGAAGAAGAAGAAATTTTCCACACGTTATTTCATCCGCGCCCATGAAGGGGGGCGGGGGGGGGAATCAGAGAAAGGGGGGATGGAGGGTAGAAGCGCTGTTCCAGGGACGCGCTTGGGTGGAAGAATAAACGAGAAAGTCCGAAAGGAATAACAAAGGAGGAGGAGGAGGAGGAGGGGGGGGGGCAAAGAAAGAGACAAATCAACGGCGACACAGTCGACAACAGTTATTACCTGCACGTTTTGTGTGTGTGTGTGTGTGTGTGTGTGTGTCTATCGCTGGGTGCAAGTCGTACGTTGTGCCTATGCCCTCGCGAAGGCAAGCGCTGAAGAGCCAAAGCGAGGGAGAGAGCACGGCAGAGACGGACAAACACACGAAACGGTTAGGGAAAAGGCTAGGGAAGGGAGAGAGGAAGAAAGTGGCTGACCTGAGCACAAGAAAAACAAATGGAAAGAAGTGAGTCGCAAGAACAACAAGAGCGCGTGAAGAACAAGAGAGAAAGGGAAGGCTGGCCGACGGCACCAACAATGAAAGGAAGAGAATACACTGCACCGAAAAGCACCACAAACCAAACGGTAGATAAACTGCACACGCACACGCACGGGGAGACAGAGAGAGACTTCCTTGCAGAGCAGCTGTCGCCCTCCGCCAATCTCCTGTCCACCTTTTATCTTTGCGTGTGTGTACGTGTGCTTCTGTGCGTACGTGCATGTACGCGCACCCCCCCCTTTCCGCTCGTGCCACTGCAAGGACAGCAACTGAGCAAACCAATAAAGAAACAATGTGGTATGTCCAGAGAAACGGGATATAGGCCGAGGTGGAGACAGAGAGAGAGACCGGGGGAGATCTAATCGAGGGTATCGCACGACAGAAGACCAAAAAGGGGGGAAGCCGTCGTAGTAGAGGAATAGACAGAAGAGAACGAGAGGAAGAGAGGAGGAGAGGAGGCGGCGCTTATTTCAGATGCACACGCGAGGGGTCGAGAAATGCCCGTCCCCAAAGAGCGGGGCGGGGGCCACACAGGGGGGAAAAGGCGTCAGAATCACAGAGAGAGAGAGAAGCGGAAGAAATGGGCAAACGAAAGAGAAATAAGGCGTCCTTTACACGGACATGCAAGGCAGAAAGTGTGAGAGCAAATGATGCTGTCAGCGATGGTTACCAAAGAAAAAGAAGGGAGAGGCAATAAGCGACCCCTTCACATTGATGATATTGTCGACGCAGACGCTATGCGCGGGTACTCGATGGCGTGCTTTGGGGGGAGGGCCTCTTGCCTTGCCTTGCTGTTGTTTGCCTCTGATTCCTTGGCTTTCGAATTGTCCAGCGAAGGGACGCAGAAAAATATATATAGGGAAAGAGGGGAGAAAATCCAATCGCGTTGTAGCGCTCGCCCGTGTGCTGCTGAATCTCGCTCTTCTCTGCAACCGTGTTGATGTGTGCTTCTTCTTCACCCGTACTTTTCTTGAGTGAAAGACGTTCGCTTTCCTCCTGTTCCTCGAAAAGGTGTGGCACGTACACACGTACACGCACACACACACACCGAGCAAAGCAGGCTGCGGTGTACACGCGAATCTCTTTTATAGACCTGCTGCGTCCGTGCAGGGCGTGTCTTGCCTTTCGCTACAACTAAAAGTTGAGCACACCTGGGCACTGGAGCGCAGGACCGTGTGTGGGTATAGGAAAGAGGCGTGCCGTCGGAGGGTAGGTGGGGGGAGGGGGATTTGAATTGGCGAGTATGGAAGTGGGTGGGTGGTGAGTGGGGGGTGGACTGTGATGGAAGCAGACAGAAGGAAAGATGAGGGAGGGAGAGAAGTGCGCCTTTTTTGTTTTCTTAAACGCGTCATTCGGGAATGAAAAGGCCACATATACGTGCATGACCATTACCTCGTCGACCCCCGGTTGCACTACCGTGTGATGCCAGGGAACCGGGGTGCCAGCCAACACTGTTTGGCGTCGCTCAGCCTCACTGCAGTCCCACAGCATACAGAGCAGGCCCAGTCCAGCGTTACGCTCAACATCACCGCAATGCAGCAATCGTAGAAAAATGATGGGCGGGTGCGTCAGTGTTTGTTGAACCATCGACAGGATGCGTAGTGAGATGGTCCAAACGCCATCATGACCGCGCATCTCTTAGGCAGAGCACCAGCCGAGTCTGGTCCGCCAACACAACGAGCCTGCGCAACAAACACCTGCGTGCAGCTTGCAGGCTCTTGACTTCCCTACAGAGAGTGGGTACTGGTTCCTGGAACGACGCGCGGTAAGGTGGCCGACATCATCTCAAGGGAAGTGGGCGTGAAAAAGAAAAGAAATAATAAAGAAGAGGCGCAGTGCAGTAGTGCGCTCAGCAGGAAAGGTGTGAAGAGAGAGAGAAAGCGAGTTCAAGGTCGAGGGTGAGTGTGCGGAGAGGGAGGGAGGGATGCACGACTGGCGTGAGTCCACACACAAGTGAGACCAACGCAAGGGCACAAACGAGCACAGAAAACTGTGCTGCTCGGGAAGGCTGTGAAAGGGAACTGGAAAGGGGGGGGATGAGAAACTACAAAGCCAAAAACATACCAACAAAGTAGTCGAGGGACTGATAGGGGGGAGGAGGGGGAGGGAGGGGGTAACCGCAATGACTGGCGCACGCACGCACGCGGGGAGAGGGAGAGGGAGAGGGAGTCTCGTTTATACTTTCCACGTTCGGCCGTTGTTCTTGCAGGGAGGGATGATGGTAGGCTGTGTGAGCAGATGAAGTTTGGGCCTTCTGCAGCTACTCGGCGCCGGGCAATCCACAACGCATTGGAGTGCCCGAGTAAACGAAGAGAAAGGAACGAGGAGAGGGAAGAGCAATCGAGTGTGTGTGTGTGTGTGTGTGTGTGTGGAGATGGGAAATTTGAGGGAAGCGGGGTGTATGTTCTCTGTGCCGGTGGTGGTGGTGGTGGTACACCTATGGTTCTTCTTGTTCGTATTCTCACTTAGGATGAAATGGGGGAAAGAGAGCTCGGACGAGAAGGAGGTGCTTGTGTGTTCGTCTGCGTATGAGAAGAGGAAGAGGGAATATGCATTCCCCTGCTGCTTTCCCTCTGGTGGATAGGGTGGTTGGGTCCAGTGTCACGGTGGAGTCAGAAAAGGGGAGAGAGAGAGAGGTGAAAGAGGGACGAGGCGGTGGGGGGGAAGCAGAGTTCGTAGGAGGTAGAAGGTGCGAGGCGGAGTGATTGGAGAAAGCGACGAGACGGCGTGTAGAAAGGCGGGGCGCACTGGCATAGAAGAGGTATACTATGTCGTACCGCGCTGCGTGTGCAGCTGTATGGGCTTGCGTTGGCGTGGGAATATGAGTCTCCCTGTGCAGCTGTATTGCTGGTGTTCACAGTGGAGGTCCATCAGCTTTGAGATGAGCAAACCCACAACAGGTAAAACAGGAAAAGGAGGGAAAGAGGGAGGACCACGCATGGCGAGCAGGAATGACTCGCGCATGATCTATGCCAAGTAGCCGTGTGTGTGTGTGGGTGGGTGGCAAAGAAAAAAGGCCGAAGAACGCGAAGAAATGAACCATACAGGGAAGCAGAGAGAGAAGAAACTGCGAGCCCGTACACACACACACACACACACACGTCAGTGTGGCAGAGCCGTCCATCTCACGGGGCGTCTATTCCGGGGTTCTCCCCTTTTCGTCCAGCATGCGGTTTGCCTGTCACGCCTTCAAGCTTCGGTTGCGCTCCACCACAGCCATCATGGCACCCACCCACGCCTGTCGATCGCCCTCGCATAAAAAGGACACAGCGACTGGACGAGATGCAAAGACGAAGACGGCGCACATGCCGCATGCCACCCGACGACCCTCGTGATCGACCACCACCGCGCCACCACCACCATCGCAGAAGCTGGAACCGTCGCCGCTACTACTGATGCCACCCTTCGTGTGAGGGAACAGAGTCATGTACATATCACTGATGCCACTTCCAGCGCCGACGTACACGGCCTCCAGGTGAATGAGGTTCAGCGCCGTTTCGTACGGCACCTCCTGCTGGGAGAGGGAAAGCCCCGTCGGCAGCAGCGCCCCGTACTTCGACCGCTTCGCACGTGGCAGTCGATCGTCTTGGTGCACCCCAACCGGCGTCGCCCACGTAAAGTGCGGCATGAGGACCTCACTGCCACGATACATATCCTTGCAGTCGAGGATTTGGAAGAGACGCAGGTGCGGTCGGCGAGTGTTGTGGATGTACTTGACAGCGAGGGTACCGCGAGAGCGCAGTAGCGGCATGAGGTCTTTGAGAGGTCGCTTGACGATGCCACTTGGCAGCTCTTGAGTTTCCGCGAGTGCCGCTCGATCTGCACCGCCACCAGGCCTCTACGACCATCGCACTCGCCCGTCGCACCATCGTCGTCACTGCCTTCGCCAGAGTTGCTGCGGCCCACGCGCCGGTCTCGCACGTGCACGTGACGACTGTGAGTCTGCAAGGACGCATCTTGCCGACCATTACGGTAGTGCTGTCTACTGTTCCTCGTGTCACCTTGGTGGTATTGAGTCGAGAAGACGAGGAGGACCCAGCCGGCATCGCAGCAAACCTGCTCGGCGCCGCGGAAGGATGGTGCTGTGATGCCCCCAAGACCATACGTGGCTCAAAAGACAACCACTGGCGATTTGGCTCCGTCACTCGCGATCGTGCTGCTCTCGTGGTGTCTGCTGTGCTGCGCAGATGTCGATGCAGCAGCGACGGCGTGGCAGCTTGAGCCCGAGAGGGGACCACCTTAGTGTTTGCGTCGTCCGAGTTGTACGGCAACGCATCACAGGCAACCGCGGTCTGGTTAGCAGGACTTCCACGAGCGTGAATCTCCTTGCGAGTACGGGACGCCGGCGTCATGCCGGCGGCGGCAGGTGGCACAGACGACGTAACTGATAGCTTGTGATGGCCCTGCACGGAGGCCCAACGCCCGTGGTGATGGCATCGTCGTTGCGAAAGGCTGGCAGCCGAGCCGTGATGATTTGAACTGGGTGCGTGCCGCCACCACTGAAGGCGAGCTGGGCATTCGGGGCGCGGTAGGTGGTTCCTGTGCAAGAGGTCGTGTTGCTGTTCGTTAACCGACGCTCGGCGTCGGATGCAGTGGTGCACTGCTGCTGATGCTGAACCCTCGCAGAGACGGAGGGCTGACTTGGGTGGACCACATTGTCAGGGGGCCCCCGGGATGCGTAGGTGGTTGCGGGCGGAGGTGGGGTAGGTGTGGTGACTGGCGGTACCTGCTCCTCGATATCATCCAGCTCACGGTCATCCACCTCCTCTCTCTCTCGTGAACCAGGGGCAGCAGACGATCGACGTGGAAGATATGAAGAAGAGTGACACAACGCAGCAGCCCCCTGGTGCTGTGTATAGCCGTCGCGTCGCTCTCTCTGCGGCGGTGGTGGCGGCGCTGGTGCAACTCTCGCAATGACGTTCTCCGCCGGGTCTTCGACCAGAAGGATGATGTCTCCATCCCGGCATCCGCCGTGCCTGCCGCACTGTGCGATAGAGGTCGATGTAAAAGCACTGCGCCAGCCCGGCCACGTCCTCGGCGCTCAGTGACTCTATGCCACGCTCCGCCTCGCCAGCCTCCCTGGCGTAGTAGTCCTTGAGATAGTATGCGATGCGGCGGACGTTGGCAGCGTGCTCGTTTGCGTTGAGGTGACTAACGAGTTCAACTGACTCGACAGGGTGCACAACACGGTCAGTCGAAGCACTCTGTGGCGCTGTGGTTGAGGTGGCGCCTGTAGACGACGGTACTAACGGTGGGCGTCGCAGCGGTTGACGCCAAGACTGCGAGCTCTGCTCCTCCTTCACCTCCTCATAAGCAGCGTCACGGTGCGGTGCGTGGGCCGTTGGCGGTGCATAGACCGAAGTCGCCGCTGGCAGCACTGGATGTGACGCGTTGATCCCGTTTACAGAAGAGTCTTGCGCAGAGTCCTCCTCCATGCATGCTTGTCCCTCTGCCTGGGCGGCTCATACGGCGATGGCGATGCTGCTGGGACCGCACCTGCGACGGTTGTAGCGATGCCACCATGTGTACCCTCGCCGCTGTTGTCCCCCCACCCCCACAGTAGCGACGAAAGCGAAGACCCGCGAAGAGGGACGAGTGGCGACGGCGCGGACGAGTGCCGCCACCCCAGTGGGGATGGCATCGTCGTCGTCACCGAGGCGGCCGTGCGATTGTACAGCGGCGAGGACGAGAAAGACGAGGCACGGAGCCGCCCCCACCCCGATGCGGGACGCGGCGACGACGTCTTCTTCCACCCGCCGCTTGCCACTCCACCAGTGTACGGGTACAAATTTCGGCGGGTGGAAGAAGACGGCGAAGCCGAGTCCTTCCCGTAGCGGAACATCTTGCGGGATGACGGTGCTGCAGAGGCGCCCGGCACACCGCTTCTCGAAGTGTTGGCGTCGTAGAGAAAAGGCAAGCAACTCCGATCGGCTCTATTGACGCTCGCGGAGGAGGCTTCGCAGATGTACGGCGAGTGGCCGATACTGGACGACGTCGTCGCAGCTCCCGAGCCCTGGAGAAGCGACGTGTCGTTCAGCACGGCGTCGTTTCGGGAATCGTGCGCGCTGTGAAGAGAAATTCTAGCGTTGCTGAGGCGGCTGATCGCAGAGTACGTTTCGCTTCCATCAATCCTCACGCGTCCGTCTTCGCCTACGCTGTTTTGCCGGAGGCGTCCAACGGTGGCGAGCCGCGCACTATTGCTGCAGTTGATCAGCTCTGATATGTTCAATGGAGAATGGCCTTCGGGAATAGACGCGTCGCGAAGAGCTGAGTGAATAGTGTCGGATGCCTCCTTTGGTGGTGCCCTGCGGGTGGGGGAGTCGGACTGACTGACGAAGTCCTGCAAGTAGGCGATGGAGTCAGACACAGACGGGCCCGCTGTGGCTGGCATGTCCCGGAAAAGCGATACGATGCAGCACAGCACACGGCGCCTTTGGTGAATCGAGATCTACGGAGATGTGAGAGAGTTTCTGTGTAGCCCTCCCTCTCCCCTTTTTAGAAATCTATGTGAGCGTGAACGCTTCCCCTGATGAGCAACGAAGCGTCGCAGCAGCACGTTAGTGGTGCGCTCTCACCCGCTCAGAGGTGTGCAGGAGTCCGATAGCGAAGGGGAGGCGAGGGGGCCTGCTGCACCACAGCGAGCACAACCTACTAAGCTGTGCGACGAAGGGAGCGTGGAAAATGAGTTGGAAGGAAGACGGAGAAGAGTAGTGAGAATCCACGTATGAGGCAAACGAATATAAAGAAGAAACACGCCGCGAACGTGGTCGTTTCATGGACATTGCTGAAGTGCACCTTCACGCAGGCGCGTAGGCGGACCGCTGAAGCACAGATCAGTCGGTGACGCCCGCAGGTGTGAGCGTTTTCCACTTCGGCCTTCAGCGTTCAATGTGATCGTCGGTATGCATGGGGTTGTAGAGAAATACACAGGCCGTGTAAACGCACGAAGACACGCTGTACACCATAGCGGTACTTTAATGGGGGGTCGGTGGAGGTGTCGTGGTGCACCTATGACACTCAGGAGCATCACTATCACCATTGGTACGGTGTCCCTAGTGGCTCTCCCTGAGTCCTCTACCGTCGCCGCGAGTTTTTCACGCCCCTCTGCGTGCTCTTGTGATTAAACCTAAACACTGGTGATGTGGGGGTACACCTCAGCGGTGACAGGGTCCCCTGCCCCACTCTGCGCGTGGGGAGGCAAGGCGGCCCCTCATCTCTGCCAATGACGGGCCGCCTCCGGTGGTGACGGGGTGCCAGGCGCCTGCGACATAGGGGGGAGGGGTCGAGGCGGTGCCTCGCTGCTGCTGTCGGCGGCGAGGGCCTAGGCGGGCTTGTGTCGGGGCGCCTTGCGGCAGGGAACGCATTTGCGTCATCTATGCGATGGGCAGAGCACCAACGCCGCATGGGCGCGTCTCGCCCGGCCCCCGCCGCCCGTTGATGTGGGGGGCCCGGGCCGCCCCGAGGGATACGCTAGGCGGAGGCCTGGCATAGTGGGGGCGGCGGTGAGAAGGGTGAGCGCGGCTTGGTGCGGGGGGGGCGGGGCCGTGCTCAGATGGCGGGGTCAACGCGTGTGTCCACGGCTGCCTTCACAGCACTTGATGGGCATGTGACACGCCGGGAGTTAAGTGGATGTCAGCCCACATCTGTTCTACGGCGGAGAGTGGGCGGGTGGAGAACAAAAACGAGTTTGAAAATGAAAAAAAAAATAAAATAACGAAAATTCAATCAAACGAAAGGGAGGTGAGTAGTGGAGTGGAGGTGTGGTCACGTACGCACGTGTATGTGTGCGTCATTGGGCCTGTCCGTACATGCATGTGGGTGATGGAGAAGTGAAACACACGACAGCCCCGCACACACGCACACACGCACACAGAGAGAGAGAGAGACACGCCTCAATGACAGATAACGTCGCCCTCTCTCACTCAAAACGCACGTAGACCAGTCCGAGGCGTGCCTATCAATCCGGCGCAATCTTTCCTGCTTTCCCCCCTCCCGCCACCGTTTGCAGCCACAGTCGTCAACGTAACCGACATGGTCACCCGTCACCCGAATCCTTCGTCAAGTCGCTCCCCGCCAACCAAAAAGAAAAAGAGAAGAAAACGCGAAAGGAAAGCGAGAAATGTGAACAATAACAAAGCGAAAAATTCATATAGAAGAGAGGAGAGGAGAGAGAGAGAGAGGGACCATCACCACCACCCGCCACGCACCACAGCGCGCCCACGCACGGAGACGATACGTCAGCGTTGCACATGTGGCCTATGGCGCAACTGTGAAACAGTCAGCGACGACCAAAAGAAAAAAAAAGAGCAAGAAAGGCACTCCCTCGCTGCCTCTACCACCATAGTGCGTCTTTGAGTGTTTGTGCTTGGATGCGGAAAGTGAAGGAGGAGGAAGTTAAGTGCCCTCCATACGTACCCCTCCAACCCTCCAACATACACACACACACACACACACACACACACACACAAGGCCTACAGTGAAAACAGTGTACCTTTAGTACGGCAGCCCCACCAAGACAAGTCCTGTCGCCGTCATCATCTTCGTCAGGGTAACGGTGCCACCACGGAAGAAGCCACGAATGCCCTCCTTATGCGCGATACGGGCCATACACTTCATGGCAGATGAATACTGTAGACGGTCCTCCATCACAGCGACCATCATGCGATGGCGCACCAGGTCTATCGGATGCAGGCACAGGGTCGTCGTGCCGGATACCGTCAAGCCACACACTGTTTGAATGATCGCCGGGGTCCACCCACTGCCCTCCTCGTCTGGTGGTACGTATGGCGCTATGAGGTTCAGCAGAGCATTCTGCACAGACTGGTAGACAACGCTGCCAAAGATAAAGAGAGTGAGGCCTCGGTAGAGGAGGTGGGGGCATTCTCTCATCACAGGATGGGAATAAAAGGCGAAGCTATTGCGAAACTTGTACGAGGCGCCGACGTGGGACTTGACGTCGACGGCGAGGCGGAACCGCGCGTACTCTAGGGGGTAGCTCACCATGGTGGCCGCCAGCGCGCCGCCGAGCAGGGCGGCGTAGCTAGCCACCGTGTAGTCCACCACAGAATGCGTCACAAAGGAGTTGAAGATGAACGACTGTGTTGGGTACGCAATGAAGACTTGTGCGAGCAGGATAGGGAGAAGCGAGACCACCTGGATGAGGTTACCGCGCCAGAAGCTCCGCGTCCCCTCCATGTGCCTCAGGTAACTCACGCAGGACCACACTGTCTTGAACTCGCACTGAAGAGCGCCCGCGCGTTGGAGCTCCTTTTGGCACTGCATTACGTACTTCACGCGCTCGAGCGGGGCTAGCACGGTGCGGCTAACTGCCCGCATGAGCCAGAGTCGCTGGATGTACTCCACAGAGATGAGCGTTAAACCATCCTCTTCGTAGAGGTACTGCTGGCGGTCGTGCTGCGATGCCGACCCGCACGGCTGCGGTGAGCATGACGACCCGGCATGTTCAGCCTCCCGCGTCCCGCCGTGAGACAAGGAAGACGATGTGAAAGACCGCTCCCCGGACCTGTACGCAGAGCCGCCGCCGCCGCCGCTACTGCCTTGGGCAGCGACGCTAGTGGTTGGCATGGCTAAGCAGTAAGAAAGGTGCAGAAGCGCCAAAGACCCTTTTGCTCTCCTTTCCCCTGCGCTGGTATGCGTGTGCGTGGAGACGTTTGTGAAGCGTGTGATGTCTCACAAAGCACACACACACACACGGACGCGCGCACAAAACACACATGCACAGCGAGAACTACAGTCGGAGTCAGCGATTCGCTGCCCGACTACGCGAGAAAGGAGCGCGACGCTGACGCCCCTCGCTAAGGTGCACGCATACAGCGAATGGAAGATGCAAAAGACGACGCACGCGCACTGCACGAGCGGACACGAGTCACGCCGCCAACGCGATAGCCTGAAAAAGACCCACCGAAGCTTTTGCGGGTGCACGTGCCTACGTAAACACTGTCGAAGATGCGTTCGCGCGTGTGTATCGGTAATAGAGGTGATGCCTGTACGTGGTGATCGAGTGTGCGAAAGAGAGAGAGAAGCGGCGGCGGCGGCGGCGGCAGCGGCGGGGTAGAGAGCAACCCAGTAGGTTGGTAGCACAAGAGTAACCACAGAGAACTCAAAACATACAAGCCCCCAGCCCTCACTTCGTGTGTAGAAGAGCGAGATACACAGCAGATCCCTCACTCAAGGGAGGAGGAAAAAGAAAAGAGTGAGAACGAGCAACGAGGGTAAGAAGTTCGACAAAAAAAAAAAAAACGAACGCGGACGATGGAGAGGGGGGAGGGGGGAGAAAGGCAGAGGGAGGGAGAGAGAGAAGACCACCACGTGTGTGGGGGGGGGGGGATTTGTGTGATTTGGGTGCGTGTGTATGGAGGGAGGGGGGAGGATGAAGGAGGCGGCTTAGGTATACCTGTGAGGAAGAAGAATGAGAGAAATAAGAAGAGGCCAAGGTGACAACGCCCATACCCACGCCGAAGTGTCTGTCCGTGCACGTATAGCCGACTCTCTCCCTCTCTCGCTCTCTGAGTAGGTGTATGGGTGTGCTTGTGAAGACGCGCCTCAAACAAAAGGCAAAGGGGTCCCAAAAAAAAAATAGAAGGAAATGCGTACTGGTACAAAGGGCGTGGGGTGCGCGAGGGGAGAAAGGAAGAGGGAGGAATCGCGGAAGTGAGCTACTTGAGCAATAGACCGACCAAAAGCCACAACCAGTGCGACGAACGGGAGAAACAAAAAGCGAAAGCAGAGGCGATGGAGACAGACCGTCAGCCACAGACGCGCAGTGGAAGAGTGCATGTGCGTGGGCGTGTACAGAGTGCCAACCCCAACGCCAACCAGGAAAAAAAAAGGGTAGAAATTTGCAGTGCAGTGTACCCAAGTGATGCCAGAAGGCAAGCGTAGGAGAAAGGACGAGAACAAGAGAGAGAAGAGGAGAGGAGAGTTTTCGTGTGCATCGGTCAGTGGGTGGAGAAAAAACGCGCACTTTGCTTTTTTTCCGGATGAGTCGACAACTGCCCTTTCAAAACAAGGCAAGGTGAGGAAGAGAGAGCCCGATGACGAGGCATTGCCAGCGCTGTAACTCGACCCCTTGCGTTCTCTCTTCCTCTCGCCTTCCTTTCTCCTTCTTCACAGTCGGTTCGCTGCACACCATGTCAGTAGGCAGTGAAAACGTCCTGTCCTAGCGCTCTCCCTCTAGTTTCCTGCTGCAATCAAGCAGACCAATACGCAGGTGAATCACCGAAGCGTCGAAGAGACAGAGACAAGGAGAAAGGGAAAGAGGGATCCCTATCCGTGAACACGATCTGGCACACACCACGCGACACACACTCACTCATACAGAGGTACCGACATCCACATTCACTTGAATCAACCTGAGGCTATCCTGTAACACGTGAAAGGGAAAAAATGACAGGGTGATTTAAGCCTGCGCGCGCCAAAGTGCTCTCCTAGTTGCTCTCCTCGCCCATAGCGCGCCTCTCACCCCAGGAATGTGCGCTGGTTTGCGTGCGTCTGCATTCATATGCCTACGGTCACGTGCCTACCCTTCGCCAAGACCAAAGTTTGAAAGATTCTTTTTCTCCTTTCAGACACCACGCGCAAAGTGCAGATCATGCGCATGCAAGTCCAAGAGACAGCTGCATCAGCCATATACGCATACCAACACGGATAGAAGCATATATGCGCACACACACACACATGTGCGTGCCCTCCCCCCCCCCATCTACGGCTTCGCTGCAGCACGGAGAGCCTTCAAGGCCTAGAAATGGGAGGGGACACGCATCGGCAATCGTATTCATGTGTGTGTGTGTGTGTGTGTGTGTATGTGTGTATGTGTGTGCCTATGCACGGACGCATAGGCCTGCGTGGATTCATCTGGATCTGCGTCTGCATGGAGGAGTGGAAGCAACGAGAAAAAAAGCATAGAGACAAGGTGGTGTGGTCAAGAGACAGGGAGGAGGAGTACTACGCCCCTCAAAGCACACAACGAAGACAGGAGGAGGAGGATAGAGGGTAGTAGAGGGTAGCAGAGTCCAAAGCAGTTCCTTCCCTCATACGCAACACGTAACCACCAGCAACAAGAACGTCAACGCCGGAATAAATAAAAAAAACGAGAGGAGCACAAAAGGGAAAAAAGCGAAGAATAAGAGGACAGTGGTCAGAGCCGCACGACAGGGGAGAGCAGAAAGACGTGTGCCACACACGCACACAGGCTGTACGATGTGAGCGAGAGAGACAACGAGAGACAACGAGAGACAGAGGAGTACTTAGGCATTCGATAAGGGGTACCCGCTAGGGCGATACAGATGCCCTCAAATACCCTTCGTCTTCCCGCCCATATCACTTTCTTTCCGGTGTGTCGCGCAGTCCCTCTCACTTCACACTCCTTGAACTTCATAGAGAGGTTCTCCTCTCCCCCTCCCGCCCCGCCTGCCACACCCTCTAGTGCAGTTCGGTGTGTCGAACAGAACGAGCCCCTCCCTCTCTCTCCCTCTCGTTACTTCTTAGATCTCATGCGCTTTGTCCAGATGGACACAAAGACCAGCACCAGCAACGCCACAATACAGAGCCCAAGTAGGGAGAGAAAGCACTTGTCGCGTGCCAGTTGCCGGTAGAACCAGCGCAAATCACGTGAGGCGTGGTCGATCTGGCCTCGCAAGTTCTGCAGCTCCTCATCGATGTGGTACATGCGCTCCGTCTGCTTCTGGAGTTCTGCTAACGTTGTTCTACCCGTCTCCTCCGTCACATTCTGCAGCCGCTCTGTACGCTGGAGAGACTGCAGCGCGTCCTTCTGAACGTTGATGGCAGCATTCAGCACCTGATTCGAGTCCGTGAACCCCGTGCCGTCTGCCTTGCCATCGCCCATCATCTCCTCCTCACGCTGCTCCTGATACGTCTTCAGTCGCGGAGTCCCGGAGCGACGAGGATAAATCTGGCTCTTCATCTCCGCATCGTAGCTGCGGATGGTCTGGTCTCGATCCTTACAGACAGCATCGTGATCCTGCCGCATATCTAGGTCCACGGTGCGACGGCTCTCGGCACGCAGAGCGGCCAGCTTCTGCCTCGCCTCTCGCATTATCGGGCGAGCCTCCATCTCTACCTGTTTCTTCTCAGGCAGCGTGTTGGCGACAATTACCTCCTCAACTCTCTTCCTGAGAATGGCGAGGATGGCATCGAGCTCTTCCAGCGCCGTTTGAAAGGAGTCCATTTTTTTTACTCTACTCCAACAGGAGTGCACCCACCAAATCACAGAGTCAACACGTGCAATGGTTGAAACCCCACACACGCAGGCTCAAGCACACGCACGAGCGTGTTTGTGGAGAGGTATGTCCGTATGAACAATACAACACTGCGTGCCAATCCGCAGTCTGAGTGCCTCACGTACGCAACTCCTGCTCAGCAGGCAGCGCTGGAATGAGCTGGACTGAGCGGCGTGTCTTTCGAACCCAGATGAAACAAACCGTGAAAGAAGGAAAGGGCGAATAGAGCGATGAGCCTCCGCGTGTTGCCACGCACGGCCGTACGAGTCCAAGTGTGTGTCTGTGTGTGTGTGCGTGGGTGTGTGTGTGTGTGCTAGTCTACTCCTCTTCTTTGACTGTTGTTGTTTTGCTGCTGGCGAGTGAGTAGAGACGTACGGCAGCTGTGCGGAGGAACAACGCGCTCGGCAGCCCACAACAGCGCACGTCCCACATCATCCTCGGTGAAACGCGTCGACAGCGGTGGTTGAAGCACAAGGCGAAAAATAAAAGGAGGGGGCGGGTAAAAACGTTGGGAAGAGGAGGGGAGATGCACCCGTGCCAGGACGGCACGCGAAAGCACGCAAAAGCCAACAAACAAACACACAAGCACACGGAAGCGAAATGGAAAAGAGATAAAAACAAGAGGAAGAGAGGAGAGGAAGAGAGGGGTGGTGCTGCACGCAACATAGATGAGCATGGCGTCTGCCGCCAGGGGTGTGAGTGCCTCAGGTACAACCAGAGATGACAGAGGCCATCTAAGCGGTTCTGCACGTGGGCGCGGTTTTCACAAGCGCATGTGTACCGGCGTGTGCACGCAATAAAGCCAGGCAGCACACGAGAGCGAGAGAGAAAGAGTGCGCTGTAGCATCTACCCTCTCCCATTCTCTGGTGGTGCGTATTGCTTCCCCGAGAAAGAGAGAGAAATACGGTGCTGACATTTAGAGGCGCATCAACATTTGAAGGGTGCGAACGTCCTCGGTGGAAATGAAAAGGAAAAAAAACAAGAGAAATAGACGTAAACGAGAGAAGACGACCGGGTGTTACTGCATGCCCCCTCTCTGTGTGCGCGCGACCAAGAAGAGAAACACCAACAGCGGAGTAAGGCTGCGCTAGCACTACCGCCACACAATGCACACAGACTCACACACACACGCACCGTGTCAGGCAGCGCAGCGCCTTACTGAACAACAGCCGCGGCGTCCACACCAGCGTTGCGGGCCTGCTTCTTGCGCAGCTCCGCGCGGGATCGCAGAGACAGCTGCAGGCCACCCCACTGGCGGCGGATCACGTCCGAGCGGGACAGGAAGCGTGCGTTCACGGAGCGGATCAGGTTCTTCAGCGCCGCCTCATCCTCGGCGTTCACGTCGGTGATCGCAACGCACGTCGCCGTCTTCCGCCCGATCGCGTCGCCCAGGCGCGCCATGTCCTTCACGATCGCGTACGGGATGTTGTTCGCGCGGCACAGGTTCGGCATCCACAGAACGAGCTCCACAGGGTCCACGTTGTTCGCGATGACAACCATGCGGGCCTGCTTCTTCTCAATCGCGCGCGTCACCTCCTGCAGCCCAGTCACAACAGCCAGGGGAGCCCTCGTCGACACCGTCTTCCTCGGGTCCTTCTTCTTCTCCTCGGCAGCCTTGTGCAGACGATCGCGGCGAGCCTTACGGGTCTCCGGCGCGTACTTCTTAATCAGCCTCAGCACCTCATTGCGGCTCGTGCGGTCCAGCACCTTCGTGAACTGGTTCAGCGCCGGCGGCACCTTCAGGCGACGCTGCAGCACGCGCTTCTTGCGCTGCATCGTCACAAACGTCGGCCACCGCATGAAGCGGGAAAGGTCGCGCGAGTAGGGCACATCCTGGCCAATACCGAAGTTCTTCGGGCGGGCCGTGAACCGCGACGCAGCAGCGGGCTTCTTGTACGGAGACGCGGCCTTCACGGGCTGCGTCGCCTTCTTTGCTTCCTTGCCGGGCATGCTTTGCTGATGCAAACGTCCTGTGTATTGTGTACGTGCATAATGCGTGTTTGGATGGATGGGTGTGTGGGTAGGAAAGGGGGGGAGGAGGTGCATGTCATACGTGGAGTGACATGACATGGATGGTGGTGTGGTGGAGGTAAAGTGGGAGAGGGGCAGACATAAAACGACCCGACACGCAACGCGAAGACACACATGGATGTAAACCCATACACGCAGAGAGAGAGAGGGGGGAGACAGACAGACGTACAGAGATGGTGTGTGTGTGTGTGTGTGTATCGCTCAGTCCATAAGCCACGAGGCAGGTAGGGGGGGGGGGGCGTAGCAGCGACCGTTGAGCTGATCCACTTCGGAAACACATACACAAAGAAAATGGCCACAGAAAAGCTCAAACCTCACGGAAAGCTCCAAAACGCCTTCTCGCCAGCATGCAAGCGAATTGGGAAAATCATGGCGCGAGGCGTGGGTAGGCGGAGTCTTGTGAACACACACATGCGGGCGCGCAGACACAGAAAAGTAGCGAAGATGAACGTGAGAGCTAGCTCAACTTCGTTCTGCCTGACAAGGCACGCGTAGCTCACCCTGACTTCCACAGCGCTACCGCCTATGTCGCTCATCTCCCACCGCCCCACACCTCTCTTGCTCTCTTTTCCTGCCTCCACCCGGTTGTTGTTACCATGAAGGACAAGAAGTACGAGGGAGCAGCCATCTCTCCCCTGCCCCTTAATGCTGCTGTCCTCATTGCCTTCACACTCCCCCATTCGGTCTCAGTCTTTTTTTTTTCAGTGTTTTCTTCGATTGGCGACAAATGAAGGGGAGGCCGCTAAACGTGAAGCGCCGGCTCAGCGCAAATGAGAGAAACAACAAAAAACAAAAAAATCAGAAACGAGCAGAAGCGCATAACCACACACACACACACACGCACCGTGTCAGGCAGCGCAGCGCCTTACTGAACAACAGCCGCGGCGTCCACACCAGCGTTGCGGGCCTGCTTCTTGCGCAGCTCCGCGCGGGATCGCAGAGACAGCTGCAGGCCACCCCACTGGCGGCGGATCACGTCCGAGCGGGACAGGAAGCGTGCGTTCACGGAGCGGATCAGGTTCTTCAGCGCCGCCTCATCCTCGGCGTTCACGTCGGTGATCGCAACGCACGTCGCCGTCTTCCGCCCGATCGCGTCGCCCAGGCGCGCCATGTCCTTCACGATCGCGTACGGGATGTTGTTCGCGCGGCACAGGTTCGGCATCCACAGAACGAGCTCCACAGGGTCCACGTTGTTCGCGATGACAACCATGCGGGCCTGCTTCTTCTCAATCGCGCGCGTCACCTCCTGCAGCCCAGTCACAACAGCCAGGGGAGCCCTCGTCGACACCGTCTTCCTCGGGTCCTTCTTCTTCTCCTCGGCAGCCTTGTGCAGACGATCGCGGCGAGCCTTACGGGTCTCCGGCGCGTACTTCTTAATCAGCCTCAGCACCTCATTGCGGCTCGTGCGGTCCAGCACCTTCGTGAACTGGTTCAGCGCCGGCGGCACCTTCAGGCGACGCTGCAGCACGCGCTTCTTGCGCTGCATCGTCACAAACGTCGGCCACCGCATGAAGCGGGAAAGGTCGCGCGAGTAGGGCACATCCTGGCCAATACCGAAGTTCTTCGGGCGGGCCGTGAACCGCGACGCAGCAGCGGGCTTCTTGTACGGAGACGCGGCCTTCACGGGCTGCGTCGCCTTCTTTGCTTCCTTGCCGGGCATGCTTTGCTTCTCTTCGTGCTAGTCCAGGGGAGAACCGGGGAGTGGCAAAGGGGGAAAAGGGGGGAGAGGAGGTGCAGAAGACGTGCAAGTACGCAGGCGCAGATGTGAGCACAGCGATAGAAACAGAGGAACGAGAAAGCGAAGGGAGGCACAACCGCGATGGTGGATGTGTGCACGTGTAAGTATGCAGAAAAGGGAGGAGAACAGCGGAAATGGAAGAAAAAGAGGTGTACGAAGGGAACAAGAGGGGAGTACTCGAGGGAGGGAAGTTCACCATATAGAAGCGAGCACTCAAACTGTGCTCAGAGGGCATGTGTGGAAGCGGAAGCGGCGCAGGAACAGGTGGGCACACCAGCATCAAGGGAAACAGCATCAGCAGAGGTGCGGAAAAGAAGTGGAAAATGGAGAGTATAGACGTGTAGCGACTTGCCCTGTTCCCCCACCGCTCCCATCCCTCTCTTGCACACACAACTCATCATCTGGATTGCAGCAACCACACTGGTTGAATGTGCGACTTTCTCTTTCGACTTTGATCTTGTGGTGCTTTGTTATGTGCAGTGCTAAAGCTGGTCCGTTACACTGAGAAGAGATCAGAGGCGACAAGAAAACACGGGCAAGTGCAGCGGCGACGCAGTGGGTCTGGAGGAAGGAGAAAAGGGAGGAGATGGTGTTTGGCACTCTCCAGATGCCGGATAACGAGTGAGGTGCAAGGGTGAAGGAGGTACAGGTGTGTGTGTGTGTGTGTGTTAGCGCGCATAAAGAAATAGAGAAAGACAACCAACCTGGGCAAGTAGAGACGCACACACGCACAAAACTATCACCTCCTCCCCAGCCCCTTTCATCTCACGCCGCACCCCCACTCACACACACACACACACACACACATATGCGCGAATGAGGGCTGACGAAGAAAAAACAACAACGCAAAGGAAGAGAGAGAGACATCGGTAGTACATCGCCAACACATACACACACGCATCCGCACATGCAGCGGCTGCGCCCTCCAGCAGCATCGACAATACCTCTCCACGTTGAGAGTGAAAGCAAAAAAGAGAAGGCGAAATCGAGCGACAGCGACAAGGTAAGAAGGGCAGTGAAACATGAGATTGAGCGGGGGAGAGGAGGCTTCTGCACGAGATGCGCAAAGCAACAAGCGAGCGAAGATCATACTTCAGGAGTTCGGCTCTCGCATCTGTCACCGCCACCCCGCATCCCCCCTCTCTCCCTCTCGGACTCCTCCTTGTTCCCTCCCTTGTAGCATTCCCACAACGTCAGCGAACAAACAAGGCGAAAAAATGGGCACGTACGCCCACACACGCACACACGTCAAAGTGATACAGCGTGTGGAGCAGGCGGGAAGGGGAAAGGGTAGTGCAAATGATAGCAACATAAAGCTGCGAAGGGGGACGACAGGAGAGTACCACAGAAAACCAAAAGGCATTACGATCCCTGAGGGTATATCGCACGGTGGCAGCACACGATGAGAACTGCTTCTCTGCTTCTCTTGCCTTACTCCCCTCCTTTCACTCACCCCGGTCCACCTTCCTCTTTACCATTTCTCTCCTCGTCCACACACACACACACACAGGCACAGGCTACTCTACGTGGCACACAGAGAGAGAGAAAGAGGTGAATACAAGCACACCAACGATGCGCATGGTCTGCACAGCGGCTAAATCCAAATCGGGAAAGGGACTTTGAACCTAAAAATGAGGAAAGGGCAGAGGGTAGATGCAAGTCTGAACCCTCTCTTCCTTCCCACATTCCCCTCGCAGTCCCTTAGCCCCCCATCACTTTCCTGCCCTCCCCCGCCCACCTCTCCCTCAGCCCTTTTCGCAACAAGCGGCACATGCGCACGCATACATGCTACCCGGGCGCCCATGCTGGAAGACAGTCACAGAGAGAGGAAGAAGAAAGCGGGGAGAGGTAGCACCACTATTTTCGAGGTAGAAAACTGAAGGAAATGAGGAAAAAGAAACACTTGACCGCCTCCACAACGCGCGTCACAACAATGCCTGTGAGAGGCTAAGTCGCCAACCGTTCTACTCCCTTTTTCCTCCACGCCCTGCTTCACGAACAGCATACGGTCCAGTCTACTGAAGGGATGGGCATGTTGGAGAGAGGTAGAGAAGAAAGAAACACCACCTTTACCCGCTCACCTAATTGTTTCCACCACGCCCGCCGTGGATGGAGCTAGAGGATACAACGCGATACGTCATAGAGGCGGTCGAGCGGTGTGCAACGGCCCCGTCGTGGCCGGCACCTGCGGTCCCCGAGGCACCCCCAGCGCCGCTGCCACTTCCTTGACCACTGCCACTGCCACCCATGGCATTGCCAGAGGAACCTGCTGAGAAGCCGCCGAGCGCCGACCCTTCGCGCGACGACCGTGCCAGGGCGACACCCTGCTCGATCCTCTTCTGTTCACGCTCCAGGAAGTAGCTGAACATGCGGCGGAAAGTGCTACTGAGGCCATCATTCGGGTCCTCGACTCCGGCGCCGTCGTCGAAATCGATAGGAGAGGCGTTGCCCCCCGTGTGTCCGCTGTCCTCGTGAGAGGTGCGGTGCGACGGCACAAAATTCTGCGGGTCGGCGCGAGAAGGGGAAAGTGAGCTCGAGTTCATGCCCTCATCCTCGTACGAGAAGTTGTATCGGCTCTCCATGGCCTCACGGTTGCGTTTCTTTAGTTCGGACTCAATGAGCGCCCTCTCCTTGCGCTTGTTAGGCGGAAAGAAGAAGAGCTCCTGTGTGTTCAAGTTCATGAAGCGAACGATGCCGGCACTCGTGCGGTAGAGCACCCACCCATCAGGCAGTGTGTCCGACATGAGCATGCGCTCGACGATAGCCATCAAATCCTCATCGCGGGGTAGACGAATACCAAGGCTGCTGCGGAACTCATCCACGTCACGCCGCGACACCGCCGTCTCATCCTCTTCCTCGTCGTCGTCATCATCGTCGTCATCGTCGTCGTCAAGTGCGTGAACCGCGCCAACCGGCACTATGGTCATACCACGCAGATTATCCAGCAGATCGTACTTGCGCTCGGCGCGGCGACGCTCAGCGATGCGCCACTGAGCGAGAAAAAGGCGCACGCGAAAGGTGATGTAGTACGTGCCAGCAGTTGTGACCACACCGGCGACGGGTACCCAAAGCGGTACCACTTCAAACACAACACGTAGCCCCTCTGTGAAGGTGTGGGCAGAGTAGAGACGCTGCCACCACTGGGAGTAGCTCGAAGTACTAGAGGAGGATGTAGGTGACGAGGAGGGGGCCGCTGCAGGCTCCCCACCACGAGCACCTTCGATAGGCGCGCCGCCAGATGTGAATGGCAGCGACGCAGAGGATGACATGGGCGAAACGATGAAAGGAGTCGCCAACAGACGCACGCACAGACGTCACGCGTCTAGCGCAGTCTTCCTCACTGGCTCTCCTAAGACGAGAACAGCTGGCTAGCGAATTTCCAATACGGCTTTACTGTGAGTGTGTGTGTGTGTGTGCGCGCTTCTATCACCGACCCTGGGCCTCACTCTTGCCTCTCGCGCCAGAGGAGAGGGATTCGTTGGGGTGACGAGGCAGCCTGTGGGTGGGGCTAGACGGAGGGGTCACAAGAAGAGAAAAATGCCGTTAGATTAAAGAGAGGAGAAAAAAAGAAAAACATAAGAGAGCGGCACACGACAAAAACGCTGCCGCAGTGCACACACCACCACCACCACCAACACGAGTGGGAGGGGCGGGGGATGGGGGGACAACAACAGTGAGAGAAGCGCTACAAAGGGGGAGAAAGCGAAGAAAGGGTGAGGAAGGGCGTGGCGAGAGAAAGTGGACAGTGAGAGAAGATGGAAGAGTTGGAAGGTGCGAGGCGGACAGACAAGGGAGTGGTGGGGAGGGGGGGAGAGATGCGCAAGAAGCACATACACATAGCAAAAACTCCCCACACCCTATGCCAAGTTCAGACAGGACGCAGAACGGGAGGAGAAATACAGAGAGAGGAAAACGGTGTAGAACAAGACAGGTGGGGGATGTATTGAGTCGTGTGTGGAAACGAGAGGTAAAGGGAGAAAGAAAGGGAAAGAGGCCCACAAGCGGGGGGTAACGAGCTGAAAGTAACGGTGCGCACACTCGTAGGTATCCTTCTCTGTCATGTGCTGTACACATGTGCGTGTGTGTGTGTGTGTGTTTGATAAAGGAGGGGTAGCGGAGGTGCGATGTCCGAGTTCACATGTGCACGCATGTGTGTGGGAGGCATAGGGGTACGCAGAGTGGAAGGGTGGTAGAGCGTAAAAAGGAGGAGACCAAAGGAACGGGAAAGGGAATCAGGCTGAGAGTTGTGTTGGCATGTACAGGTTCACACATGCGTGTTGTCTGTGGGTATGTGTGTGCCTGTGTGCGCATACGTGAGCCCTGCAAAGCAAAGAAGAGGCGTCGCATCCACGAGGCAGTAGAGATCCCTGCACCAAGTCGTCTCTATGAGCGCTGGAACCGAGTGAGCAAAACTGCAGGAGAGTCGCCTCAGCAAGCGCACTGAAAGTGCTCAGGATAAAGAGGGGACATGACGGCCCACACCTAGTGCGGGGGGGGGGGGGGAGAAACGCTCTTGTTTGGCTGCGCGGGCGGCAGAGCTGTCCAAACCAGCAGTCCATCGGATCCCTGTATATTTGTTGCTAATTGGGCGTGAGTTGTGGAATCTCTGCCGCCTCTGTACATCAGGCCTCACCGCAGTCAGCAGGAGACAGACAAAACAAAAAAGGGGGAGAGAGCGATGACGGGCTCACAGGCCTTCCCTGTGCGTGTGTGTCTCTGGGTGGAGGTGATGCCGTTGTGTATGTTCCACAACGCAAGGAGAGACGCTGCGGGAGGGAGGGAGGAGGGGGGGAGGTGAAAGTAGGCAAAGGTGAGGAAAAGCAGAAGAAATAGAGAAGAAGTAAAACGGAAGCGAGAAGACAGTTTGGCGCCCCATTGAAAACATCCACGTGCAAGACGAAAGAGTCAAGAAGACAGAAACTGAAATAGGTGCCGCTCATCTAAACACATACACAACAACCTACGCACAGCTTCGTGTGGGCACACACACACACACAGACACACATAGGCGCAGCCACAGCCACATACGAGATCCAGGCATTGTCGATGACGCATATATGACACGTGGGGAAGTCTAAAACAGAAAAACAAGTAGGTGGCTGAAGAAAAAAAAAGAGAGAAGGAAGAGAGGCGTTACGTGTGTGTGTGTGTGTGTGTGTGTACACGAGTGCGTGCTGCGAAAATGTTGCTTCACTCGATCCAGATGTAGGCGTCAAGAGTCTCGTGAAGGTACAATGTGTCCCAGACCCATCGGGTGGCACAGGAGGAACAGGCGCCAGTAGCGGAAGTCATCGGTGGCGAGGATGAGAGGCTGTTCGAGGTATCGGCACCGAAACTAAAGTTGTGTGCCGCCGGTGGTTTGTACTCAACGCAGAGGTACAGCTCTAACATGACAGCACCTTTCCCAATGACATGCCCACTCGAGTCGTCTGAGAAAGGATGCCACCGTACAGGAACGGGCACCTCGGTAAAGCTCCATGCACGAGATGCGTCGAGGCCCTCCTGCGTCGATGTAGCTACCCTTTCCAACTCCTCTGTCTCCGTGACGAACGTGTTGTATGAAGCACCCTCTTGGCGCCGCGGCAGCTCTGGCGTCGTGGACGAGTCGTGAGTGACGCGTGTCGTGGTGGGGCGGCACACGGCCGTGGTGTCCCACAGGAGCGCGTCCGCCGGTAGACTTGACCACGTGACGGCGCACCATCGCAGCTGCGAGCTGCAATGAGCTGTGCCACACGGTGGACTTGTCGGCCACATCCACATCCCTACCTCGTAGGGAGTTGGTCGCGAGGGCGCTTCTACCCCTTCCGACCAGCCTCCCACATTCTGGACGCACGGTCGAACCAACACTCTCCGAGCCACCACCACCGCGGTCAGTCCTGCGGTAGACTCGTCGCCATCCCGACCCACCGACCACTGCGTTTGCGCCGCTAGCTGCCTCTGCAGCGAAAGAGACAGTCGGGCACCCGTAAGTACAACGTCGGATGGCAACAGAAAGCAGCGCTGCGTCACCACCAAAATGAGCCGACTAACAGCAGCGCTGTCATCGCTCTCGTCCGCAGAAAGATAGCGGCTGTCTTGAGAGCCCTCCTCCCGAAACCCATCGGCGAAGTGCTTATCGTCGCGCAGCGTAGCGTGCGCTGCCCGTGCCTCCGTGACAGTGTCACAGGTCGACGGCACAGGACGGCGTAAAACCGTTGTGAGAAACTCAAGATCGAGCACAGGGTGACGCAGAGATGGCAGCCATACCTGTGCGTGCAGCTCACCGACCGTGGCTGGCGCGTGGTGCGCCGCATTCATGGAAAAAGAGCTCAGCAAGCTCACCATCACGCCTTGGTGCGATGCTGAATATACCTCGGGCAAATAAAGCGGTGATTCCACACAGCTCGGCACAACCTTTTCGGCGACAGCAGGAGAAGCCAAGTCACTGGCTCGCTGCCCTCGCGTGTGTGCAAGTCGTCGTAGACCCTCCACCGCCGTGGTGGCAGGAGAGGTGTTTGGTATATCGATGGGCACCCTGTATGCCGCTTCACTTGAGTTGTAGGTGATGCTGACACTGGCAGGAAAGCACAGATCCAAAAGGGTTTCCAGCCGCATGCACTGCAGTCGCCTCGCCGCCGCCGCCTCGCCGCACAACTCCATCAAGTCGGAGGGGAACATGTGGACCTCCAGCCAGAAGTGGTCAAGGTGCCGCGCATCAAGGAGAAGCGTCTGCCACGCTTTTCCACCTGAATAGTCACCACTGTTCTGCCCCCAGAGACAAGGGACTCCGTCGCTGTCCTCTGTGGCCCCGACCAAGGCGCGCAGCATGGTCCACTGCGCCTGTTGCTCAACTGCTGGAAGTGGGTCGTTGCGTTGGCGGCAAGATGTGAAGAAAAAGGCGAATTGCCGAGCTACCGCAAACAGCCCAGTGCGCCACTGCTTCATCGCGCGCTCCACCAGACTCCGCTGCGTCGTATGCTGATGCGATCGCTCTAAGTGAGGTAGTGACTCAGCGGTACTCAGTCTTTCAAGAGTCCCGGGTCGTTGTCACGGTTGGTAGAAGTGCGCAACCGTAGTGAGTCGCCCGCCTTTGAGTTTGCAGTCATGATGGAAAGCACAACATGTGTGAGGTCCTCGGCACTGGCGTTGGCGCCGACGGGCGATCCTTCATGTGAACTCTGCCGTGTCATTTGAAGGTGTCGCTCCAGAAGAAACGGCCACCCCGGCTGCCGGCGGCGCAAATAGTAGTAGGCCTTGAGAGCGTACGGGAGGGCCTGCCGCACCACCCCGTTGCGCTGCACCAGGGGCTGCGATGAAAGTGGAAGGCCCTCCCGTACGCTTCGCAAGGGCGCCCTCTTCGAGGACGCGCCGCCAGCCTTGGCAGCGCTCTCAGGCACCGCATCCCTGTTGTTCGCAGGGCCCTGTACCTCCTCGTCAGCGGATCGGCTGAGATCGGCGATGAGCGCCTCGTAGCTCCGCAGCATCCATGCAGACAATAGGTCATGCAGTTGCACCAGTACAGTTGGATCATCGACATAGCAGCCGCGTTTGTCCTCCTCGCAGCGCATACGCTCACGTATGGCGGACACCACGTGACTCACCACTATCTCATGGTGCACCAGGCGAGCGCAGAACAGCAAGTCATCCACCACCCTCTGTAAGGCGATGAGGGCGGCAGATGAGATGGAACGCGGGAGCGGTGGCAATGACATCAAGGCTTGCGCAGTACTTTGGTGCATCGTCAGCTTCGCGAAGGTCGGTCCGCGGACGCGTGTCGCATTATTTGAAGGGGACATTTGCGTTACACTAATGCTACTGCGCCGAGCCAGCTCTGCCGTCACGCTTTGCAGAATGGACTCACAAATCTGCACAGTACCACCTTCAGTAAAGTACCGGCGCGACGGCTGGAGAAGCGCTACGAGGCGCTGTTGGGGGGTGATGGTGCTCAAGGAGACATAGCAACACGGCGTCACTTGAGCAACCGCGCCCCTCTCCACAGCACCCGCTCCGTTGCTGGCGAGCAAATCACTGCAACACACATAACCGCCCCGACTTTTCCGTCACCGGACGATCGCAATAAGGTGGTGTAGAGGGAGAGTAGCCGCTGCAGCTCTTCTCTAAAGATGCGCACTTCTTTTTCGCTGACGCTTCGCTCCACATCGGTATCCACGACAAGCGCCAGACACACCCCGCTGCCCTGCCTTGCAAACCGGAACTGCTTCATCAGTGAGATGAGGGTCTGCGTCACAGTCGCAAACGTGATGACTTGTGCCCTGCCCGGGGAGGACAATACCGTCTCGGACGAAAACACTGCTGTCGTCGCCATAGAAAGAGTCAACTCCTGCCACACGAAATGAAACTTCGCTTCCACAGCCTCATGGCGAAACCACGAGAGAACACTTGTAAGTGCTGAGTCAGCGACGAGGCAAAGCGGCTGCTGCACCCTCGCGGCCCGCTCCAGTTGCAGCCCTACTGATACCGCATCATGCAGTGCCACCTCCGAATTCCCCTTCCCGCTGTCGCTGTGAGACCTGCTCATGCCCGATTCTCGTCGTGTTGCGGGGGAAATGCGCCGGGGAGACACCTCCGTCGACATGATCACCGGAGGTTCGGCAGCGCTCCCATCCGCGGCGATTGGCGTCACGGCGACTTCACACACATACTGCACCTTCACACGTGACGGCCTCCATGAAAGCGCTATAGAGGGAGGCGGCGTAGTGATTTGCCTGCTCCACTTGTAGCTCAGCCATGGACGAGAAGAACTGCGTCACGTAGAACTGATTTTCGTCTACATCGGCCTCCGAGTCGTTGCTGAGCTCCTTCTCGCCTGGGGCGGCGCTGCCTCTTTGCACAACATGGTGGAGTAAAGCATCCTCAGAAGTGGCATAGAGCTGTAGCGCTCCGCGGCGCAGCTCCGCCCCTGCTTCGCCAACAGACGAAAAAAGCGAGAACGAGGAGCTGATCGAGGCGCTCCCCTGATCCTTTCCTGCAGTGGGTAAGGCACAACTGGGTCCGTCGCGGAGGAGCACCTGCAACACTCTCGTCTGCTCTGCCGTCAGCAGACGCGCGTCGGTCCTCGTGGCAAAAATGACTGGGGCAGCCGCCATCGCCGACGCGAGCAGCAGCAGCGAGAAGATGTCTCTCACCGGCACAGGCCAGCCGGCGGCGAGTTGCTCCACTACGCGTTGCACATAGTTCACTGTTGCGAAGTAGCATTTGAGCGACGGTGCCAGATCACTGAACGACTGCGGCGCGAAGTGGCGCATGAACACGGGCGGAAAGTGTGCAATATCCGCAAGGCACCTATCCAACGCAAACGCGCTCCACGGACGTTGCAGCTTCTTCGCTTCGATCAGCTCGGCAAAGCTCGCTACTGCCTCCAAGGCAGGCAGCACCGCACACCAGCCATCTTGAACCACCCTCTGCCAGCTCTGTATGCAAAAGACGGTTTGGGATAGCTTGGCCTCGTACATCTCGACGTCGGAGAGCGCACGATCGGCGTCTGCCACCAGGGCGTCCCCGTGCAGCCCATCGCGGATGTCGCCGATGTTCGCCGCAAGAAGCTCCGCAGCAGCATCGTGCGCCTGTACAAAGCCTTGCAGCACCCCGAAGTAGCCCTGCTGCTGCGTCACTACTTCCTCGCGCATGGAAGACATTTTGGTGGACACTGACGTGGTGCACACGGCGTCTCGGAGCAGACACTCGTAGTGCAGGCGGCGAGGCATTAAACTGCAGAGGTTGTAGACGTTCATGGCGTCACAGGCCCCGTGCGTTTCGACGGGCACTGCCAGCGAAGAGGTGCACACCATATAAAAGGAAGGGTGTACCAGTACCTCGCGCCCCTCCAGCAACAACGGGACGGACCGCGCGGCGACATCTTCCTCGTCCACGGGACGGGAAGCAGGGAGCGTACCCGGTGACCAGGGCGACTGCGCAGCCACCATGTTTGTTGACCCCTTCCGCAGGCTCAGCGCTCCTTTCCAGCACTCCTTCAGCTGACGGTAAAGGGGGTTGAGGTAGCGTATGAAATCGAGCGATGCCGAGTCATGAATGTCACGCAGAAGAACACCTTTCCCAGCTTGCATAGCTGTGATCACCTTCTCCTTCGCCGACGAATCCGTCACCGACAAGACGACGCACCCCGTACACGAGAAAGAAAGATACCTGCACACTTCCTGCTCGACGAGTGGCGTTGCTCCACCGATCAAAGTCCAACGCCACATGATACGCTTGAACAGAGCCATAAAAAGGGCTCTGTACTCCCACGCAAAGTGCTCACTTCCAGGTAGCATTAGTGCGCGAGTGTGTGGGGCGTGTGTCTGGTACAGCATGTAGGCGAATGCCTCCTGCGGCCCTGTGGAATGCAGCCTGGGATGTACCGTCTCGACGAGGAGCTGCTGCAGGGACACGTACGTGTCCACAGCCTTGTTGTGCATGACAAGGAGCGAGTAGAAGGCGGAGACGAGCAAAGTGTCCGCTGCGGCGCAGCGCGCAAACCGCGCGCGCGCCGCTACATCCGCTGGCTCTCCCAGAAATCGTGAGAAGCGGTCGACAAGTCCAACGTACTTCAACAGACGATCCTCCTTGCCCGCCAACTGCTTCTGATCCTCCTGCAACGCTTCCGTGGAGCGCCTTGCTGCATCGATCTCATCCTTGGTCCGCGCCACAGTCCGCTCAGTGGACTGCAAACCCTCCAGCCGTATCGCGTAGAGCCCCTCAGCTTCCTTCACGTCCCTCTCAGCCTTCGCAATGTCCTCTGTACCAGTGGCGTAGTCCTCGATGCGGAACTTCCCGAAGTCCACCCACGCCACTACAAAGTCGGCCAATAGTTGAGCGTACGGTAGCGCCGGCGCGTAACGCACCGCATCGAGCTCCTGACGCAGAAAGAGGTAAGTTCCCAACCCATTCGGGTCGTCAAGCGGCGTGACCCCTGTCAGAGCAATCGCGAACTCCTTTGTGCACACCCGCCTCATGGCGATGCCCCACAGCTCGTGAGGGTTGTTGTTATGCTTTGGAAGGTCTTCACCTAGCAGCGTGTACAGGCCGCGGACAAGAAGTAAGCCTTTCTCTGGCACATGTGAAACGGCGAGTGCGCGCATGTTGTTCACCTTTGCCTTTCGCAGCTGTCGTGCTGCCCTCTCTAGTCGTTCCTCCGCCCTCTGCAAGCCATCAGCGAGGGTCGCGCATTGCCAGTCTAGAGCCTCCCTCTTCTTCTGCAGTTTATCGCAGTGCTCCTGTGCCTCAAGAGATTGTGCTGCGTGTTGGCTCTCCTCGCCGCGCAGCCTCTCAGCGAGCGAGGCTATGCGCAGCTGCGAGGCTGCCAGCTCTGCAGCGATTGCACGAGCACGCTGCGTCTCGGTCTTCATCATCTGTACTGCTTCATCCCCGCGCCTCATGATGACGGTGCCCGTCCTCGCGCTTTCCAAGACCTGCATGCACGCCGTCGAGCGCAGGTCCCGGTACAGTGATACAAACTCCACTAGCTGCGCCAAGGAGGTTGGGTGCCTTTTGGAGACATGTGCGAACATGGCACACAGAGCCTCACACACAGTCCGTTGCGACAGGTTCACAGAGTGATCACCCTCGTCACAGCCACTCTCCTTGTCGTCCTCCTCAGTGTCTTCGCTGTGGACGGTAGGGATGCCGTCGGGATCAGAGTCCCCATCCGCATTGCCGCTGCTCCGAAGAACAGACAACACCAGTTCGCGCACCAACGAGGTCCGCAGTGCCTCCGTGTACAGCGGCAAAACCTTCGTCTTATACTGCCGTAGAAAAGGGTAGGCAGCCGCCACTCGCTCCACCTCTGCCACGTCACGCAGGTGAAAAACGAAGTTTAAGCAGCCACGGAGGCGGTCACGTAGCGCAGTGTCGTCGACTAGGGTGAACGGCTTCAGTGACCGCGGATGAGTCACATGGAAGCCACGCATCAGTGAGTTGCGCTCCTCGTCCGAGAACAGGCCCGATACATCGCCGCTGCGCACTAGCAGGTCCACAGTTGGGAGCACCTCCGGCAAGCTCAACAGCTCGGGAGGGAAGTAAACGACCGCGTGGATGCTGTTCATGCAGATAAACGTGATGGCAGACCGAAGGTCATGGCGGAAGGCAACGGTCACCTCCGCAGGGGATGCGGCTGGATGCACTCGGAGCCATATGAGCGGCACATGTGTGTTAGAGCACCACAGGCGGAAGAGTCGGCGCAGACCAAACGCGTTCTCTCCCAGAAAGACGACCTGCGCATGGGGAACGCAAAGAGTGTCTTGAAGAAACACAAGGCGCGTGGTGAGCCACGTAGTCTGGTATGTAGGAGTTGTCAGGACATCGGTAGAGGGGCGCAGTCTCTGCAGCTGGTGGTTTTGATACGCCACCGCCAGACTGGTGGCACTTGAGTTTCCAGATGTGATGGCAAAAGATCCGCGCAGCGAGGAGTTACCGCTCAGCGGGGCTAGACTTGATGACCGCCGCACCAGTGCCCCCTTGTGTGCACCCTCTGACCGCACCGCTGCTTTCCTGAGGAAGTCTGAATAACTGAGAAGTACCGAGACACACCGCGTCTCCCCTCGCGTTGGGACGCCTTTGATACTCGCAAAACCTACAGGTCCACGCCTCTCCTCCAGCGTCGCAAGGTCCTCCTCTCTCTCGCCCTGCAAGGCGTATGGAAACTCCGCAATGCAGTCCGCAACGAAGGACTCGTCTTCCGCCGTGACCGTGCCCGGCGCCGGGAAAGTCGGAAGCTGACGGACCAAGTCCTTGAAGCTGACACTGCCATGGACGCACTCACGCATGGTGCTCTCCGCGGCCTCCACTGCAGAGTCGCGCAATGCGTGTGATGCGTCATTCGTCTCCGGCCCTACAACTGACTTTAGCTGCGATGGCAACAACGGTAACGACCCTGAGTTTTGCGCTACTTTTGGTGATGACGGCACGCGTAGTTGCCCCTCGTAGAAGGCTGTCACCTCAAGGAAAATCCGGATGGAGACCTGCACATCCGAAATGTTACTGAGCAAATGCAGTCGCACCACTTCTGCCGCTTGCAAAGCATCTCGGAGGGGCTCAGAGTAAAATGATGGAGTGCTGTGGTGTTGACTCTCCGATGTATCCGCGGCCAAGGCATCCAGAGGTGAGGACGCCACCACGTCGGATATGAACGGGGCTGATGCAAGTGAGAGGCGCGGTACAGCCACCGCGGTGTGCGACTCAAGAGCGGCGCCGCGAAGTCTCAGCTGAGTGTAGGTTCCATGAACAATGTCCAAAAACGAGGCACAGCCTTGTGCGAATCCCTTAGTGCGTTTTCGAGAAGAGGCCAAGCTGCAGAGCAGATGCACACCGCGCGCGATTTCGTCACTGTCGAACCCTGGCAAGCGCACGTCCACACACCCGCTGAGAGCTCCAGTGCTGCATTGCTTCGCTGCGCTGTCTTGGAGTAGAACCGAGCCGCAGAAGACAACGTTAGCGGTGGGCATGATCCCCCTCCTTGGCGTGCTAATTGCCCGGAACTTGTCGCAGAAACGCATCAGGCACCCACCGAGAGACATCGAGGCAGTGTGCAACTTGTCGTCGCCATCGCGTGCGATCATCGGTGCCAGGTGCAAATCGTCGATACATACCACAAGGCGCCGCCCCAGAGTTGGGCTGTGGCAACCATCCCAGCGCTGCACCAGCCTGCCCGCCATCGTCTGCTGAATGTGAGTGGGTTGCATCCCGCCGTTTGCGCTGTACACTTGCGTGACCCAATCAACTGCGTTCGCTTTCATAGTGTGCAACAACGTCGACTTGCCAGCCACAGGGCCGGCATGAAAGAGAACGTGTTGACCGCAGTTAATCAAACATTCCGCCGCCCGCAGTGTTGCCACTCGAGATGGTGTTGCAAACACCTGCAACCACGTGCAGAGATGCGGATCAGTGTGGTGGTACGTTGACCACGACAGAGGCAAGTCGGTGCGCGTGGCGGCCTCCTCAAACGACAACCACCCACGAGGCAGAACGACCTGCTCGAGTGGACTAACGCTATCCTGCGACAAGACTGGAAAAATCTCGCCGGAGAGCTCGCAGTCCACCAGCGCCTTCATCACGTCCATCTCTGCGCCGAGGAGCAACAGTTTCAGCACATCTCGATCTTCAATGGGGAGTGAGAGCCCCACCGACCATGTAGCCGCCATCACCGCACAGCGCACAGCGAACAGGCGCAGCGGCACCTCGTCCTCGTCCTCCTGCAACTCCAGTGCCCCTCTGTGTGTATGAAGCGTGAGTGCATAGGCGTACCATCGACTGCACAGAGTTGCCGCTCGTTGGGCAATGGCATACATGTTTGTCACCTCATCTGCCCTTCCTGTGAGCTCCGGCGATGCCCTCGACGCGCGTTCCACCAGTAGCGGCAAAAGCTTCTCCAGCACCCTCGCGGCCCACTCTGCGTCCGGCATTGAGCTCAACGCGTAAGAGATCCCTTCCACCCACGAAGATGGCCCCACGAGAGCCATCATCGAAAACCTGTTGATGGTTCCGGGTGTAACATGGTGCAACCTCTGCGCCGTGCCGATCACGCGCACCAGGGGGCTAGTGATGACGTTGTCGTTGTGCGGCTCTCCCTCCAGGACTCGTGTCCTGTCCGGCCAAACCCCCAGGAAAAGCGCAAAGGATGGAGCTGCGCCGACATCCTCCATCACAACCACGGGAGTAGTGCCCCCGCCTTGAGAAGCCGCCATCCGTGAAGTGATCAAGGAAAGAAAACCAGGTTCCGTAGAGGTGCCATAAAAGTCCGCTGCGGATATAAGAGGCGGTGAGAAGATCAGCGGCGATTGGGAGCCAGCCCACGCTCGCCACAGTCGCGTCTTCCCTGCGAACCGCGGTCCAATGAGGAGCATACGGCGGTGAACATTCATCAACGATGTGAAGCGCTCGAGCACGGCATTCACTGCTGCGCTGTGTGTAGTCCATTGGAGAGGCGGGCCGCACCAGCCCTGCGGAACGACACCATTGCACGACGGCAACAGCAGCTTCATCTCAATTTGTGTCTCTAGGCTCTGTTGAACTGCCCTGCCGTCTGTGGAAGTGAAGAAAGCCGCCAAAACACTTCCTAGAGCAGTCAGAAGGCGCGGCGCTAGTCCGCGTAGTGGCAATTCGATGAGCGAGGACCCCTTTCCATCTGGCGCATCATCACTCGCGAAAGCCTCGCGAAGCACCATGCGCAGTCGGCGCAGGGTGAAGATGGTTGGATGCAACTCTTGCAGCTGTCGGTAGAGCTTGGCAAACTCCGCCTCCTCAGCGGACAGAGGGCTCTCTGGTACCACTCCGGTTCGGGTCAGATAATCATGCAGCGCTTCTTGAACATCAAAGGGAGCGACGCGCACCTCTCTGCAGATGAGGTCGAGACTGCGGGGGAGCGATACCGGCGCAGCAGCAGAGAGGGTCAGCCGGAACAGCGGATGCACGGAAACCGAGGTCATGCCGACCTTTCCATCATAAGGTAACTGCCAGATGGGAGAACAGCGTTGCTCGACAGAAGCCGTAGCGATGGGCAAAACAACTTCCTCCAGCACAGCCTTCGGCACGGTCTCACAGTTCACCAGGCACGCCAACGCCCCAACCTCCATACACCCGCGAAGCAAACCTTGAAGTATTTCGGTAGACGCATGCTCTTTGGCTTCAACTCGAAAGAAGAAGCGCCCTAGCAGCACCGCAGCAGCTTCGAAGACCTCCCCCTCTGCACCGACGTCGTCGCTGGCGCGAACAAGCGAAAGGCTGCGGGAGAGTTCCATCTCGACGAGCACCGGTGCCATCTGCACCCACTGCTCCACACTCATCATCGGCGCGTTGCCGTGCCCAAGGAATTCCAACCCGTAGTCAAAATTAACACCCATCATGCGAACGCAGATGCCATCCTCCGCCGGTGTAAAAAAAGTCTGCACGACACGAGTAGACTCCAGCTCGGTGACACTGTTGACGTGCCATTCTGCTGCTAGCTGAACCTCCCTCAAGGCAAACTCCTCGTATGCCAGCGCGGCTGCCACGGCGGCTTTGTAGCTGCGCGACTGCCCTCCCTGGGCGTCGTTATTGTGTCCACCCCGCGCAAGCTTGCTGATAGCGCCGCAAAGGTCCGATACTTTGGTTATGTGGGCACTCAGTCCATTTTGCCCAGCAAGCTCTAGTGCCCGCCGCAGTCCTTCCGTATGTAGAATGCGCAGTGCAAGCACCGCTACCTGACCGCACCATTGCCGCAACCACGATTCCAGGCTGCATCGGTAATACGCAGCCACACACTCCTTGACGGCGGCGACGAGAGAGGCACGCACCGCATGGTCAAAACGCTGGATCCAAGCGTCTGGGGTATCTTTCGTCAGGGCCAGGGGAGAGGACAAGGGCAAGCGTGCACCATCCGCTGCCACAACGGCGGTCACAATCCTGTCCACCACTTCTACATCAGTAATGCGTGGATAAAGATACTGAAATAGATGCACGAAACTGTGAGCGCTTTGCACGGATTGAAACTCTATGAGCTCCGAGTCGGGTAGGAATCGAAACCGCGGGAATAGTGCTCGACGGCGCTCCGTCACACCCCGCAGTACCTCATTCGCATCATCCACTTCTGACTTGATACTCAGGAGGAAATCCTGAATGGTGTCCTGCATCATGGCTGTGTAGAGAGAAAACTGCGGCTTGCGCAAGATTGCACCAATTGCCTTGAAGGCAGCTGACGCCGTTGTGAGCCTTTGAGTGATGGTGCGTGCCTCTTCAGCGGAACAGATGCCCTCGGAGACTGCACTCCGCAGCGAGGACACACATGCACGCAGCCTCATCCAGCGCATCTTCGCATTATCCCACGCCAGAAGCACCTCATGACTCTTCTCACACGCGTCAACCCACTCGTCCACAGCCCTTAGAACAGATGGTCCCAAGTTTGGTCGGCGTCGCATCGCGCGGCACTTGAGCATGCACTCCTCGATTCGGCACACCATCTCATGTCGATGCCCCTTCAATAGTGATGTGTTCAGGTCATCATGGACTGCTGAATTTTCAAGAGCAAAACGAGTGCGCTTGGCATAGCTCCGCATCTCCTCAAGCTCGTTCTCAACATCGTAGTCGCAACGAGCCTGACTAACAATCTGCGCCAATGGGACAATGTGGTCGAGCAAGCCGGCGTCGAGCAAACGTTTCACTGTAACTGTCATATTTGTCACCAGCAGGATATCGTCCCGCAACTGTGTCGAGATCAGCTTTGCGATGTCGCGCCAGTGACTCTTGCGCAGCCCAGGCGTCGTGATGAGCTCAAGAAACAGCTCCAACTCCTCAAACTTGGCGAGTGCCAATTCCTGCTCTCGACCAAGACGAACCAAGGCAGGGTAGCCACGCAAGTTGCGGATGGTGCTGTGAATGAGCCGGCGCCACTCCCGGGCACGCTCTATGAAGGCATTAGCATTAACGGAGGACACTGGTGTCCGGTACAGTTCACGCAGTTTTGTTGATTCGAACACTGTGATCCAAAATTGCTCAATGATCTCAAAATGGTTCATGAGGGGTAAATAATCATCGAACGAGTCCTCGGATGGAAGACCTAGCACCCTCATTTCATACTCCATACTCTTACGGGCGTTTACGATCCGTACGATTAGCTTGCGCAGCTCTGTACAGGTTTGCGCTGCAATATCACAAGTGTCCAAATCGAACATGTGATACAACTCCTTCACACCTGTCGAAAGAGTTCGGTAGTAGTCATAGATGGTACTGCGTAGATTTTCCAGCTTGCGGCTCAGCAGCGGTGTGCACTTGGTTCGGATGTCATCGCTTTTGTTTACTCGATGGTGAAGCTTGCCTGGGAGCTCTTTGAACTCAAAGACAGAGCGGCATACATACTCTTCGACTGGAATAAACAGCTTTTCAATACAGCTGACCCTGTCGGCAATCTGTTTGTGACTCGTTTCGCACAAATCGTTAGCCAAAATTTTCGCCGCTTCGGTATTGCGTAGGTACTGCTCCAGTTCGGGAACTGTTGTAGGGGTTCCTTGAAGCACGTCAAGAATCGCTTGGCTCTTTGTTTTTGCCTCGTCGACGATATTCACTATGGTGCTTTGGAATGCAGACACAAGAGTCGCCAAATAATTTTCCCACTTCTGCATCAGCTCCGACCGCAATGGACGGCAGTTGATCTCGAGGCGCCCACAGAAGAGAACATCCCGAGAGACGTGACGAAGATCGCTTAGGTTTTGCCGCGCAAGCACCACAAGTTCTACCACCTCTGTCGACGTTCCCCTCTTTGCAATGGAAAGGTTATGGACCGGTATCTTGCAAAATTTGTTATAAGAGGATAAAATCTTTTGAATCACCACTGATGCGTTCTCCAATACTCCGGTAATTGAGGTGCGGTACGATACCAGTTCCACATGCGACACAATGGTTAATTTTTCGTTTTCGAGCCTCTGTGCTCGAAAAATGGTGCAGCCCAGCCTTGGTAGGCCATTAATGCTCTTTTCGATCTCCGCAAAAAGGTCTGCTATGCCAAATAGCAGAAGAGAAAAAGATGGGGCTCGAGGTTGAAAACTATCGCCTGTGACTAGTTCGACATGCAAATACGGCAGTCGTCGAGCACGCTGTGCTATTCTGACCTCATTGCCTAAGTCGTCAGAATCGAAAAACTGTACAAGATGATCCAGAGCATCGAAAAAAAGTCCTCTTGTTTGGTTGACTAAAAATACCTCTGTGGCAATAAAAACCTTCGTGAACACCCCGTCTTCATCATCACCTTCAGCTAGCACCAACACCTCGCGAGCAGTTTTGAAATGTGAAAGAAACAAATCTTCGACACAAGCGTAAAATTCAATGCGAATTCGTGAAATGGCCGAGCTCATCGAGTTTGACACTTGATTCAGAAAAGTGGCGACATCAATGCAAGCTGTGGTCATATCAATATTTAAAAACTGGAGTCGCGAAAACCTCGCTTCCCAGAGTGACGCTAGTCCCCTGAAATAGTTGGCAGTGAGAGGATTCCAAACCAGTTGAGATTCGAGCTGCTCCTTAGCTGCCTTGAAGTGCTCCCGCGAAAGGGGTATTTCCTGAGCTGCTGCATAAGTTAAACTGCGTATGGTAGGCTCGGGCTCAGTGGCTAGTTGAAGTGGTGCCAAAATCCTACGAAAGAGTCGATTAAGACACATGTAGTAAAAGATAGCCTCTGATTCTGCTTCTGCGTACTCTTCATTTACATCGCATATTTCCCGTGCCATAATCTCCTTTGAGATAGAAGTGCATCCCCTGCTCGCTAGTGTCAAAATGTTTTGCAAGCTGAGTCTGCTGAGGGGAGAGTATTCTTTGATGAGAGGCTTGTACAGCGACACCATCTTCGCAGTACGAATGCGACGGTGCACCATAGAGACAGCATTATTGCCTTCATCAGATTTCTCACAGCATTCTATAGGTACGCGGACAAGCGATTCGCTGTCCTCGGCAGGAGCACCATGAGGTCGCTTTCCTTCAAAACAAAATAGTCCAACGTGCGGCGAGTAATGGGAACCAATGCGACAGCTCACAGACTGAGGAGAATCAACGTACTCAGAAAGCGCCCTAAAAAGCTGGCTTTCTTGTGTTTGCAAGAGATGTAGCTCCACAGTTTCACCATAGTAATCCGGTGTGAAGGTGAGTTTCCGACACACAAAGGTTTGACTTCGTCGCTTCCCTTCGTTGCAGAGAAGCGGCACAGGAACACCATCCCAGTAGTAGCGGAGCACTTTTTCTAAGCGACCAGCTACTTTTTCTTGACTCTTACCCAATTCCATGGTCTGCGTATGTCCAAAGGGAGAAAAGAGTGAAAGAAAGCGTTAGATGGAGATGCGAAAACCAATCCACCATACTAGTCCTATGCAGAGATGACATTGCTATTATTTCCCTTGCATTTGGTGAGACAGAGTGTAGTAAAACTGCAATGCCAAGCAATGAATCTCTCAGCACGACGCCCGATCGAAAAGCTGCCCAAAGGGTGGAAGATTGATATATTTTACGCCTCGTAGTGCGAAACTGAGCTGTTCAAAGCATAATGTATCATGTTTTTTTTTTTTATCACCGCACTGCAGGGGTCTCTCGCAGCTTTTTAAAATCAAAGCGACCCTCCGACCCCTGTCTTACCTGATCTAAAACAAATTCAAGCCATGCTAACTGTGTCACTCCCTCCTCGCAGTGATGCGCTTTCACTCGTTTTAACTCATACTCGTAGTCCTCTATCATGATGCAAATACGATTCCTCATTAACATTCCGCGACACGTGAACGTGATTCCGTACAGAACCACTCCCATACTTATGGCAGGAGGCAAGGGCCTCGCGTAGTACATGCTATTCTTGAAAATGTGCCGTGGTCCCCACGCTTTGAATGCGGCCAGGACACTTCCAGTGGAAAAAGCTATGCAGCCAACAAAATACTGCCACGAGAGGCTCTCGTGGCGGGCAAGCTGCTCTACCCTATCTGCCACATGATTCCGCTGCACCTGAGATATTTCCAAAACGTACCTCGAAAACAGCTGCCGATCGCTTTCCGTTGTCATGCTTGCACCTTAGGTAGCAACTCTGTAGTTGTTCAATTCTTTGTAAGTGGGGCCACGAAGCCTGTGCAACACCCCACAAAAAGGGTTCTCCCCATAGTTTAAAACAGAAAGATCAAATTGAAGGATGTATTGAGATGAACCGTCTAGCGCTGCCTGATGTTCCTTCGGCACTTAGGTGCTTCATTGGAAACGGGCTGCGTCACATGAAATCACCAACGCATTCGCAAAGGTAAGTCTGCCTGTGATATTGCATACCCTCCTGTGGAGTCTCCAAGCTTCAAAGAAAGTGCACTTTAATTACAATATTTGTAACGTGCATTTATTCAGCTCGGGTATGAGCCTATTGTGTGATGATCTACGCCAATGCAGAGTTGTATTGGTGGTTGCGTCGTCTCATGTTCGCCTTCACAAGAGAACGATTGTAGTTGTTGGCGATCGGCATACCAGATGCCTCAAACGCGAAAACAGTACTGCTGTTTTCGTCTAACTGGATCAGACCCACATGGTGCACGACGCTTGGAAAGAGCTTTGGGATGACTAGCCTGTACAAAACGAAAAACGCCACCAATAGAAATATAAAAACTTCGGTGGCGTTGGACATCGGCGGAAGGGATGAATATAGCAGGCCTAAGCAAATGAGAATCGCTTTAAGATGCCGGAACTCCATTCAAGAAACCAGTAAAACAGAGATAACGGGGGGAACAATTACTAAGAAACCCGTTTTCACCACACCTCATTGCACAGAATGAGCTCCGTCTCAAGACAAAAGTGTGATTCAAAAGACTCCTTCATGCAGCACGTCATCCAACACATGCGAGCTGAGTGTTGCTTTTCAAGCAAGCACACTATGCGATCCGCCATCAGGAGCGGACCACAGCATCACTGAAGCCGTATCCCCATGGCTTGTGCAGTACCTCCTGTCGATGTTTCAGTATGAACTTTGATTTCTGCATCAACAGTGAACACAAGGTTCAACTACAGCCTACCAACCCCAACACCCAGCTCTTCAGAACGAAACTTTGGCACCATAGAAGAAAATGGTTTGCTTCTCCACACTGGAATCTCGCAAAGCCCTATTACTCCTTTTAGTCGGCCCGCTCCTGGCCAACGCTTCCAACTCGCCCACTCACCATTAGCGCTTTCCCTGCGACAGAGCCGCCAAAGCGGAATTCACCAGCGTGCCAACCCCCCCCCCAATGCTTATAGAGAAAGCCGAGAAGGCACATTCGCAATTATTTGCGGCGCCCCCCCCCACACCCGCAGCACAAGCCTGCGCCACCCGCCGCGACCAGCCCCCATAGCAGAAGACCACCGGAAACGATAGCCGCGCGCATGGACTCATGAAAAACAGAAGTTCAGAACCCAAGAAAACACGAAACGAGCCATCGACAGTTTGAATCAGCACAGAAAAAAAAAAACGACGGGCCGCCTCGATTCTGCCGCTGCCAAAACCCCACCCCGACACCAAGAGCCCTAACGGCAACGCCCCCGGGAGCAGAAACAGAAGGAACACAAACCCGCCCCACCCAACCCGAAAGCCCCCGCGGCACGCACCCAAATACCATCACAACACAAACCCCGCAGGCGTCACAGAAGTTACAAACCCCTCCAACACAACAAAAATAAGGCAAGGTCAAACCGGGCGGGCCAGCACACCGCAACCAAAACAAACCACCATCCTCTCAGCCAACAGCGAACCAATACGCGTCCCCAACCGCCGACACGCCCCCCCCCGACGATAAAATGAAGACACGGAAGCCCCTTTTACATGACGCGCTTGCAAACCCGTCTGCAGCCTCAATGCGTCCGGGGGCATCCGTGCCATGATCCGCTTCTCCGCAAATACAAGATAAGATATGCGGGGGAGAGAAGAAAACCGCGGCCCTGGAAAAACATTATCTGAAGAGCCCTTTTCGCCGCTTTCACCCCATTACCCATCACCCCGCCGGGCTGTGGGCGAACAAAAAACGCACCGCGCCGCCCACCGATCACCAAATTTCCCCACCCCGGTTGTTTTTCTTTCCGCGCTTGGCGGGCCTCAAAGATTGCCGGAGAGCAAACCCGAAAGCCCCCCCCCCGAGATAACAAAGCGGCGGCGAGGAAAAGGAAAAAAAAGCCCCACCACACCCTCACGCCGCCGACAGCCCGCCGCCGCACAAAAAAAAAAAACAAATAATTTGTATTTTCCCGTGTGAAACTGAGTAAATGCGATTTTTTGCCCTCTCGTGGGTTATGCCGCTTAGGATTCCGCCAAAAAACGAAAATCCCCAGGCCTCGGGCGACGCAACAGGTTTCGAGAACGCCGCCACCGCGCCCCGAGCCGCATCATACTTATAAATTTAGAAAACCAGCTTTTCCCACGCCAACGGCCGACAGGGATACCACGCCATTCGCATTTGCTGCGGCGTGGCGAACGCGAAAGCGCGACGCACAAAAACAGCCGGCGGCGAGAATGTGTTGCGTCCGAAGAAGCTGTGACTCATCATTTTTTGCCGTTGTATGTCCTTTTCCGAACTCTGTGGGTGGCGGTGGCCATGCAAAAAGAGAAGCGCCCGCTTTCCCTGGCTTGGGGTCGATTTTGTTTTATTCGTCACCTATTCCGTCCCGGGGCGTGTTCCGCCGCTGGTGGTGGTGGGGGGCTGTCGGGCGGAATGGCGGCGCCCCAAAGAGGCAGAAAGAGCCCCGGAGGAGACAGTTCCCATACCGACCGCCGCCGCCCGGCGGCATTGCGTCGCATGTGGTATGCATACCGTGTTGTTCGTACTCGAAAGGTTTTGCAGAGTCAGACGGCGTGGAAAATTTGCCAACCCCTTGGCGCACCCGCAAAAGGTCGCGGCTGGATGGATCCTGAAAGCGCCCAAAAGTTTTTCTCGGGCAAAGTCATCCGGCCGCGGCAAGGCCTCGGTGACGCCAGACGGAAAGCGCTAGGACCAGCGACCCCCGAAAGCGGGGGCGCCGACCAACGCGCACCCCTATGCACACACCCGCTTTCTTTCGCGGTAGTGACTTCTCAGCCCTGCGGGCGCAGCGGATTTCACATGAAGAAGCCTGGCGCCGGGATGTCCCGTGGCGGCGTTTTCGCAACGTCGCCTGTGCCGCGCCGTGCGGGGGTGTCTTCATAGTGGTCGATAATCATGTTTTCATTTCGCGCTTTAGGGGAAGGGATCGAAGCCCACGCGAATTATCTTTTGATGCTCCTCCTCTTGCGGCACGACCCGGGGTTTGTTCGCGTGGAAAAGGGCCCGCGCGCGGCGCTGGTCTCTATTTGGCGGGGCCCGTTTTCGCCGCGGACCTTTGGCATCCCGCCGGGCCTTGAAAACCACCCACGCCCCCCGCCGCGTCGGCACGCCGATCTTCCTTAGGGCAGATGTCCCGCAGGCCTGTGGTTACGAAAAGCCAGGCTTTCAGAATACAGGATTGCATCAAACATTCTCCAAGAGACTGGGAAAACAAGCGCTGTTTGTGCCGCCATGCTTCCCCGAAATCCCCCCGCACGCCATGGGTTGCATGCGGGATTCTGCTCATCATCGCTTCTGCTCGGCAAACGCAGAAAAAGACAATGGCCAGGCGCGTGTGATTATTTAGGTAACGGCGCCATTTGCTTTGACCATTCCAACAAACAATGGACGAAAGTTTTTCTACATTGCTAAGGCCCGAGGCCTTTTTCTAACACCCGGGTTCGCAAGGGCATGCGAAGTGCACTGCTTGCCCTTTTCCTTTTCACGCGAAGATGGGGCATTCCCTTTTCACCACACGCGGCGATTTCCGCTGCCATCAGGAGGCGGGGCTGTTTCTTTACATAGGGGTAAATCCTGACCTGAAATTTTGAACTGGCTGGCGCGGCTGTTTTTCACGTGGGGGGGGGGCGCTTCAAAATAAGCACTGGGTATCCGAAAGGCGCCCCCGCCCCATGTTCGTCAAACGCGGGGGGTTGTCCCTGTGGGTGTGGGTTTCTTCCGCTTCCCGAGCAGGTGCCACTACCCCCCTAAGCGGGGGAGGGGGGACAACACGCCGGCCATGAGGTGAATTACCGCCAGAAACCGTGCAGAACCCAATGCGGATCATATATTTTTCAGCTGGACGTTGGGTCCGCGGGTGGGTTCTTTGCCCCGGGGGGTGGCCTGGTGGGGGGCGGCCCCCCGTCTCTTCCAATGCCGGGCCGCCCCCGGTGGTGACGGGGTGCCAGGCGCCTGCGACATAGGGGGGGTCGGGGCGGTGCCTCGCTGCTGCTGTGGGCTGTGAGGGCCTGGGCGGGCTTGTGTCAGGGCGCCTTGCGGCAGGGAACGCATTTGCGTCATCCATGCGATGGGCAGAGCTCCAACGCCGCATGGGCGCGTCTCGCCCGGGCCTCGCCGCCCGTTGATGCGGGGTGCCCGGGCCGCCCCGAGGGATGCGCTAGGCGGAGGCCTGGCATAGTGGGGGCGGCGGCGAGGCGGGTGGGCGCGGCTTCCCACCCATCGCTTGGATTGCCGCAGGGTATCTTGTTGTTCTGCTGGATGGTTTGGGGGCGCGCAGGTCGGGAATACCCCAAAGCCTCGGGAATTGAAAATTTTAGGCAGCGGTTGCTGGCGGTGACGGAACTCATGTTCTTGGCATTGCGGATTTCTTTCCAGGGAGGGTCATAGATTTGGGGTCTTTGTGGCTGCGAATACATTTGTGTAGCCAGCAGTGTTTTTTTTTTGTTGAGGTGCAGCTCGCCAGTTGTACTTGGGCTAAGGGTTTTTTTTTCGCGAGAGTGTTCTACAGAGATAGTTGTAGTGCTTGCAGTTATCTATGTAAGGCGATACCACTGTTAAATAGGCGATACAAATTACTCGTGCAGCAATTACCTTTGCTGTGCAAGTGCCAAATGTTGTTCTGGCCTAAGTTTTTTGAGCTTGCTTTGCAGAAGGTTGGATTATAATTAATGTCCAAATATATAGGCTTGTTTCTTCGCCTTTCTAGCAGGTAAGCATACTTGTGTCGTTTTTTCCTATCCCCTGTCCTTTGCTCACCATCGATCAGCGGTTTCCCAATTATATGCGGCTCTCTCGACGCATGATGTGTTGATGCAGCACATCGACGAGGGAAGAGAGAGTCTACAGAGATATTAGGATACAGCACAGTGTACATTTGTGCGTCTTTTCCTGTGGATCACAGCGTAATCTCGTGTCACTTTCTACACATTTACGTAGATTTCAAGCATCTTTCTGTACTCTTTCCTTTATAGTTGTTCTGCATCAAGATACGTAGCTCACATACAATGGCTCGCAATAAAGAGCATAAACAGCGCTTTGCATCAAAGCATACACTAGCTGAAAAATCTAAGGGTCGGCAGCTCCAGAGCAGGCAATGCAATGTGAAAGCTGGAACTTCTGCTCATAACAAGGAGCGGTCAAAGCAGGCAGCTGCTGCACTGCGAAAGAAGCGAGCCCACTCAGCTTTGGAGCAGCGGCGCTTGGGAAGCGTTGACGGGCTGCCTCGTGTTATCGGCATTATTCCCGCAAACGAGTCCGGGAACACGGAGGAAATTCTCCAGGGGTTCTGCAAAAGTCTGAATGTAGATTTTCCAGGTGGTGATCAACCATTCAGTATTGTGTCCAAAGAAAAGAAAGCGGCTTTCACATTTGTCTGTGAAAAGAACTGCAATGATCAGGACTGCATCGACGTTGCAAAAGTGAGCGATTTTCTGGTGCTCACACTCGACTGCTCACAAGCCGTGCAAAACACTATCCGAGAGCTTCAGGATGCTCGCACTTTCGCGGGCGATGACGGAGCAGAGACAATTGCGACAACGTGGTTCAGCGATATTGGCCTATGCATCACGGACTACACGCGAGACCTAGTTGCAGCCATCAATTCTCAGGGTGCCCCAAGTGTTGTCGTTGTAATTCAGAACCTGCACACCTTCGCCGACCACCAGCGACAGAAGGTGCTGAGAATCCACCAACGTTATTTCAGCTCTGTGCAGAGTGACACGGCGAAAATCATGTCTGTGGTTAGTCAAGAAGACTACACTAACATTCTGCGCCACATACAAGTGTCGAAAATCAGGACCCTGAAATGGAGAGATCAGCATCCGTACATGGTGGTGGAGGACAAGACCTTCGATCCCCAAACACAGGAGCTCACAATCACGGGTCATTTGCGTGGTATGCCTCTTTCTGCAGCACAGCTTGTGCACCTAACAAATCACGGTACTTTCCAGGTTTCCAAAATCGAAGAGGTGCGGAAGAATGATGAGCGAGTGCTTATCGAGGTATCTCAGGAAGAAGAACGCGAGTCGCTCCAGCAAGTTCAAGCCAATTCGACTCTCGAGGACGATGGTTTTCCAACTGATGCCGACGTACTTTACCATCAAGAAATGGCTCAGACACACAAGATTCGTGTACCGGCTGGGGTTTCCAGCGACCAAGCGGCGTGGTACGATACAGAAGAGAATATTGTGAAAGACAATTCATCAGAGCAGCACCACATTACTATTAATGAAGAGGATACACTTGCCGAGGATGCCATATCCTACCGCACGACGCAAACCGATGTGGACTTTCTCAAGGCTGAGGATGTCATTCGGCTGGAGAGGATGACCGACGAGGAAAGGCTACTGGAAATGGAAAATCTGAAGGAATTGAGTGATGTGGATGCTTGGAATCCAGATATGGTGGACACCCCTGTTAATATACCTGCGAGGCAACGTTTTGCTAAGTATCGTGGAATGAAGAGTTTTCACACAGGCAAATGGGATCCGGCGGAGAACCTACCTCCGCAGTACGCTTACGTATACAAGCTCCAGGGGTATTCTCGCATTCGCGAGAGTGCGATTGACGCGTGTAAAGGAGGGATGGCTGAGGTAGGCATGCACATCGCCATCACTCTCATCAGCGTCCCTCAAAGTGTGTGGAGTGCCTGTGAGAAGTCTCTTCTTATTGCTTCTGGTCAGCTACAGCATGAGCAAAAGTGGTCTGTGCTTCACTTCCAGGTTCAGCGAGCGTCAGAACTGGATGAGCCTATCAAGTCGAAAACCCCCATGTTGGCACACATTGGGTTCCGCAAGTTCTATGTCTCTCCGCTCTTTAGTGACATCAGCTCAGGCGACCGATCCAAATTTGCCCGCTTTTTCCACGAAAGTGACAGATTCCGTATGGCGACATTCTTTGGTCCCATCAGCTATAACCCGTGCCCGTTGCTGCTTTTCCAGGTACCTTCACTCGAGGAGCAGGTAGAGGGAAATCCTCTGCGACTAGCATGCTTTGGTGGAGCCCTTCCACCCAACCCAGAAACTCTTCTGCTGAAGCGCACCGTTCTTAGTGGCCGCGTGGCAGTGATTCACAAAAAACAGGTCGTTATCAAATACATGTTCTTCAACGATGAGGATATCAAGTGGTTTAAGCCAGTTGACCTTTACACCAAGCTCGGCCGTCGTGGCAAGATAACTAAACCTGTTGGCACCCATGGCCTTTTCAAGGCTGTCCTCAACGACCAGATTATGCAACATGATGTTGTATGCATGGACCTATTCAAGCGAGTATTTCCGAAATGGACTACGGTTGCGTTCAGCATGTCCGACATCACTGCTGGGGGTAGGGAAAACGAGGAGGAAGAATGAGAGGCTGTAGCGGTTTGATGAACGTAACTGTTCTCGAGAAGTAGGTGTACAAAGTTTAATGACCTAACTCTTCTTTCCCTTGTAAAACTCGTCTAATACGCACAGAACTGAAACCAAATGCGAATAGGGGACTCGTCTGCGGCCAGCGGACTGCAAGCAGATAACACAACAGGGTTTTTTTTTATTCGCCGGGTTCAAGGTCTGCCCATTTTCGTGCCAGTATATAGTTTATCTCAGAACATCGAAGAGTTCGGGGGACTGAGTCTGCTGTGACTCGCATCTTTGCCGGAATATAGTTGCATCGTGGTTTACCTACTTGACACTCCGTACACACAGCACACTGATGCTGACATGCTGCGACTCTTCTCGCTATACCAAGAATGTTTTTTCCCTTGCTTTCCCGACGTTGCGTACTTGACTTGTGACAAACAAACAAAAATGTGATCTGCGTTGGTTGTTGCTGAAAGTTCGAAGCGAAATTCTGCAGTCAAGTTGTGCAGAGCCAAATGCGCCGCATATTTTCTTCAGCGCCAAGGCAGTACGTGCGTTATGCCTCGTACATGGCTGGCCTTTTCAACTTTCGTATTGTCTCCGAAGAGCTCTTCCCGTACCCTTCTCGGAAGCTGGACAGTGATGAGTCAGAGACTGTGCAGACACTCATTGAACAGATCCGCAGCAGTGATAAGGAGCTGAATCTCGCAGGCGCTCGAATCGCAACTGAGTATGGCGGACTGGGGCTAGGGCATACAGCGCACGCTCTCATCTGTGAGGAGGTAGGGAACAGCGGCGACAGCAAGCTTCTACAGACGATTCAGCACTGTGGATTCGCATCCTATTTGCTGTCTACAGTAGGCTCGAAGGAAGTGAAAGGGAAGTACCTTACGGGAATGTCCGATGGCACGATTATGATGGGATGGGCTACACAGGAGGGCTGCGGGAGCGACATTAGCATGATTACTGCCAAGGCTACGATCACAAGCACCGGTATGTACGTGCTCACAGGGTCCAAACAGTGCAAGTTCGCTGAAAGTGCGACACACTATCTGGTACTGGCCAAGACGCTGACTCAGACTGCAGCGGAAGCGGGGCCGATTGAGGTTTTGCGCAACACTTTCTTTATCGTAGAGAGGAGCGCAAAAGGGGTGAGCGTAAATGGAGGAATCGTTAACTTTGAAGAGACTCCTGTTGCCGACGTAGTTGGTGTAGTTGGGGAAGGGTTCAAGAACCGCATGATCACATTGTTCACTGAGCAGTATGTCTATGCGTCCACGTTGCTCGGCATTTTGAAGCGGGTCGTGCAAGAGCTGCGGGGAAGTGTACCGGAGCAATGGGCTGCTGACACAGTCGCATCGTGCGCGTGCGCTATGTACGCCATGGAGTCCGCTCTCTACGCTCTAACTGCCAACCTAGATTTGCCCACCGAAGACAGCTTGCTGGATGCGGCTCTGGTTAGTGTATTCGTGCAGAGTAGCGCGAATAGATGGCTCAGCATTCTGTCGACGGCAACCCCCATGAACGCGATCCTCGAAAAGTGCTTTGCAAACGCGCGTCTTATGTTCTCTATGATGGAGTCCATCGATTTTCTCTATTCATCCGCCGTCTGCTGTGGGGTTGAGGACTACGGTCTTGTCTTTCAGCGCACGTCTACGTTGCAGATGGTGCAGCTGCGGACGATGCGGTCGATAGGCATGAAGGATCGCGTGCCGGTGCGGGAGCTGGACTGCTCCGCCATCGACTCTGCTGTGGTTGCCTTTGGTAACGCTGTGGAGGCCGCCTTTGTCCGTAATGGTACCCAAATGCCTCTGCAGCAGCTCATCATTAACCGCCTCGGTGAAGCAGTGTCGTTGCTATACGCCGCCTCTGCCAGTGCGTCGCGCGCGGCCATGTGTCAAAGCAAGTGTCTGCTGACTGCCAAAGCTGAAAAGGAACTGGCCAGCACCTTTATCGCCATGGCCACCAACCGTGCAATTCAGCTCTCTGAGGAGTGCTGCAACGTTGGAATGACTGCCGATGACTCCTACAAGCGGATTGCAGTGGAGATGTGCGATGAAGTATTGCGGTCATAGGGGGAAAATGGTCCCACACGGGCCCGTGTCTCTCGGGACTACACTATGCGGCGTCTGCCTTTTCTTTTCCATGACCATTCTTATCCCCTTCCCCCACACATTCAATGAACGGCACGTTGCATAAGCTCGAAAGTGAAAAGAAGTTGTGCGACAGGGCGTTTGCCAGCGATGGCGAGAGTGCTACTTATTACATGGTATGCGCCTGCGCCTGTGTCTATGCCTGTGTGTGTGTGTGTCGAGGCTCTCGGTGTCTGTCTGTCTTTGTGCTTGTGAGGACAATTATTTGTGCATCGCAGAGAGAGCCGTTGTGGTTAACTCGTAAGCACTACAGGAGACTCACATTATTTTTCCGTGTATTGTGACGAAAGTCATCTTCTGTTTCCCTGTAAAGCAACTACCGAGCAGAGGATAAATAAGAGTTCAGGTGTTGAACTTCTGGAATGAACTGAGGCTGCATTGTGCAAGTTGTAGGGTGTGTATCTCAATCATGAAGAGAACGAATAAATTACTGACGACTCGGAGCGAAGGAGCGAAAGAAAAAGGACAGTTTCACTGCGTTGGCTTCCGCCGAGCGCAGCACCCTCCACCGCATGCTCCGGATGCGCTTACTGATTGGCGTTGTGCAGCTCGCCTTCTGTGTCGAGAGGATAATCAGCGCCTCTGCGAGTGTCCTGCTATTTTCTCGCCACTTCCCCACTTGCACTTTCACCGTCTCTTCCATTTTCCCTTTTTTTTACTTCCTTACATCACCATTGAGCCTTTATCTCGGCGAAGCTTGCAGGTTCCGAAAGCCATGCTTAGCTGCAAGGGTGTCTTGTTGATGCGGCACATTGGACAGGATGTGCCACGTCGGCACACCCACTTCGTGCTAGAGTCGCGCCTATGTACGAAAAGTCCTTCCGTGATGAGTGGTTGCGCAGCCTGTGTCAGGCGCTGGCCAACGTAGATGAGCCGTTGGCGAAGTCGCTCTCCGGATTGCCGCAGCAGATGCTTCAGCGAAAGGTCACTTGCTTCAGCTACAACCAGTTTGGGCTCTTCAAGATCCCATACCATCGCCTCGCAAATGTTGACCGCTACCACGCGGTACAGGGCACGCTAGGCACGCGCGAGTGGGTGCCGTACGCAAACATATCGTACTGGACGATGAACAAGATGGTCCGCTCTGGTAACATTTTGGTACACCGCGTCCACTACAAGGGCTGGGGTACGGACAAGACTCTGAACCAGGGTGGGTGGGTGCACCGATGGAACAAGGTGATGCAACGGAACGCACTGCAGTACAATCGGATCTGAGCTAGGTCGTCAACCAAGGCAACCTGTCTCGTGTGTGTGTGTGTGTGCGTTGTGAAGGAGTGATGATGATGTCGCGTTACATCAAAAGTAACGATATGAATCAGTGCGTGTGTGCATGTCTTCTCCGCGGCTGTGACCACACGGTGGGACATTTTTTTTTTTCATTTTGATGGCAGCAAGGAGGACGGGGGGAGGGAGAAGACACATGTTCATGTGTGCGTGTGTGTGGGTGTGTGTCCTCCCCTTTTCTCACTAGATCACCTCACCAGGGCTTGATCTCCAGAGGTCGTACAAGGCGTGTACCCGTGTGCATTAATCCTGAAGGTAATTAACGCTGCTGCAGACTGCTTGTCCATCTCTCTCATTTCTTCTGTTTTGACTTTTTCTTCTTCTGCACCTCGTTTGCGTATCACATTACTTGCTGTCGCCTGTTCTTGGTGTGGTGGTGCTCTCCACAGACAACACGCCCACAGAAATTTGTCCGTTAGACTTCCTCGTTGTACCAGTACGCGTCTTTATTAGCCCCATCTCTCAGGACAAGCACCATGCAAGCCGCAGCACACCGCATCATTCGTGTCGGGGCGCAGGCTTCAAAGACGGTGAGAATTACGCAGAGGGATGTTGTTCTTTTTGGGAACCTTGTTCAAGACCATAACCCCATTCACAGCGACGCGGCCGCCGCGAAGGCAGCCGGATTCCCCTCCCCCATATGCCATGGTATGCTGGCCGGCTCTCTCTTTTCTGGCCTGATGGCGACGAAACTCCCGGGCCCCAACACAGTGTACCTCTCGCAGACCCTGCGCTTCCTGACACCTATCTTTGCTGGTGATGAGCTGGAGGTGATTGCCAAGGTTACCCAGTTCCACCGCAACAGGGGGCTCATTGAGATGTCGACCATCATACAGAAGGAAAACCCGACGAACTTGGGCACGAAGATCACCTGCATTGAGGGGTTCTCTGTAGGGATGAACAAGATCGTGGAGTTTGAAGGGGAGAGCGAGTGGACGCGTCGGCTGTAGCGCTGCGTCGTTGACGTTGGGAAGGGAAGCCTCGAAGAACAGGATGGCTCTACATGTACGAAATGTCAGGAGGACACTAGCGAGAGGTGATTTACAGAAGCAGCGAAAACAAAGGGAGGAAACGAGGCGCAAGTTTTTCTGTCGGCGGCTGGCTTGCACTGCGTACGTCTGTACGCCTGCTTGCCTCTCTGTCTGTCTGGACTGAGGTTGTGTTGCCTTTCACTTCTTTTCGTTGCCGCTTTGGCTTTTTTCACTTCATTCGATTTCTTGTTTGGCGTCTTTGCTAACGTTACGTGTGGGCTAAAAAAGGATTTATTGGCACTCACCCCCACTTCACACTCTCCCCCACTTCACACACACACACACACGCATTCTCCCTTCTGTCGCTCTGTTCTCCCTTTTCGTTCATCTCACCTCTTCCATGCGGCTCTCCCGAAACCTCGCACAACGCGAAGGCAAGGGAGAAGCAAAAGCAATCAAACAACACGAGGCGCATATCTGTTGCTTTTGTTGCGAGCACCGCTCTCCCACATATAGCAAAAAGGGCACAGGGGCTGTTTCCATCATCGCCTTCTCTGATTCCTTCTGCACCTCGGGTTTCTTGTGCGCAGGGACGTGTGCGAGTTCGTCTCATCTTGAATTGGTGTCTTTCGATCTCTTACATTGGCCCCGTCAATTTGTTCATCTTCGCATCTAAAACGCACATTCTGGCGTACGTGTGAGCAGAAAATGAATGTCATGCGGGATGGATTTCGCCGATCTCAGGACCGGTGAGACTGGAGCGTGTTGTTTTTCTCTCCGGCATCACATGCATGTCAACCGAAACGTTCCCCCCTCTTTCTTTCGACACCATCGCCTGCGACATTGCGTGAGTATCACAACAAGTTTCCTCCTTTCCCCTTTGCGCACACTTATTTCCACTCTGTTTCGACGACATACATGCGCAGTCGTGATCAGAGCACTAAGCAAGTGTCATCCTCATCCAAGAGTGAAAAGACCGAAGGATCGTCCTCGTCACCAGCGGCTATGTCTACCGAGATCGCGCCACTTACCATCCGCGTGGGCTCACAGGCGACCAAGACAGTCTACATCAGCCAAGAGAACGTCACCACCTTCGGCAACGTCATTGACGACCACAACCCCATTCACAGTGACCCGGAGGCGGCCAGGCAGCGGGGTTTCCCACCACCATTTGTTACGGCATGTACGCCGGCTCGCTTTTCTCAGGTCTCATGGCGAAGGAGATGCCCGGTCCTGGCACTGTGTACCTGTCGCAGAACTTGCGCTTCACCGCTCCGGTTTTCGTCGGCGACGATATCCAGGTAATCGTCGAGGTCCGCGAGTTCCGCAAGGATAAGGGACTCGTTTATCTGTCCAACATTCTACAAAAGACGGAACCTTCTACCGGCAAGACAATTATGTGCGTTGACGGGTCTGCCGTTGTCATGAACAAGAATCTGAAGTTCGAGGGCGAGAGTGAGTGGTCTGTGAAGTAGAGAGAAGGAGACTGGCCGATGGTTAGGGTGACAGTGGGGCGGAGGCATGAGTGGGCCACAGTGAGAGTGTGTGTGGAGAACATACAACTATGAGTCTCGACAAGAAAGGCACCCGTAGTGCAGGCTGCCTTCACTTGAGGCTTGACAGCGCACGAGTACAAACAGCAACCCATGAGCTTTCCATTCCCTGGCCCACAGGACGCCCTACCCCCCTGTCCTACGCCTCTCCAGCACACAGCCTACAAACTACCTTTTCATGAATTCTGGTCTGACTTATCTATCGACCTGGGCGTCTGCCTCACGAAGTGCAGAGCCCTCCTTTCCTCCACTATCCACTTCCCTTTTCCCACAATGCCGGGAGGAAGAGGGAGAGGGAGTAGCACAAACGCCGCAAGAGGTGTAGCAGTGTGGTGTTACGTCTGCCAAGTGCACACCTTGCTCTCTCTCTCTCTGTTCCTTTCTGTGTGTGTGTGTGTGTGGGCATCTTCTCTCTTTCACTATAATCTTCACCTTCTGATTTGCGAGATATCCCCGGAAGAGTGAAAACTGGAAAAAATGAGAATCCCTGCTGGTGCCTTCAAGTGTATCCCTCATTTTCTCGTATGCCATTGGTTCAGCACGAACGATGTCCAGGCGACATGCGGAAAGGACGTGCACTGACATAAACGCTCGGAGGCTGGCTCCCTTCGCGTCCTTGCCGCCTCTGATGCATCTCAGCCTGTCTGGGCGTACGCTAAGGCTTATGCTGTGTGCTGTGCTCTCATTTCCCTCAAACTCTCAGCTTCTTTTCATGACCTCTTTTCCTCTCTCTACACTTACTGCTCTCTCGCCCTCCAACATGCGTCACGGTGTCCGGTCTTTCTCCTCCCCAGCAACTCTACAAAGTACGAGGGCTCTCTCTTTCTTTTTCTGTGTGTGCGCGCTCTTCGAGATTCTCTTCCTACCTCTGTACGCGCTGCCTCGCAAGCAAGCGAGACAACGCACACGCACACACTGCAGGCGCACGCGGAAGAGGTGTAATGGGTGCGTGTGTTAAAAGGAGGTAGAGCGAAAGAGAAGGAAAAGGAACAAGAAGACATACCCCCCCAAAAAAAAAATATGCGCCGGACTGTGCGTGCTCTCTACAACTCGTTCGAGCGCGGATGGAAGGACAAGACTGTCTACCCGCTTGACCGCCGTGGCCGCTTTAACCTGGATGAGGCAGCCGCGGAGCTGGAGCTGGATGAGGCGTACGTTGCCTCTCTCTACAAGCCGTTGCACTACACGTATTCAATGAAGGGGCAGCGCTATCCAGCGGAGCAGGGCCGCACCAGCCGTCCCGGATCCTTGGCAGCCTCGCGGGATCGCATGTTTCCCTTGTACCGGCGAAACTACAAGCTGGACCGAGAGCTGCGAGTTCTAGACCACCGACGCATCTCAACGGCCTAGTGCACCCGTCTCTATTCTCCTTTTCCTGCCTTTAACATAGCTGGGTGAGGTAGCGTTGGATAGGTGGATGGGGAAGGTTGCTGTGTGCTCCTTCTTCCCAGAAAGGATATACCTATGTAGGTTTTGCTGTTGGTGCTGTGTGGGTGTGTGAGTGCCGACGCGTGGGGCAGCGTTGACGGCGTCTCTCTCTATTTCGCGTATCTTTGTCGCTCTGTCGCTGCGACACCGCGGGACTTTGGCGATTTATTACTTTTTTTCTACCGGTGTGTTGGGGCCGATGGCTGGATGTTCTTCTTTCACACAAATCGACACACAAGTGCGCAAACTCGGCGCCGTGCAGAAGAGACGAGCACACGCGTTCTCAGTGGAATGGAGGGCACGAATGCCACGCGGTACCCCTCTGACATGGGCACCACGTTGGCGCATTTGGAATACGGCGCATCGTCGGTGTCGTCTGGGTGGCAGCTCTCTCTCTAGCGCTGACGCGATGATGCTGACACTGTCGGCGCTGTGAAGGCGCTGCTCACCTTCTCCTCTGATTCACCGTTTGGTAGACACTTCAGACACTGTTCAGCGAGAAAGCAAATGGGGTGGGGTGCGTGTAGTTGTCCCTTAGAACGTGTTTTTCCTGCACAGCTCTTGCTCTGCCTCACGTGTCTCCGAGGCACTCCGCTCGTATTTCTCCTCCCTCTTACTCTACTCTATTCCCACCCCTTCCTCCTTCCTCTCTGCTTGTTCTTTTCTCTTTGACCGCTTGTGTGCATACGCGTTCACGCTTTGGCATCCGCTGCGGCTGAATTTCCAGGAAAGAGTGGGATAGTCTGGTACACCGCTGAAAGGGATTTGTCGGCAAATTTCTTTGCCTCCCTCCTCACCTCTCCGCCTGTTGCGTCGCATCTTCCTCTCCATGCGGTTATTCTCTTTGTTCGGTGTTGTTTGGACTTGCCCACACTCTCTTGCTACAAAGCACCAACACACATACACAGGCACACCTACATTCGCATATATGGTGGTGATGGCTCGCTCTCGATAGTGAATGCTGGCGCCCGCCAATCGACCCCTGCCTTCCTCTCTCCGCTGCTTCAGCATTTTCTTTCGCCTCCGCAGCCAGTCAGTAAGTCGCTGTTGCCGTCTGAGAGAATTTCCGTCTCGTTTTCTTCACAGATTTCCATCGTTGTTGTTCTTTATTTTTTATTTTTTCTCGCGCTCAGTTTTCCCAGGCAGTTGGAGCTAACGAGAAGCGCTGGTGTTGTGAGGACGCGCTCAGAGTTGCACGACTTGGATGCACCTCCTCATGCTTGTTGCTCAAGTTTCATCTGCCGTTTCTTTCTGCATGTCGACACTGGAATTCTCCTCCTTGGGCATTCTTTCCATTACTACTCCGGTGCTAGGCTCAGTCTCACCCATCCAACTCCCGTTCACGTCTCTACTAGGTGAGACAGGAAAAGCAGATGAGTGGGGTGGGATTCAGCCCTCTCATTAGTACCAAATCAAAGGAAAAAAAACACACATTCAGTACCTAAATACCTCCTTGGGTCATACGGTTCGGTGTACGCGGCACGGCCACAGACGACCTCTGTATGGGATTATCCGACTATGCTTGCGCCACTGGTGACAAGGCCCGTTTCCTCTCCTCTACGCTTTCCCTCTCTTTCTTCCACTCCTCTCATCATGGCGAAGGAGCGGTTGTATTTACACAAAGTCAGCGACGCGCACCGCCGAATTGACTGCGCCTGTTTGCTCACTTCCATCTTTCCTCGCCTTTTTGCTTGAGAGGGGTTTCTGTGGTTCTGTGAGAGTCACTGTTGTCGCGCTGTCGTGATCTACTCACGGCGCTCTTGTGGCTTCCACGGCTGTGTCTTGGCCGACGTGCACACAGTCATTGGATGCGCTGCGCCGCTCACTTTCTTGTTTTTTTTTTTCTTGTTTTGTTCACACACAGAGGCGCGCTTGTGCAGTCAAGGATTGTGCACCAACACCAACGCCTCCCCTCAACGGTGTGCGTGCGTGCCATTGCTGACATCCCTTTGCCCCCTTTTAGCGCACTGCTCCTGTGTCGATCACTGGCACCAGGTTTCAGCACGCCCAAGAACCGCGAAACACAGCGACACACTTCGACATCACAGAAGTGAGGCGGTGGAGAATGATGCGATGGGCTGTCGACGTGGCGGGCATTGATGTCGCCGAGGACTTGCAGCGAGAGCAGAGAAAATATGTCTACAAGGCGCCGAGTGCTGCACATGACGAGCCGTGGAATGCGGTGGATGATTGGCGGCCCAACTCAAGCGGCTACAGCGGTGAGTTAGGAAAAGTCCGGGCGCTGACCTGGGACGAGGTACGGGATGCCCTTGCAGAGCGGGCGATGAGGGCGAATGACGCCTTTTGTAATATTGGGAAGACCACAGCAGGTATACTACAGTACCAAGGATCTATCACCATTTCAGGCGGCTGCGCATCCCCAGCGCGCGGCGTTGGCAGCCGAGGACTGCAGATGGAGAGGCTAGTGAGTCGTAACCAAAGTGCGCTCGCAGACGATTCTGCCTCTGACACTGCCGCCCCGACGCGCGAGGTGCGTGTATTTAGTACGTTTCTCAACGCTGAAGGCAAACGCACAGCTGTGACGCTGACTATGACACAGCCGACCTACCGCGGCGTAGACATCGTGGCAGCCTTCTTACAGCAGGCTGTGGCGACGAATGAGCTGCTCTCGCAGCGCTACTCGACGAACCCGCGCCTGTACAAGTTGTTCATTGCAGACGAGTACACGGGGGAGGAAGAAATGGCGGCGCAGCTGGACCTCGATGCGCAGAGCTTCTCATGCTACGCAATTAACCCGATGCCGATGGCAAAGCTATTTCTCTTTCCGCAGCGCACAGCTTTGCAAAATACGACAACACGTGACGTCAACTTGACTGTGCAGGTGCGCCCATTAGACCCACGGGCAAAGGCAGTGCAGCGACAGTGCGTTGTGCCAGCCGACATGCTTGCCGAGTCGTTGGAGGCTACCATCTGTAGCCGACTGCCAGCCAGCGGGATCATTCAAGGGTCTCTGCGTATCATGCACGGGCCGATGGAGCTAAACATTAATGAGTACTACAATTTTGGCGCCGGCTGCGGTCAGCCGAACTGTCCCATCGCCGAGCGCACCATCTTGTCCCTCTTCAGGTTTGGTGTTCGGGAAGTGGTGGTGAACGGGCGTGCCGTCGAGGAGGCCCCGGCGGAAATTCTGCGGGACTTGGCCGAAGACATCATCATTGACATGGACGTTGATGAGGCCATATCATTCCAACAGTTTGAGGTGATTTGCATCAATAAGTATGGCGCACGTCAGCAGCGGCTGCTCTGTGTCGATGGTGAGCACCTGTACACAATGCGCCCAAACGCGTCGGAGGCGCTGCCAAAGACGACGGAGCGGATGATCAAGGACGTTGAGGAAGTGCGCATCTTCGCTGACAAACCTAAGTACATGGAGATTGCCTATACAAAGAGTTCCCACTTTGAGGAGGACCACTTCGAATGCATGACGACGTACAACTGCGCGCTTCTGAATGAAAAGATCCGCATTGTGCGTCGAGAACTGCGCAAGCGCGAGGCAGAGCAGGCGGCACACATCAGGAATGAGACGGCGGTGCAGCGCTTCATGACAGGGATTCGCAGTAGGTGGTTTGGCGGCCGCGACAACTAGGCCTGCCACTTTCCCAGACTCGTGTGTCTCATACGCATATGTCTGTCTGTCTGTATCTTCCTCAGTGCGCTTTTTTTTTGGGCGTGGGCGTATGTCTTTGCGCGTCCACCGCGAACTCCTCTGTCGCTTCCCTCTTCCTTCCCTTCCCAAGTTCTCTGCGCCAGTTTTCCCTATGCACGCAGGTGGTTTATCTCGCTGAGGCGCACTTGCCGCTCCGCTGCTGCTGCTGCTGCTCTTTTCTCCCCTCCCCTTTTTTTTTGCTTCGTTTCGCCTTTGGGGGGTGCGCGTGGCGCCCTCCTCCCTTCCCACCGTCTCTGTTTGCTTTTGTTAGTGTCTTAGGCGTCTATCATGTCTGGTGACGTGTGTGTCTCTCTCTCTCTGTGTTTTTTTTTTGTGTGTGTACGAAGGACACGAAGCGTTGGCTCGAATCGAGGGAGGTGAAGACAACAAGGAAGGGAAGGGGAAGAAAGTGATGGCAGCAAAGAGCGCGAACAAGAAAAGAGAGAACACCAGTACTAAACACAGCAGCACGCAGAGCCGCGCAGCTCGCACCCTCACTCTTTCCGTGATGCGAAAGATGGCCCCGGGGTTGTGCTGTTGTTACTGTTTCTACTCGTGCCCACATCCTTTCCACTTGCACTGTCCGTGCTGTTCCTATTCACACTACTGTAGTTGGCTCCACGGACTGGAAGTGGAGAGGAATGGGTGAGTTTTAGGAGCACAGGGTAAACCGTGCCTCCTGGACAGGGATGACGAGGATGATCAGCACCGCGAAGGAGCAGGGCCCGGTATGGAGGGAAGCTTTCGAGGAAAAGCGGGGGCGGGATCGACACATATACACACGCAAAGAGAAAGGAGAACGTACGTGGGGGCCAGTAAGGAGCGCTAAGGTGTTTCTTCCTACACCTCACTCCTCTGCTGTGCCATCCTCCATTCTTCTCATGTCGTCTTTCATAGGAGTTTGGTTTGCATGCTATTCCTGTCTGTGCTTAGTGTCCCTTTCTCTCTCCATGTTAGTGTCCTCTGCCTTTCTCTTTCGTAGCTCATATTCGGTGAGAACTTGCCGAAGCACGAATAGTGGAAGGAAGGGGAAGGGGGGATGAGAAGGGGTGAGAGGGGGACAGCGCTGACAGCACACACATGATATACGCAGCTCTTTTGCTCTTGCCGCCGAAATAGCTATCGCGGATCTTGCATGGAGAGAAAGAGGTAGATGGTGTGGGGAACAGGCCTTGAGAGAGCACAATGGGGAAAGGGGGAGTCACTTCGTCTGTGCGTTTCTTCGCTGGCAATACGCCTAGTCTTTCTTTTTTTTTTTATTTCTCTCTCTCCCTTTTCCACAGTCCTTTGTCTCCTTTTCGTGTGTGTGGCACGCAGCTGTTGCCACGTGTGTACCTTCACATGGTTTGCTTTGGGGCTCCGTGCTTCTCTTTCCATCCTTCGGTCCCGTTGTTCTCACAGCGTGGGGCTGGCTTGATGACAGGCGGCGTACACCTCAGCGGTGACAGGGTCCCCTGCCCCACTCCGCGCGTGGGGAGGCAAGGCGGCCCCTCATCTCTGCCAATGCGGGCCGCCTCCGGTGGTGACGGGGTGCCAGGCGCCTGCGACATAGGGGGGAGGGGTCGAGGCGGTGCCTCGCTGCTGCTGTCGGCGGTGAGGGCCTGGGCGGGCTTGTGTCGGGGCGCCTTGCGGCAGGGAACGCATTCGCGTCATCCATGCGATGGGCAGAGCACCAACGCCGCATGAGCGCGTCTTGCCCGGGCCCCGCCGCCCGTTGGTGAGCACGGCCCGCCCCCCCCCCGCACCAGCCGCGCTCAGATGGCGGGGTCAACGCGTGTGTCCACGGCAGCCTTCACAGCACTTGATGGGCATGTGACACGCCGGGAGTTAAGTGGATGTCAGCCCACATCTGTTCTACGGCGGAGAGTGGGCGGGTCGGTGAGGTCTCCCCTCCGCCCTCTTCCCCAGCAGAGAAAAAAAGCGCTGCCTTTTTTCTTGCCGAGGTGTCGTCTTTGCGTTGTTATTATTTGTAGTGGTGCGTTGCTGTCGAGTTTTCCATGTCTCCCTCAGACGGGCTTTTTTTCTTGTTCTGCGTCTCCCTCCCTCTCCCTCTCTCTGCGGTGACCCCCCCTCCCCCCATTTATTGATGTAGGGATGCCTGTGCCTGTGTTTTCCCTTTGGCCGCTGCCGTACATCGTCCTACGGCGGAGAGCGCACCAGCAAAAAAAACCCAACCAACCAACAACCAGCCAACCAGCCAGAAACGAAACGGGTGGGCGTAGAGAGGGGCGCGTTGTCGTTTTCATCCCATTTTGCGGCTTTGCTCTATTCCTCATGTCGTGCTTGTGCTGACGTGCACATCCATACCCGTGTAAGAGTGCTTGCATCCCTTCACCCCTCCCTTCACCCACACCCAGGCCCATCTTCCACTCTCCTCAGCCGGTAACCCCTCTTCCTTCTCCACGTCACTTTCCTCCTCTTATCTCTCTGTACATTTTTGTCGTTGCGTTTTTTTATTTTTATTTTTCTTCCGGGGGCTTGTGATTTTGGAGCCCTTGTTTGCTTCTCTCAGCGTGTGCTTGCGTCTTCGCCTCCACTCTCCACTCTCCACCGCCCCCTCCCCCCTTTTTCCCCTCTCGTTATTTTCCCGCTGTCCGCGGTTTGTTCGCCTCCGCCGCCCTCCCCCAAGAAAAGTACCGCCTGTTTTCATGTCCTTTTAATTTCATCTGGCAATGTCCGCCTCCACCTCGCGGTTTTACTTTTCTCTCGCTGGGCTTTTGTGTGGATGGATGTGCTTGTTGTGGGGTTGAATAAGACCGCCAGCAATTTCTACACCAAGTACTTCGTAGTCCCCCTTCAACCTCCTCCTTCCTCTCCCCCTACTCACTACCTTGCACCCACCTACCAATTTCGTCCAGGGAAGAGAGACAAAAGGCACGCGGCAAGTGGGGAGGGGGAGGGGGGGGGAGGCCTTTATTCTCCAATGGACTCGTTTACCGCTGGGAGAGAGACTGTCTCATCGTTTCTCGTCTTTTTTTCTTTGATATTGTAGCCCTTTCTGTGTACAGTCCCTCTTCCCCCCTCCATCACCTCACCACCCCCCTCTTCTCTCCACCTTCGCTGATGATGAAGGTGATGCCAGCGATCACCTCCATCGACATCCTTTATTACTTCTGTTTCCCACCCCATCTCTAAGCCGGGTATATCACTTCAGGAAAACGCGGACACCCACACCCACGAGAGAGGGAGGCCCCAATTCTTCTACTCTGACCTTCGCTTCATCACCCGATTACGTTCTGTGGTGTTCCCCCTTTTTTGAAATTTCTGTTCTTCAGTGGACTGTGAATGACCTTCTTTTTTGCCTCTCCACCACACCCACGTGACACACACACACGTGTACACACACGCAGACGCACAGACTCCCAAGTGCACCGTACGGGCGCACGTCTGTGTGTGTGTGTGTGTGTGTGGTGTGTGTGACAGGGGGAGGGAGGGGAGGGTGAAAAGAAGTGAAGAGAAAACGGTGACTGCAGGGGAAGGCGTGCAGCGAACGCGGGGGATGCGGGATCTTCCCCAGAGAGAAGGCGAAAAAAAAAATACCCCTCCACCATTCCCCCGCTTTTCACGATGCCATTAGAGAGGGCGTAGGTGCTGATCGCGCGCGAAATGCAACGCATCACACGCTCTCCCTATGCACAGGGGAGAAGGGGGAAATGGCAGCTGAGAAGCAGTGTTCAAGAACAGCTCCCCCTTTCCACGTATGTGTGTGTGTCCGGAAGGAGTTCACTGTCATGCTTACATGACCCTTGCCATGATCTTTCTCCCTTCCCTACCGACGTGCTCATTGACTTTCTTCAACTTTACTTCGCCGACGCTCTTCTTTGTTTCTTGTCCATCTATCGCACGTACCTGTGTGTGTGTGTGTGTGTGCTGATCTGTGTAGGTGTGTGACACTCGCCCACAGAGGCAGAGCCTGGATGCCCCCTCCTCTGCTCCTTTCCATTTGCCACATTTTTCCTGTCTTCCCTACTCCTACTATTGATCTCTAGGGAGGGATCGAGAGCGAAAGTGAGAAAGGTAGATGTGTATCGGAGCTGAATACAAACAAGCCTTAATATATAGTCGGCAACGGCATACCGTCGCGGAGGTACTCTTACCCCACACTGGGGAATTGTAGACATTCTAGCAGCAGGAAGGCAGCAGCACCAGCGAGAGTATCGGGGGCGAGGAGAGCCTGCCACAACACTCGATTTTGCTGGCACACAAGATCGCTGCCCTCTCTCGCTTCTTTCTCAGACACAGAGAGAGAGAGAGAAAGCGAAAAGATATAGGACACCCAACGTGCAAAGGAACGGCACTTACAGGGGAGAGGGGTGATGTCAAGGAGCGCACCCAGTGAGGATAGTGAGGAATCGTACAAGCAGAGAAGAGGCGGAGGAAGAGAAGACTCGAGGAGGAGGACTTGCCCTTTGACACACCCGCGACTCCTTCATTGTGTTTCTGCCTTTCTACCGCTGAACTGCGCCTCTTATTTCTTCAGCTCTCTCGCATTCTCTTCCCTCCTTCTATGAAGTGTTCTCTCTTGTCGCGCACATCGCATTCCTGGACGACACTCGCTGGCATTCACCCCACACCCTCATTGCTATCAGCCTGCGTTTTTTTTGTCTTTGTGCGCATATTTTCTTGCTTCTCCCCCTTCCCTCCCCTCGTATAGCCCCCCTTTCTTTTCATTTCTTGGCTTTTCCGCTTTCATTTCCGCGCACTCACCCGCGGAGCGCGTATGGGAATAGGCCTCGAAAAGGGGCCCCCAAACGAGAAGTGCGGCGTTGGTGCGCTGGTGCGTGTTTGCTCGGGTGGCTATCGCCTCTTCTTCTTACTTTTTGTTCCCCCTTCTGCCTCGTGTACATTTGTGTGCTTTTTTCTTTATGTGCGCTCCATCTTGAGCTGATTCTGCGCCCTACCCCACTCTTGTTCGTGCCGCCCCGCACACTTCCTCCCTTTTACATTCATCCCCCCCCCCCCCCCCCCGCACGCACGCATACACACCTCTCCCTCGCCAGCTCACTTGTTCAGAGGTGGCTTTGCGCTTCATCACTTCCTGTTCACCTCTTTCCCCGTTGTTTGCTCTTCAGTTTATTGTTTCACTCACTTTTACTTTTGCTGTGCTCCCCCCCCCGTATCCATCGCCGCCGCCTCCACCCTTCCCCTCCCCCATCAGCTGCCTTTTCTCACGTTGTCCCTCCTCTTCGCTACTTTCCTCTTGTAGTTACTCGTGCGCGTGCTCGGGAGCCAAAGGACGGGACGAGTTGGAGGGTGACACAACTCCCCCCCCCCCCCACCCCCCACACACACACACACACACACATACACATACACATACACGGCACAGCATACCCGCCCCCCTTTTGCCACTTTGCCCACACAGGGCTACAACCCAGAAGCACACGTGCACGGACGAACAACGAACAAAGGAGCGAGAGAGCGAACGGAAATGAGAAAACATAGTCACAGCTGGGATCGGAAAATCTACTAACTTTTACTTTGCTTCACTCTCTATTGCTCTTGCGCTTCGTCTTGCGTAGCTGTGAGTTCTTGCAGTGCGTCTTTTTCTCCCCCTTCTGCGAAGTTCGTCTTCGCTAACGGCAGCAGCTGTTGCTAATAACAGGGTGGCTGGCGACATCTCCGACCAGCGAGCTTCCTTACCCCTCCTGCCCTCGTTGCTTGACTTCGCCTTCGCTTGGGGGGGCCGCGGTCCCTCTCTCTCTGCGTGTGTATGTGCGTGTATTGTTGCTATTCTTTCGTTCTCGTTCTGTGAAGCTTCTGTGGACCTCCGCTCGTTCGTTCTCATGCCAAATTGGCCGTCGCTCTCTGCCCGAGAGAGCGTTGGCGGCGCTGCGGACATTGATGACGCGCCGGGATCGATGATTATCGCCACCCAAGGCAGCGGCCTTCGTGAGCTGGCGGTCGTGCATACAGTAAGGGACTTTGTGCTGTGGGCCAGCTAAGGGCATTCATGACGCTCTCCAAGTACAGCCTCGGCGCTGCTCTGATCTTGTGCGTGGCGGTCATCTGGGTGGGGTCTTCGGTCTGGATTCAGCACATCTTTGGCACCCTCGAGTTCAACAGGCCATTTTTCCTCACGTACTTCAATACGACAGGCTTTTGCCTGTGGAACACCGGCTTCTTTCTCTCGGCTCGCTGGCGGCGCACTTCGTGGGACGAAACTTCGCAGACGCAGCCAGTGTGCGTCGAGGACGCGCGACTGGACTCGAGGGAGTTGTCGTCAACCGAGGAGGCGATAGAGGAGGGGACTGAGGACAGCGCCGGCGCAGAGCACAGCGGTGGACGGAGGAGGAAGAGAGAGCAGCACGTAGGAATCGGTGACGACACTAGACTACCGCCCGTCAGGGTTGGCGCGGCAAGGGAAATGCTTCATGATCGCAGGGACGTGTCGGGTGTGAGCCCGACTCTCTCCCCCTCTGCCCTGCGCGCTCGGAGTCATACAGAATGCGGGGTTCAGCGGTCGCTGAACCTCGGCTCGTCTTCCTTGCATCCGCTTCCAAGTGCTGGGCTGCATGCGACGCAACCACCCCTCTGCAGCGGCGCTCACCTGTCACGGTTGGCGATGACCGCTGTGAGTGACCGCCCTGCTAGAGCGGCACCGTCAGCGCCGCTGTCCCCCCTGCGACAGGTGCGTAGGGGCGACGGTGTTACAGACAGAAGTGTGCTGGCGGACAACTATGGCATCGGTGGTGACTGCCACGTTGGCAATGTGAACGGTGTAGCGAGATCGGCGATGCAGCTGTACGTCGCGGATGAGTGCCGTGACTATTCCCTTTCCACCTCCTCGGTGTCGAGTGCGCGAGAGGAGGTGGTTAGTGTTATTCTGACGGATGAGGACGCGTTGGTCGATGCTGCCCCATGGCAAGTCGCGGAAGGCCGGGAAATTGCAATCACCTCCAGCATGCCTCGCTACAACGGTACTGAGGTGCCGCCGCGACGCCGACATCATCAGCGCGCGCGTCGGCAGCGCATTCGCCGCTACTCTCTCCGGCGCATCTGGCGGTGCGCGCTTTTCTTCTGCCCGCTTTGGTTTCTAGCCAACTACCTCTTCAACCTCTCCCTCTCGTTCACCTCGGTCGCCTCTAACACGATCCTCAGTTCCACTTCATCCATCTGGGCGCTCTTCTTATCTTATGTGTTGCTGCGGCAGCGTATGAGTGTGCACCAGTTGGTGGCGGTTGGGCTCAGCGTCAGTGGTACGATTCTGGTGGGACTCTCCGACAAGGACGCCGCTAACGGGCGCAACACCCTTGGTGGAAACATTGCGGCGCTGCTGTCGGCGTTCTTTTACGCCGCCTACACGTCGGTGCTGAAGTTCCACCTGCCGGACGATGAACGATTTGCCATGGGAATGGTATTTGGGGCGGTGGGCATCTTGAACCTTCTTCTTCTATGGCCTGGTCTGGTGCTGCTTAGCGTGACAGGCGCGGAGAAGTTTGCGTGGCCAACATGGCAGCAGTTGTGGCCTTTGCTGATGAACTCTCTCATTGGCACTAATCTCAGCGACGTACTGTGGGCACGCAGCGTCGTCCTCACTTCGCCGGTGGTCGCCACGCTCGGGTTGTCACTCACCACCCCGCTTGCCATGGTTGTGGACATGATCTTCAAGAGTGCGCATTTCAGCGGCGTCTATGTCACCGGCGCCATTCTTGTGATGGTCGGTTTCCTGCTCGTCAACTTGCCGATTCAGACCAACCTGGGTGTGTAACGGTGGAGCATGATAGGGCAGTGTATGTGCATGGGCGAGGAGGAGCGAGGAGAAGGGGGGGGGCAGCGATGTACTGTTCAAAGTATCTGAACGCCTCGTGTGTTTAGGTTTGTCGTGCTCTAGACGCGTTTCATTTCTCCCTCTCGTGCTCTCTTTCTCTTCCCATCGTGCGGCTGTCCGCTTGGTGTGTTGGATGTTCTGTCCTTCTTGTCGGCGTCTTATAGCAGTTGTTTCTTCAACTCTACTCGCTCTTTTTCTCTCGAGTAAAGGAACTGCAGCTCCGCACAATCAACATCAAGAATAACCGTCAGACACATTCACCTCTCCACAACGAGACACTGACTGTGTACGTGTCGGCGTTGGATCAAGAGTATCCGAGCGCCGGTAAGAGAGCAGCGGGGAAGACCATGAAGAGCACGCTTAGGGCCATTGTCAAACGAGAGAGGAGGAGAAAACCGATGACAGATCCGCCTGTTCGCCATGTGGGGAGGGGAGGAGGCCCGGGCAGCGGAAGCGAGGATGATGTTGGATGCACACCGTCCCGCCTCCTCTCTTCCGTGTCTCCCCACTCCTTAACCCTAACCCGCTCGTACCGTGCTGTATCCACGCATGCCTGGGTCTCTGGGCAGCACTGTACCCCTTCCCCCCCCTCCACAGGGTTGGCCCCCGACATTTCCCTTGCCACTCACCTCTCTCTTTTTTTTTCTCTCTTGCTGGCTCGTGCGTCTTCTCCGAGTGTGTGGTAATGTGTGACCTTCGCGCTTCAACATCATCGTGTGCCCACTTGCCATCAGAGCGTCGTGTAAAGTCATCGCCACCGCACTGCCTCACGAATGCATGCCGCGATACCCAAAGACTCGAGCTGATTTCCGTTTCCTCTTCGTGGGTGCCCCCCCTTTCCCCACCTCATTTGGTACAAACTTGACAGGCGATGGAGGACCTGTGTCCTCGGCGCGTGTGGGGCTTCTCGACGCAGTGCATCCTCGCCCCTCGGCGCTGGACACTTGACGTGGCCTCTCACCACCTCTCCCACGTTCATGGGAAAGCCAGCAAGGTCGCCACCGATTCAGCCTCGGCGGGCAACAACACAATCAGAGGAGATGCATTCCCGCTCGGCACGTCCAGCAACACGGCGCGCTTCGAGAGCATGGACGAGACCGGGGCGACGCTATACGTGACGGAACTGTTCGTGCCGCACCTGAGTCGCGAGGGCATCGATGACGCTGCTGCATCGGACGCTTCAGGGAAATTAAGCTGGTGCGCGGAGAGACTGCGTGCCAGTCTCCTGCGTCGGCCCTCGTGGCAGGTCAGTGCGTCCCAGGGGTGTGGTAGCGCAGCGTCTTCCGCTACTGCGACAGCGGAGAGCGGCTGCGTCGGACGTGAGTGTGCGCCGCTGCGCGTATGGGTAGTGGAGGTCACAGCGCTTCCTTCCTCTCCCGCGACTCTCGCTGTTGTAGCGTCATCCACGTCTGCTGACAACGCAACCGCCACTGTCTCCTGCTCGATTGCGGCTGCGCTGCAGCCCCTTTTTCGGCTCTTTCTGGAAGTAGTGTGGGACGGCGGAACGTCGACATCAGAGGCCTCTGGTACTGCCGACAATGCGGTGCGCCGGATTCTGGCGTACCTAGAGTCCCTCTACCGTACTCCAATCCTCGAGCTGGACGGGTTCCGATGCTTTACCAGGAGCGCAGGCGTCACCGACGCTCCTGAGGGCAACTCGGCGCGAGTGTCTCCACGGACTGCCAAGTCAGTGACTCGTGCATCTATCTTCACACAACTGCGGGAACCGTGCGCACCGCACGTGCTGGCAGACATGGGAAACGACGCTCTCAGCCCAGTGTGGGGGCTGAGCCTTTACTCAGCCGCCGGTGCAGCTTTTGTTCAGCTACTCCTGCCGTCCTACTCCTCACTACCGCTGCCGCGGCTGCATCATCACAGCGCCGTTGACGAGGCCCACAGGGGTAGGGCGTGTTGGAGCCCCTACACCCTCTCCGCATGTCCCGCCGCCGGTGATGGGGGTATTGCTTCTGCAGTGCAGCACCTTCTCCAGCACGACCTTCAGCTGTGCTGGGAGGGGTTGGCGCTGTACACGACGATGGTGGCAGCCAAAACGGTGTTGGCGGTAGCTGCATTCCAACTGGGCGGCGCAGGCGCCGCACCGCACTCCTTCTACAGTTTTCCCTCAGTGGAGCAGTCATGGGAAGCACATGTGCATCAGTTTCTTAGCCGTCAGCGAGACCGAGGTGATGGCAGGATGAGCGGTGCCGTGAGCGAGTGGGAGTTACGAAAACTTTCAACGTCGCCTCGTCCCGTGTCGGAGCAGCTTGATGCCATGCTGCACAAGGCAGAGCAGCAGCAGCTTGCCGTAGACGATCCGTTGCTGAGCAGCACGGAGCGTTCCATGCGTCTGGTTGCACGCGATGTCGGAGCTCCGCTGGTTGCGCCGCGGTGCACATCGTACCTTCTCTGCATTCGCCGAAGTGCTGGAGATGGCGAGCAGGCTCTTACCCATGTCTTAGACAACCATGCGGGCGGCTCTGCTGTAGCGCGGCGGCCTCTCCCCACTGATGCGGTGGACACAGGCTCACAAGTGGAGGAGCTCTATGTACTCCAGCTGCACTCGCCGCGGGTGCTGAGTACACACGCACTGGTGGTGTGCGTGGCTGTCCCCACGTCATTCTTCGCAGGTGAGAGTCGCCCGGGTCAGCGTGACTCGACGGAGGGTAGCACTGCCACGACACCTGTTAGCAAAGGTGATGCGGGGGTCTTCGCAGCAGCAGCTCTTAGTGCGATGTACCGCATTGCCTCCTACGTCCCCTCACTCTGGCTGCCACGCGAGGTGGCCCTTCGTGGCGGCAGTGGCGTCTGTTCGCGGTCAGGGCGGCTTCTGCTCCACGTACCCGCCTGCGACGCGCGCTACGGCAATATCCACCTGGCTCCGGTCGCATCCAACATCTTCACCACCCTTGGCTCCATCATCGCATGGACTGCGCAGAGGTCATCGCAGCCTCCAGGAGACGCTGCTGCTTGCGAGGAGTCAGTGCTGAGCTGCGACACCTCGTCTCCTGTTTCTCCTACTTGTGTCTCCCTCGCTAACATGTCTGCAGTGTGGACGCTGATTGGCGACGGCCGCAGCGCCGCCGCGTACCTTGAAGACACGCTGTCCGAGTATATGTATGACACTGGCGCTAAGAGCCTTCTCAACGTGGGGAAGTCAAGTCAGCACGAGCGCCAACCAGGCCTGCTCGTGGTACGACGGAAGTCAAAGCAGCGGTACTGCATGAACGGTTCTGCAACTATATCTGGGGCGGCTATAGGGGCCACGCCATCTCTGGTTGATGTACAAGAGGTGTGCTCCGCGTGGCTGGACGTAGGCGCGACGCACCGCTTATTTCTGTCCGTGCGCGATGTCGGCATGGGTGAGGTGTTGCTGATCAAGGCCTCACTCGCCGAGCCTCACGTTGAACTGCCCTGCAGAGATGGTGAGAGCCGCGACGCTGCCACAGTCGCACTGGAGGCGGCCAGTCGCGCGGAGGAGACGGCGCTGGAGGTCTGGATAGATGGAATCACTGCTGCTGCCGTTGCCCCACAGCGCCGATGATTTGAAGGCTCACACATGTTCGATGAGGGCAAACACTGACGTGTGGTTTGGTGCCGCGGCCTGCGAAGGCTGCGCTCTTCAGGCATCCTTTTCTCCGTCATCTTCTCTTGCTCGTGTCTGGTCGCACGCCATCCCTGTCATCGTGTCTGTGCCATGCGTTTACGCGCATAGTGCATGCCACTTCCGCTGTGTGTGCAGCGAAGGGGTGCAGGATGGGAGAGGGGGGAGGCCACTCTTCTCCCATTTTAAGCGCTCTCCCTTCTCGCGAGATCTCTGCCACCCCCCCTCCCTCCCGCTGCTGCCCCACCCACGTTCGCACACCTCACTAAACCAACTGTCATGGGTGTGACCGATCTCAGCGCAATGCAAACGCGGTGGCCCTGTCTTTTCTCTGATTCTTCGTTCTCGCCTATCACGAGAGCTTTTCTTCTCAAGGACTGGGCCCCCCACCCCCTTCTATCCTCCTCCGACGGCACTGCCCTGCGTGTGGTATGCGCCCGTGACTCGCTCTTTCCCACACGCTCTCAATTCACTTTCTCGCTTTCCCCCTCTTTTGCATCTTCTCTCGCCCCTCTCTTTCACCGCCCCCTCGCTGTGGCTCTCTGCGTGTGTTTCTGCGATTCCATCGACCTGCGCCATCTCCTCCGTCCACGCGTAAACCCGCCGCTTCTTGTTTTCTTCCCCTTTCCTCTGACTTGCGCCATTTCCTTGCAGTCTCTTGTATTCCCCCCTCCCCCCCACACCTCCCCTGTTTCCCGCAGCACAGGCGCTGGTCGTAAGGTCGACAGAACGTTATTGTCATCATTGTGGTCTTGGATGCGTGCGCCTCTCGCTCACCCACCAGGTGCTTCGTTCGACTCCTCCTCGCCCGCTTGCTCTTCTTGTGGGGAGAGGGTGTGCGTAGCTGGTCTGTCTAGGCACACATAGGCGCCGTGTGTACCGGCGCGTGCCGCGTGCAACTGGCTTGCGTGTCATCTGCACAAGAGTCATTGAGCCACACACACACACACACACACACACACACGTATACAGAGAGGAACAAGACCAAATTTGGGTGACTGTTCAGGACATGTCGTCGTCTTCGCCTCATGAGCCCCCGCGTGTGCTCTTTCCACAGGAGTGCTCTCATGACACCCACTACATGAGCCACAAAGGTGACCTCTACACAGCGCTCATCACGGGAGGAAGCAGACTGTTGCTGCTGAAGAATGGCGTAGTAATAGCGCAAAGTGGCTCTCTGTTTGATGGGACGGCGGAAGCGGCTGCAGACACGACGTTCAGTACTGCGACCACAACTACCGTAGCGGCTACCACCACGACCTCAAGACCAGCAACAGACTGCAGGCCAAGAAAGCTCGCTCGTACATTGCCAACTTTGGTGTCGCACGTGTGCGCAGTGTCTGTGTATTACTCTACTGATGACATGCTGCACGTTGCTGTCGCCACGACAGCGGAAGTGTTTCTGTTTGAGTTCGATGACGCTGGGGAGCAGTGGTACAACACCTGTGCATCTTCGTGTTGGCGAACAGCGGCGGGCAACAACGCCGAGGGCACCGGCGAGACACTGCCACCATCCTCTGGCGCCGCGTCGTCGGGCACGGCTGGTCGTTCACCGAATCGACACGCGTCAATGCACAGGCCGAGCGACCGTTTTCAAACATCGAATGTGTCTTCTTCATCCACCGCGGCGAGGACCTCTGGCCCCACCACGAGCGCTGCGCAACTAACACAGAGACAGTGTGGCATGTCAGGGCGGCTGCGGTGGAGGCGGGTGGTGTTCCCCTTGAGCGCGACGTTGTCGCCCACTCGCCCTGGATTAACTGAGACCAACACCAGTTCCTTCTGGAGTACCTCATACGGTGGCGCCACGCCCACTGCGGCAGGCACCAGTCTTGGTGACGCCACTGCCGCTGCTGTTGTGCCAGTACGGATACCTGCCCCCGCACGTCCCTCCGCTGTGCAGACGATCGATTTTGTGACCGTCAACACGCTGTGCGTGGTGCTCGATACAGAGGCTGTGCTGATCGTGCTCGGCAACAGCAATGGCGTGCTGACGCCTTCCTCTGCCGCAGGTAGTGGCGCAGCTGCAGCGCAACTGCCGGATCGCGTAGTGTGGCGCTCCATGGGAGCCTACCGTAGCCTCGCCGTGTGCCGTGTGAATCACCATGTTGCCCTCGCAGTAGGTCACGCTACGATCGTCGTCTTTCCCTCTCGCGTCTTCCCTGCGGATGGTCATGTGCCCATGTCGTCCCCCGCGTCGCCGAACTTGGTGAGTGAGCGCTGCTTCAGTACTGCCACGTCTACAGCCGCCCCCTTCCTCTTCGCTACCAACTCTGCATCGGGAGGCATACACGCTACCACGACGGATGAGGATCGTAACTTTAGCGCCGTGCGAACACCGGGCTTCTGGCCAACGTCACACCCAGCTCCGGTCGGTGGGTTTCCTGGAACGGCAGGCGAACTTGCAACGCCTCCTGGAGCGTCCGTGTCGCCCGCTGCTGGTGCGTACAGGACACTGGCAGACCGTGCTCTCACCACCTCGGTCGGCATCTACCACATCACTGAGATGCGGTGGCACTGTGTCTCGTCGCATACGCTTCTATGCGTCACATGTACCCACCCACAGGATGAGACGGCATATATGATGCTCTACACCGTGCAGTCGCTGGCGAGCACGCGGCGATACACCAATATCATGAAAGGGCACGCAGATGGCGGGTGGGGGCTGTGCGAAGACGATTACGAGGGAGAGGTACTAGGCATCACTGGCACAGGCCTACGCTTATCTGACAGGAGCGCCGAGAACATTTTGCAGCTGGTTCCCGCCGGTGTGCTTGCGCTAACGCATGCCGGATCTTCGCCAATGGCCGGGCCGCGCGCGCACCTGCACGCCAGCCACAACGCTGCATCCTTCGTTGGCAACTCAGCATCTCCCATGTCCGCAGCTGATACGCCGCAGCACCATCCATTGCTACAGCCCGAGACGCCTGACGTTGCCGCGCTCTCTGACAGTACAACGACAGAGACGACATGGGGAAGGGCGCAGCCGTCGCTCATTTCTGAGACGCACACGAGCCTCGTGCCAAACTCCTCACACTCTGCTGAGGCCAACTCGTTGAGGAGCCGCATGGAGTTCATGCACGTCGAGTGTGACGGCACCGTGCGGACGTCGAGTTACTCGTTTGGGCTACAGAAGCACGCGAGTTTTGCCAAGCAGCGCGCGATTGGCCTGGTATGTAAGGAGCTGCTGCAGCCTCTCCTGCGTCTTTACAGCTCGCTGATGAAGGTTACGGTGCTCCCAACGTGGCGTACACGCGCCATCGAACTTGGGCACGACGCTGGCAAGCATCCATGCGCAGTGGAGCTTATGCACCGCGGGTCGCGGCGGTATCGGATGATCCTGCGCTTTACAAGTGGTGTGGTGCTAGCGGTGGTGGTGGATCTTTCCGCTGCCATGTATCGGGTGGAGTGCTTCCTGGCTTTGGGCTGCGCGCCGTTGTTGTCGATGCGGACCGTGGTGCCTCTAGCAGCAGACGAAAAGAGGCAGCAACAGCAGTCACCCGCTTGGAGCCGAGCAGGCTCATCAACGATCCTTATCGCCGGCCTGCTCGGCTTCCCCACAACTGCGCTGCCGCTCCCAGCCAGGTCGCCACGGCACCTGCTCAACGAGTCCCCATCATTTCTGGAAGCGCGGGGAGTGAGCCCTGAGGACTGGGAGACCGCAGAGCGGGCTGTCGGCGTTGTCCTGGTCGACACAGTAGCCGCATCGAGCTCTGACTCTGTCTCTTCGCACAATGTTGTTCGCGCTGCTGCTGCTGACCCCGTAGCGACTGGGATGCCTCCTCGGACAGTGTGGGGTGTGGTGCTGCTGCAGGTAGAGCCCTCTGGTATGCAGGCGCGCGTGCTTACGGTGGCGCCAGTCACCGAGGTACACATCCCTGGTGTCTCGGTGACAGGTGCTCAAGATGGGAGCGGCGGCGGTGGTGCGCAAGACGCATGCAATCAGACGAGTACGCAGACAAGTGCGAGTGCCGCTACCACGCCAGCGAGGGATGTGTCGTCGATGTCACTGAAGGCCGCCTTGATTACTAAGACAGCGAGCTGCGCGGCGCCGGTGACGGAGGCCGACGTCATCTCCTTCATGACTCTCAAGTGTCCCGACAAACTTCGCTTCATGCCAGCGTTACTGAAGGCAACTGGGCAGGACTCGGGTCGTTTGCTAACGCAACTCATCGCCAAGTACGGGGCTGTGGGGGAGAGTGCTGAAGTTGTTAACGGCGCCCAGGCGCCAAAGAAGGGACTAACGGTAGACGACGGAGAGGCTGAAGCGGTGCCGATCGTGTCCCACCCCCAGACAGTTGTGCGTGGTCCATGTATGCTGAGCAGCGGTTGCATTGGTCTCGGAGGTGAGGTGCTCCTGCTGGCTTGCACGGACGCGTTCTGCGGCGACAACAGCGAGAGAGGCGAGAGCGGTGGTGCTGCGGCGCTGATTCGACTCCGTCCGCCATGCCTCGAGGCATTGGCCCCGGTGCACCACCTCGTGGCTGCCGGCGGCTGTTACATCCCTTTCGAGCCCATCGTGGCCGAGTATGTGCCCGTCCTTGCGGAGGTGCAGCCGCTGGTGCCTGCCTCAATGCCCTCGACGAGGGACGCTACGCCACCAAAGTGCTTGGAGGGCTTCGCGCAGGATATTCGAGAAGCTTTAGACGCCTGCCAGCGCGCTTCAGCGTCTGCGGAGGGGGCAGCGGTGGTGCGGTGCGAGATTGTGCCAGGGTCTTTCGGGACCGTGTACGTCCACGTGCACAGCCCTCTGACGCCTGACGCGGGCGAGGCTGGTGGGCCGACTGCCCTGCAGCGTCTTCTGTTGCCCTCGACGATAGACCCGAAGAGCATCACGTGCGTGATGGGCGACCTGCTGGCGAACAATGATATTGTGATCGGTGTGCTCTGTCGCACCTCAGAGGGCAACAGTGGCACCTCCGTCTTGTATCTCTACGGCTGCCCAGCTGTTCAGTCGCTCACCACGCTTGGGGAAGCCGCAGCTGCCGCCTCAGCGAAGCCGAGCGACAACAGTAGCATTGTGGCGGCTTCTCTTGCTTCAGGCTCTTCTGTGTTTACCCTCGAGGCAACGCTTCCCGGAGTGGAGGTCTTCTACCTCAGCGCAAGTGGCGAGGTTGTGCTGCTGCGACGGTGGCCGGTTCAGGTGGGTGTGGCAACATCCTCACTGGAGAGCGCGACCGCGCACGGGATGCGGTTCGAGCGCTGGCTGCGCTGCTTCCCCAAAGCGAGCGGCAGCGGGTATTCCTATGTTCAGGACCGCACTTGGTGTCCGCCGTGCGGCACCGCCGGTGGGCAGCTCGGAATCGGCGGCAGTCATTCGGCAGTCGCACCGGAAACGCTGACAGCACTCATGACCCTGGAGATGAGTGGGGCGTGGACGGCGAACTCTGTGGGTCTCTCGGCAAGAGACGCGGCCCAGCTGGGTGGCAGTTGCATGTCTACCCGCCACGTACTCTATGCGACTACCAGCAATTCTTTCATTCATGTTCGCCAACTCCCGTTGCGCAGCAGTGGCACCACAGCGAGTGCTTCGCACAGTTCATCCGCTCCCGCCAGCGGAGAGGCAGAGATGCCGCAGTATCATCCCGATTCTATCATGCAACTGATCGCCATGGCGCGATGGACTGTTCTGACGAAGGTGTTGAGATGCGTTGCAGACGCAGTGAGAGCGGTGGTTACGTCGGTGAGAGCCGGCGGAGCAGCCCCGACTGTGGATGGATCATCAAGCGTGACAGTGTTCGATCAGTCCCCCGAGGAGCTGGCGCGACGGCTGTGCACCTCGGCTGTGGCACGCGGCCTTCAGGACCATCCGCAGGTGGTGCAGAACGACGAGGTACTGCGCTGTGTAACTCCACCGCAGATGTCTGTGGCAACGCTTCATGAGGAAGAGATGCAGGTCAACGCGATGGCGACCGCGCCGTCTTCCTCGGTGCCTTGTACGACGGCCGCTGCCCGTCTGTATGACTTAAGCGCCACCCATGACAGGCTCTTTGACGAACTCACCCAGCTCCTTCCGCAAGTCACCTTGAGTGGACTGGATAGCCACGAGCAACTGAAGCTGCTGTGCATCCTGCAGGCTTTACGAGACACGCTGCCGCTGAGTCGCAGCGTCGACGAGGCAGCCGCGCGGCATCTCTTCTACAGTCGCTACATGAGCCTTGGAAGGCGCTTGCAACCGACGACTGCAGACACGCTGGCTGCTGTGGACGCCGACTCGTGCGTCATCATCGACTCCGTGCTGCACTTTGAAATTGGTTGCACCGCCACGCGCACCGTCCCGACAGCTTCATATTTGTGGGCGGCCATGTCTGACTCGCAATCGACTCTTGTATCGCTTCTGTTCGACAAGGCAAGTGCGGTGTACGTGGGCGGCGATGCTGACGGTGCGTTGACACAAGTCCTTACCTGGGAGCACGTGAAGGTGTCTGGAGTGGCGTTTTGGCTGCGCTCTGCAGCTGAGTTGCGTGCCATTGCGGACCGCGTCGCTCGCCATCAGTATCAGTCGACAAAGGAGCTGGCGGCATGTGCGCTCATGTACTGCACAGCTCGCAAGGTGAGCACGCTGGCAGCACTGGCCAAGGCCCAGAACAACCAGCGACTGCACGCCTTCTTTAGCCGTGACTTTGCAAGTGATGAGCGTCACCGCGCGGCTGCCTCAGCCAACGCGTACGCCGCCATCAGCAAGAACATGCCGCAGTACGGTGCGGCCTTTTTCTTGCTGGCGGGCGACGTCCGGAGTGCCGTGCAGGTGCTGCTGCAGCGGTGCCACAACCCCTCTTTGGCCTTGTTTGTGCTGCGAGCCGCAGACGATGGCCACAGGGAGCACTTGCTGACAGCGGAGACACCTCTGGAGTGGTACATTGCGCAGTGTGCGGCGGAAGCAGAGGTGTGTGGTGCGCTGGACATGTGGGAGCTGGCGTGCCTGAGTTGGCTCGACGTCGATCCGCCGCACGTGTCACCTGAGGCGACAGTACAGCGACGTATCCGAGCACTGCAGTCCATCATGGTCCACCCTACCGCGCACCCCGAGGCCCTCTGTGCGCTGCGCTACGCCAGAGATTGCGTAGCCTCTCTTGCTCATCGCGGCGATCAATTTCTCTCCCCAGCTCGTGAGGTAGTGTGTCTGCTTCGACTCGGTCGCTACTGCTTGGCGCATCGACTGAGTCTGAACAGTTACTTGCACTACCACAACGCAGAGGCGCTGCTGCGGGGGCTGCGGGCGGAGGCGGCAGCGGCGCGCTCTGGCACACTGCGAAGCGCTAGTAGTGTAGGGGGTACGCCTTGCAAAGCACCGCCGCAGACAGCGAAAATGGTGGCGGACTTCAGCACCGGGACGCTTCTCTTTCGTGGATTTGATGGTGACAGCGACGACGACGACAATGTGGACAGCGGTGACGGTGGGGCTTCCGCGCATGAATGGCAGAGGAAACATTCTACTGTGGGCGACAGCGCTGCTGACGCCTCTGCTCCGGTACTTACGCTGTCCAACGAGGCAGCCGCTGCGGCGGAGGCAGAGGTGCAGTACGCCTATGCCCGGATTGGCGCTCTAGTACGGCCAGGCAGTAGCGCTGCAAGTGGTGCAGGCCTCACTGCGTACGCTGACACATGCGAGGATATTCTGCGCCGCATGCTGCTGGGCTCTATCGCCGCCTCGTCTTTGATGATGACACAGAGCGTCGCGGCTGCCGGCGGAGGTGGCGGGGCAGCAGCGATCATGTTTTCACCGTCGTCTGCCGCGTCCTCGTCATCTTGTGAGTCGTCCTCGGTCCCGACCAACCCGCACGGACAGTTTCAGCAGCTGTTGACATCGCTACTGCGTCTTTTATCAGCTGGAGAAGTCAAGGTGCAGCGAGAAAGCTGCGCGGCGGCGGACACGCCAAGCGGCAGTAACGCCGCTGAAAGCGAAATGGCGAGGGCTTCCCAGCATCGTCCATCAGTGGCCGCACCGCCACAGACGCAGGCGACTGGAGTGCCGTCTTTGAGTATCGCCACCCCTGCAGCTGGAGACGGGGGCTGGTGCGCCCTGTGCGTGCCTGTGCTTCACTTCCTCCTGAGCAAGGTGGCGCTACATAGCGCCAACTACATTGTACTGTTCGCCCTTCAGCAGATCCCCGTCTCCACGGAAGGGGTGCTGAGGACTGCAATACAGGCGAACCTTCTCTCAGACGGCGGCGACGCACTGAGCGGAGCCCTCGGCACTCTTTCCAGTGATGCTGTTGACGCAGCAGCGTCGTCGCTTACTCTCCCCCCGTCCCCGCTGCACCGTCCTCTCACAGCCTTTTTTCGCCTTCTCGAGCACCACGTGGGGCGGCACTACCGTCCCACGTGTGCTGCAGACGGCGGCCGTCTCGGTGGTAGACAGGGAGCCACGTCGCCGGGTTACCTGGTGGGGGCAAGCGGCGACAAGGGTCGCGCGTGGAGAGTGGCCAACGACGATGATGGTGAGTCGACTGCGGAGAATGAGGCAATGCCCAGCAGCAGCGGGGATGATGGTGGGGTCCATCAGAGCATATTTGACGCGTTGCTCACTGCCTCCGCTGCAGCGGAGGAGGCGAACAGTCGTGCAGCGCGAGTGAACGAGGCGTCCTGCGCAGCAGGGGTGAACTGGAGCTACCTTTGCTCGGGAGTCGAGACCGATGACACCTCCAGTGATGCAGATGCACCTCATAACTCGATGCCGCTGTACCTGACAGACTCGACTCAGGTGGCGCTGTTGCTCTCGTGTTGCCAAGCTCAGCTACACTTGCGGCTTATGATGCATCTCAAACAACTGGCACAGGCGGAGCTGCACGCGGCGCTGATTACGCCGACTACACAGAGTGCCATTGACACCAACATCCTCCATGCCGACACGCTCTCCCCGGAGGCGCAGGCGGCGCTCCTGCAGCGTCGCGTACTCCTGTGCACGCTGCTCCTCGACGTGGCGTCGCAGTGGAGCACGCTCTCGGAGGAGTGCATGATGCGCATCTATGCAGCGCAGCCGCAGTACGCGCCCGGTCCTTTGACGGACCCCAATGGAGTTTTCCTAGAAGTGCAGCAAGTGGTGAGGCTGATGCGGGCGGTGTTGGTGGCAGTGCTCGACACCCCGCCGAGAAATACGTTAGCCGCCGCTTCTCTGGCGATGATGAAGACCTCTGCTTCAGCCGAATTTGGTTGTGACGGTGCTGCACGCTGCGCACCGTCCGATCCCCTGACGCCGCCACCCGGGTTGTCCACCTCGTGGTTGGAGGACAACACACTAACTATGCTGGAGCTGTGCTCGACTCACCTCGAGCTGTTCTGGACGCTACCGGCGCCGACACTGGCACAGTGTCGTCAGCTCGCAACGCCGACCCACGCGGTGCTGAAGTTGCTGCGGGAGTCTACTGCCTCGCACCCATGGGCGCGTGCGCTGCTGGAGCGCATGCTGCGTCCAGTGAAGGTAACGGCCGATCCCCTGGTGGAGTGCAGTCGCCTCGGCAGCGCTGGCGCGGCTTTCAACAGCACCGCCTCCGGCTTGCAGAGCCTCTTCTCCGTCTTCTCAGCTGCAGCGACACCGGGCACCTCGCTGCACATGACACGGGGTGACTCTCCCTTAGCCCTTGACGTCTCACCGTGGCCGGGTGATGAGCCACAGCAGTGTGATGGCCACGCCAATATGTACTGTCCGGCGCTCTCGTACATGCAACTGGCATGGTTGCGACGGCACCACACACATGAACTGCTGCGGTGGCTGCTGCTCATGGTGACACTGGATCGCAGTCGGGGACACGGTCAGCGTCTTGTCAGCACCGATCGCCTTATTCTCGCTCACCACAGCCACAGTATCACCGGCGTTCATTTTGACGCCTCCAGCTGCGACAGCGTGGTGTGGACGACGGAGACCGGTACGTCAGTGGGCCACGGCTTCCGCGAGCTCCTCGCCGGCGACAACGAGGAGGCACTGTGGAGGCAGACAACGGAGCGCAACTTGGCGACGGCCGCCTTCACGCTAGGGCTAACCGCCCAGCAGGAGCGGCTGCGCCTGGCGACGGAGCGCGCGGAGCAGCCGTACTCACCCGCTGTCATCGCCGCGATGGCAGCCAAATCCGTCCTCGAGAGTCGTCCACGGTTTGGTGAGGCAGCCAACGCGATGCCGTCTAGCCACCCGCACCTGCCGTTCTTTGTCTCTAGGCACCTCGACGGACACCTTGACCTCTACCCCTTCGCGTCTGAGGAGTGCGTGGCGAGCTTCCGCTGTGCCATGTGGCATGGCCAAAGGACGGTCAGCAATGGCGGCGGTGCCGGCGGCGCTTCCGTATGGGGTACGTGTGGCGCGGCGGCGGGGCCTACCACGGCCGCACCGGTACACAGCGCGCGGCGTTCCCCCACTCTAGGTGGCGCAGCCGGATCCTCTTTTCGGTGCCGCGGCGAATGCTACGCCGTCACCCCAGTTGCTTTCTCCCCCAACGGCCACATCATCGCCGTGGGCCTCTCCGACGGCTCCGTGGCTGGCTGGCGCTTTGCCGCGGCAGCAGTGGAGAGTCCCCCGGCCTTCTTCTTCCCGGAGCTGTTCACCCCCTTTGGTATACGCACCTGCACATTCTGTGGAGATCGGAGCTCGCTGCTGGTGGTGGTCGGGGTGACCAGGGAACCGCACCAGTACCAGCGCCGCCAACTCGCCTCTGGCTTGACGTCTTCTTTTGGCATTGGTGCCGATGCACGACTGCCTGAGCTCACCACGCCCTTGTTGGCCTCGCCCGCCGCAGCGTCTCCCGCCTCGGCAACCGTCAGCTGGACCAGCACGGCTGCAAGCGTCGATGCTGAAGAGATGGTGGGCGAGATGCTGGTCCTTGATACCATGCTGGACGCCGGTGCTATCACTGCGCGGTGTGCGCTGCCCTTCATACCTTCCTATGCTGTCTACATGACGTCTCTGCGAGCGGTGCTGATGGTGTCTGTCGACGGCATGCTGGCCACGTACGCGGTAGGGACGGGCAGGCTAGCGATTCTGGGCACTGTTCCTGTCACAAGGATGTTGCGGAGTGTGTTGGGGCCGTCGCTCGGCGCCGACGGTGGTGATGCCGGCGCGGGTGTTGTGTCGTCTGCAAAGGGCACCTCGGATAGTGACCCGGTGTACGTCACCTGTGTGGCGCGGAGCAGCTACGACCCGCTCGTTGGACTCGGTGTATCCAACGGCCTCGTGCTGCTGCTGCACCTCCGCAGCATCAGCGCGGCTATGGCACGGGCAGAGCGGTGCATCTGGGACGAGGGGGAAGACACTTTTGTGTATTACCCACCACATACGGTTGCCGCTAGCGCCGATGTAGCCGGCAGCAGCAGCAGCCGCTGCAAGCGCACAGCTGCTCAACAAGCCAAGAGTGGCACGTCTGTGTCTCCTGCAAGCGCGATGGCGCGGGTGACGAGTGAGGTGCCAGCGCCGGCGACGGGTAGAGAGTTCCTAGCACGGCTCCCAGAAAAAACGCTGCTGGTCGAGGCAACGTGCATGCAGGTGGCCCCGCACGTCCACACTCGCAGCGGCATCGAGGATCTCGTGTTTAGTCCATCGATGCTGCTAGCTGGGCTGCGAGACGGCAAGGTGATGGCGGCCTCGCTCATCGCACACGCGGTTCGAGCGCGTCTCACAGAGGGCTGTACTATCCCGAGCGATATACTGGAGTGCGCGTAAGGTCTGAGTGTGTCTGCACGCAGTACGGTTGTGCAGCCATCTCGCTGCACTCCTGTCTTTCTCCTTTGGTGTCTCTGCGCGTGGATAATCAAAGCATCCACGAGAAAGGTCAAAGAAATCTCAGAGGCGTATCCCACAGTATCGATGTGCGTGGCGTGTGGCTGTATCACGGGGCACTGCATCGGTGAATCCACAAAGGGGAAGGTGGGCTGCTGCTAGTCTCGTGGCTGACATGTTGGTTGGTACGCGTACAACTCATCCCCCGCTTTCTCTCGCTTGAGCAGCAGTCCAAGGCTTAAGCGCAGACATGTCGCCTGCCCTTCTCGTTCTTCCTGACCTTCTCCAGCATGTACACACCGCTACTCAATACTCTCTCTCTTTCCTGTTCGATTTGTTCTCTTCCCCCCTTTCATCTTCTCCTTACTCTCCTTCGCATCTCTCTCCCTTCATCACCCTGACGCCACGTTCTCTCAGCCCCCTCCTCCCCCTCCTCCCCCTCCCCCTCTCCACCTCATCCTTCTTCCTCATCCTACACAACAGATTGTTGCTCTGCGCGTGTGGCTGTGTGGTGTGGTGTGGTGTGTGTGGCGTGGCGCGCTTGTGCCTATATGAGCTCCGCCCTGAGTATTCTTCTCTCCCCTCTCTGGTATACCATTTATGTATATGTGCATATAGCACGTACATTGCGAATCCCTTCTCTGCGGTGGCACACCCTCATCTTCTCTCTCTTCTCCTGACACATCACTATCACAGCCCTCCCCCCTTCCCTCTCCTTCCCCCTTCTCTCCACTTCATCGCCGTCACTGCGGCATAGGCATCGATCTGTGGAGGTAAGGCATGCCGTGTTTCTTGTGGTGCTTCTGTACCTGCTACCTCTTCTTCAGCAGCACCAGCTTATCACATCGAAGGTGCGCCACTGTACGTGTGAGTGTGAGCGCTGTGTGAAGGTGGGACCACTACCTGGCTGACATTGGTGGGATTTGGGGGAAAGGGCACGGTAGTAGTCTGTGCGAGAGACCTGAGCAGCATACACGGGCGTAGCTGTGCAGAGGCGGGGGCCGAGGCAGCGCCATTGATACCACTATCTTTCATCTTCCATCACCGCTGCCACCGTTACTCTTTCTGTTGTTGTCCACGCCCCTTGCTGGTCCTCGCAACCTTAACAAGATTGCTGTGAAGGCAGCCACGCACAAGGACGCAGCTCACATCCCTCCTCTCTGTCTTTTGGTTCGCTCTCTCTGTCATCCACGACCTGCGCCGATCGCCCTCTTCTTTCTCTTGTGCGCGTGTGTGCATCGGTGTCTCTTCTGTGCCCTCCGGTCTGCGAGACCCTCGCCTACTTCCTGTAGCGACTCTCCTTCGCTTTTGGCGGACTCGTGCGTTGTCTTGTGTGCCCCCTCCCCCTTTTCATTGTGTGCATATTCCTCCTTCCATTCACTTCGTGTATATCGGGCCCTCTCCTCTCCTCTCCTCTCTGTGCATTCGCTTCTCCCACCCCTCCAGTACTACCCTTGACGCCCCTGTGAACCATCGTCATCGCCTACAGCTAATTTGGGCATTGTTACGCTCAAGCACCACTCTCTCTCTCTCTTCCTTCTATTTTCTCTCCCCTCCGCACCCCTCCCCTCCCCTCCGCTCCCCACATCTCGTCGTGTGTGTGTGTGTGTGTGTGTGTGTGTGTGCGGCATCACCCTGCCCCCCCCTTCCCCCTCTTTCGGGGCGCACCGCTTCATTCGCTTCTTTCACCCCCTCCCCCGCGAAAGCGCTACTCGTGTCGACCTCACGCACCGTCTCCGCCGTCTCTTTCGTCGTGTGACCACGAAAGTTCCTCCAGCGACAACGATAGCAGTGGTGGCGGCTACCCCACTGCACGGCTGAGCTTGACTACAACGCATCCGCAGCAATTTCCGCACTACCGCCAACAGAAAGCCCTCTCAGGGAGAACCGCTCTACAGATACGCTGGCGAGCAGCAGCAGCAACAGCAGCAGCGGCAGCGCGGGTCGTGCCGGCGTCGACAACTACGGCATGTCGTCGTGGACAAATGCGCCGGCGTCTTCGTGTGCTGCCGCGGCGCCGAATCCCCTGTCTGGGACCTCCACCTCGCCCTCCGCCACGTGCAGGCATCGAGAAGCGGCAGTGTGTCCTACGAGTGGGGCTGCACCGTCATTTTTAGGCGCCGTCATTACATTCGGCGCATCGGGGTGTAGGGCGACACCGCTTGCTGCTGCACCGGGAGCGCACTGTGACGATCACCCCCCCACTCGCACCGCTGCAAGGGCGGCACCTGCGCCACCGTCGGGTGCGCCAAGCGCTGCGGCGGCAGCAAGGCAACACGACTGCCTATCGCAAGATTTTTCGGGACCTCCTCAGCGACCATCCCCAACCGCCGTTCATTTGAACGCGACTACTACCACAGCCGCCAGCACCGCTAACCCGAAGCGCCGCCACGGGCTCTTGCCACCGCCAATCATGAGCGACGTCACCAAGGCCTTGGGTCATCGCTCTTGCTCGTGCCCAAACACTCGCAGCGCCACGGCAGCCGATGCCGCCATCGCGTCCTCTCCCGTTTCAACCAACAGTGGTGTGGTAACAAGGTCGAGAGCAGCAGTGGCAGCGACGAACTCGCCTAGCACACTTCAAGTCACCGGAAATCAGTCGAGCCCCAACGACATGCTGACAAAAGAGACTGTGCCGTTCCCCATCTACAACTTCAAGCCTCTTGGGCTGTGGAGTGCGTTACCCACCACCGGCGTCACCGCTACCGCTGCTGTCTCTGCTTCAGCCACTACTCTAGATCTTGAAGCGTCCACAGCGACAACAAACGGCGTTGATGTCGGCACTCTCCTCACGCACGAGATGGACAGCGGCGTGGTTATCGTAGACCCTTGCCAGACGCTGGACGATCTTGTCTGTGGTGTGTGCATGTCTGTATGCCGGCACCCGACAGCAACGACGTGTGGCCATCTATTCTGCCGTCGCTGCCTACAGGGGTGGATGCAGACCAACCCGGCCGCCATGTGCCCACTGGACCGAACTCCAATCCAGGTGGAGCTGCTTCACACGGACGCCCGCGCGCAGCGGCAGATCAACGCGCTGCCGTGCCACTGCCCCGCCTCGCTGTCTCGAGCATCACAGCTGGAGCTGCGGCAACTCGGGTCTGCACACCGTGTGCTGGGCGACGGAACAGCGAAGGAGGGGGATGACGTTGGTGGTACGAGGGGTGATGAGTGCGCGCGACAGGCACATCCGCGATGCACGTGGTCTGGGTGCGTGTCGGATGCTGCAGCGCATATGTGTCAGTGTCCGCACATCATCATCGAGTGCCCATTCGCCAAGCACGGCTGCGCGGTGGAGCTGCCACGGTCAGATATGGCGAGTCACTTGAAGAACTGCGTGGCGGACCACCTACTGCTTCTCTCGCAGGCCCTCGACGCGTCTGTGGAGCAGTGCCGGGCCTTGCAAGGAGAGGTGGAAGTGCTGCGGCAGCGCTGTCCCATGCGCTATCCCGTCGCCCTCCCCAATGTGTCCACAGGCGGGCCAACAGGGAGTTCGACGCCAACAGTATCGGTTTCCTCGTCATTCTTGCATGGTGCCACTACTGCTACTTCTGTGCCTGGAATGGATGTGCCCACGGCGGTACCGACACCGGCTCTCGTCATCTCCAACGGCAGCAGCAGTGATGCGGCCACCATCGCGATGGCCACGCTTCCTGAGGAGGTTTCGATGAGCAGCGTCTCCCTGCTGCGAGTGGTGGGTTCGTTTGGCCACGGCGCATCCACCGCTGTCGACTACCCGTCTCCCATCTTCTCGCTGTCGCTGCGGCCATATTCTCATCTGCACCACCGTTCATCGATGGCAGTCGAGCCTACCAACCTGCGTCGGGGCACAGCTACCGAGGATACGTTGCTTGCCGCCACCCACCGTGTGCCCAACGGACACGACGCCACCACGCCAATGGCAATGGACACGGTTCCGGCGCGCACACCATCGCCATCTCGCCTTGGTGCTTCACCGGTCTCTGTCCCTGTCGCCAACCTAGCTGCAGCTGCAGCGACCTTCGTCCTTCCTCCTGGTGCATCAACAGTATTGCCTACCCCTGTCGCCAGCGCTCCTTCGCGCGCGGTGCCTGTGGTGGGCGGCATCCGTGGCGTGGATCGCTTTGTCTGGGTCATCACCGATGTAGCGTCACTGCAGGCGCCGTGCTACAGTCGCTCTTTTAGCTCGCATAGCGTTCCCTGGTATGTGGGGATGGACACCACCGCCACATGGGAGCAGTGCGGCGTATACCTCTTCGCCGATCGGCATGAACACCGCGTTGACTTCCGGGTCATTTTGTACAACAATGACCCGGCGCGCGATGTCGTGCACGTTGTGCGGGACTGGCAGGAGGATTACATCGGAAAAGGCTGGGGTCCTCTACGGTTCATCAACCGCTTCACACTTGAGCAGGACGGATTCATCGTACACGGTTGCCTGCGCGTCGGGATCGAGATGCTGAGTGGGCTGTACTGAGCACGTGTGCTTCTCAGGGAAGCAAGCGCATCTTTGCACGCACACACACACACACACACACACACACACACACAGACGAGGCGAGAGAGAAGGGGTCTTACGAGTAAAGAGAGGGCGCCACTGACTTTTTCCCTTTCCTCCTACGCCTTTCCTATCTCTGCCCTCGCCTACTCGGCAGGGCAGATGCAGTCAGCCAGGAAGGCCAATGAACAAACTCACGACACGAGGTAGTGAAAGGGGAACGTGGCGAGTGAGGAGAGAGCTTAGCTTGTAGAAGAGTGCGGACATACACCTTAACATAACAAGCAAACGTGCACACACCGATGCCCCACATTCCCCTCATTTATCATTGATGCCTCTCTGTCTGTCTGTCTCTCTCTCTATCTTCCTGCGTCTCCGCCAATCACTGGTCTCTCTCGTGCGTGTGTGTACGCTCGGGTGGCTTTACGGTCTCGTTTCTATTGTCTGTAATCTTCTATGATGACCGCTCGTGTTCCGCACCCCTGTCGCTCTCGCCATTACTCTCTCCCTTTCTGTGTGCTTTGTGAGGTTGTTCAGCATGCAGGCGCACCTGCACACCGCCCTTGCAGACAACATGAGGGGGAGGGATGAAGACACTAGCAGATGAAAAGGGTGCGAGAGAGAGAGAGAGAGACATGGACGGACGAATAGAGCGATCGAGAGACAAGAAAACGAGAGGAGAAGGAGGGGGAGGAGGAGGTGTGACTAGCGTGTCAACGTCAGTAACCGACCCCCCTTCCCCTCCCTCTCATCCACCTCACTTATCCCCGCCTTCCAATCTCACATGCGTCCCGTCCTCCACGTCTCCTATAGTTTCTCACTATGAGCTAGTGTACTCGATGCCTTCCCTTTGCTCTTCGTGTGCACTTGATGCTCCCTCATGCATGTGCTTGTGTGGTTCGCTCACACGTGTGTCGCGCCGCTTTATTTGATTTTTCTGTCGTTCTTCTTTCCTCGAGGGCGCTGGTTTGGACTTGAGTAGACGCACATGCCCCCCCCCCCCTTAACCCACGCTCACCACACCCCTTCCACAGACACGCACCTGAGATACCTCTGCATCAACTCCTGCACGTGTCTCTCTCTGTCTCCGCCCGCTTATTCCTTCGAGCCGCTTTTTTCCGTTTCATGCTCGTTCGTGCTTCTCTACCTACTTGATGACAGGCGGCGTACACCTCAGCGGTGACAGGGTCCCCTGCCCCACTCTGCGCGTGGGGAGGCAAGGCGGCCCCTCATCTCTGCCAATGACGGGCCGCCTCCGCTGGTGACGGGGTGCCAGGCGCCTGCGACATAGGGGGGAGGGGTCGGGGCGGTGCCTCGCTGCTGCTGTCCGCGGTGAGGGCCTGGGCGGGCTTGTGTCGGGGCGCCTTGCGGCAGGGAACGCATTCGCGTCATCCATGCGATGGGCAGAGCGCCAACGCCGCATGGGCGCGTCTCGCCCGGGCCCCGCCCCCCGTTGGTGAGCGCGGCTTGGTGCGGGGGGGCGGCCGTGCTCAGATGGCGGGGTCAACGCGTGTGTCCACGGCTGCCTTCACATCACTTGATGGGCATGTGACACGCCGGGAGTTAAGTGGATGTCAGCCCACATCTGTTCTACGGCGGAGAGTGGGCAGGTGGAGAAATGTGTTTTTACTCCTCCCCACCTCTCGTGTTCCTACAAGCGTGACCACTTCTCTCTGTGGATCACACTTTCCTCCCGATTTCACATCGGTCTGCGTGATGCTGATATATGTGTGATTGTCGGTGGCTGCTAGGGCCTTGCGCTTGTCTCCTGAATGAATGCCGAGGAGGTCCACTTCGTTCTGTCTTCTTTCAGTTGCGTGTGTGTGTGTGCGAGTGTCTTAGCTTTTCTTTCTTCCTTTCTGTGAGCTGGTGCCAATGCTGGTGCATACGTATTCCCCTCTCTTCATCTCACGCTCGGCATGTGTATATCTTCTCTTTCCTCATTTTCCCGCTCTGCACTACCACCGCCGCTCTGCCCCCCTCCCTACTCAATCGCCCTCCTTGCTATGTGGATAGATACTGCAGCGACCATTGCCTTTCTCTTGTCTCCTTCCACTTCTTCTTCCTTTCCCCTGTTCCTGCTTCCTATCACTTCTGTTCTCACGCCTCCACACGCGCAGACGTCTGCGTGTGTGAGTGCGCGTGTGGAGGGGGGGGGTGGCGGTGGAATGTATGGAGACTTGTTCACTTCTCCTCGTGCGAGATGAATCCTCTCTGCGCATAGTGGGCCGTTTTCTCCCCCCTCTTCTCTTTTTGCTTCGGGAGGTCATCATTCGCTTTGGCGGCTACACCTGCAGTCGCATCATCCACGCCAAAGGTACCAGAAGCTCTCACGCTGACCCCCTGCTCCCCTCTCGCTAGTTTGGTTTCACAGTGTTGAGCAACTGGACTCGCTTTTTCCTCTTTCTGTCAACGTGGATGGCACCGTGGCCCGTGGCAAGAGGGGGGAGGGGAGCGGAGGCGGGGCTAATATTACTGTCGCTGACGTCGGTATGGACGACGAAGCCGCGTGTTGATGGCAATAGTGGTGCTGCTGCTCGTGTCGTGGGTGGGTGAGGGAGTTTGTGTACGCGTGTCTGCATGTGTTCCATAACCTTTTTTCCCGTCTCACGGCTTCTCCGTGTTAATCGTCGCATTCATGCCCGCACGTGGGTGTGGGGACGTGCTAGGCGGTCCTTCATTGCCATCGAGCCAGGCGTTTGTGCTCTATCTGCGTCTGCTCTGCGCAGACAGGAGGGGGGGGCTCCCCAACTTCTGTTCGTGGCTCGATTATGTTTGTTGTTGCTCCTTTTCTCTTTTTCTTCTTGGAGTTGTGCCTGCTCCTTCCCACATGCGCCTCTGCCTTGTTTCTTCTCCCGCCTCCCTCTCCTTTCCCCTCTCGCTGCGTGGCGCATGCTGTGATCTCGCGTGTGTGTGTGTGTCTGTGCAAAGGTTCGAGTTACGCGCTTCCTCTGAGCTCGCATTCTCTCGTAGCAACGCTTCCTCCCCCCTCCCCCCGCCGACAGACAGACAGACGGACGGACACCCCGGGGCGACTGTGTGCACCCCAAGAGAGCAAACAGTAGGGGGGGCGGGGCGGGTCCCCAACCCCCTAACCGCGGGTGAAGAGGCAAAGCGTGCCGGGGTATGTGCATAGTGTGATTGTAAAGTCAGTGGCGCGTGCGTGTCCCTCCCCCTTCTGATTCCTCCTGTGGGGTGCAGTGTTGTTTGTGCGTTGTATGGCGTGCGTTTCCTACGTTATTCAGCGTTCTCCTCCGTCTTCCTCCCTCCCTCGCTTATTGCATATACCTGTTGCCATGGCTGTGGCGAAGGGCGGCGGCCACGTTATGCCGGTGAATACCTCTCTCTGTAACCCTCGCCCAATCTTACCCCTCCCCCCCTTTTCCCCTCGTTCTCTTTCCAGAATCGCCTTAGCGTCTGTGAGCGCACCTCCACGCGCACTGACACACATGCAACCAGTTCTGACGCATAGCATCAGCTTTATCTTCTGAGTGGGACACCTTTGGCTTCTCTTTATGTGATCTCTCTCTTCCTCTCTGATGGGGGACTACGACTCTCTCCCTGTATTTCTCTCTCTGCGTTCATTCTTTGGTGCCTGTCCTTTCATTGGCCCCGCATTCCCTCCATCATCAATCCACGAGGAGGAGTGCGGGGCCAACAGGCGCCATTCTTCTCCTCCGCCTCCTCCTCCTTCTCCCCCTTTCGCTTGCATGCAAGTGTAGCGCTGTCACTTGGTGCTTGTAGTTGCACTCTCCTACTGTGGATGCCTCAGGCCGCTCTTGTCCTCTCAGGGCCCCTTTCCTCCGCTCACGGCTCTTCTTACGCCTTCCCTCTCTCCTCACTCTGGATGATCGCCGCCACCGCCGCCGCCGCCGTGGCCTTCCGGTTGCCGTCATCCCACTCATCACCACCACCACCACCTCCACCCTACTTTTCTCATCGTCCTCGCCAGTGTGATGGAGGACAGCCGTTGTTGTCTACATCGAGTGTCGCTTGTTAGTTTTTACCCTTTCGAGCTCAGCGTCATGGCGTGTGTGTGTCAGCGCGTGTGTGTGTGTGTGCCGCCTCTGCTTTTCTCAAGCAGGTCGATTTCCAACTTCATCAACCAACGCTCACCAGGGGAGGCACGCGGCCGTGGCAGCGTCTCCATTACTTTGTGTTGTTCCCCCTTTTCCCATCTCATGCTGAAGCGCCTTTCCTATTTCACCGCGGAAAGGACAGCGGGTGGAAGATGAGCTGGGAGGTGGTGATTGGGGGGGCTGGGGAGGGGGAGGGGGCACCTGCGTTGGGTGGAGGCGACTAGAGGTAGCGGGAGGGGGGGAGGTGAGGGAGAGAGGGAGGAGGGACGATGAGGAGCTGGGCTCAACTCGCACGCTGTGGCGGACGCCGTCTTCATTCTCCGCTTGCTCTCTCTCTCTCTTCTCAGGACAGCTGGAAAGCAGATAAGCGCGTCTTTACTGTGATGAGAGCTCGGGGAAGAGCACGGCCACAGAGCAATGAAGAGTTCTCAGTGGTGCATATCTACACCAGTACACAGGCACAACACGAAGTAAAAGGAATCACTGTAGAGGGAGGTGAAGGGGGGCTTGAGGTCCCACGGGCCTTCTCCACGCTTTGTCCTACGCCCCTTTAACCCACACTGAGGTGGGGGCACAGCCGTCGTAGTTGGTGGGTGTTGGGCACACCAATGGGAGTTAGCGGGAGGGGGGTATCACCCGCGACGGAGCTGATGGAGCCCAACCCCCCCTCTCCTTCCCTTTCCTTCACCTCGGGATGTACGCATGCATCCTACTCGCCCTGCTGGCAGGGCGTTACACGAGGTGCTGCGAAAGGGGGGGGGAGTACACCATAGAAGCCGCTGCACGTGCACGCGCACGCGCGTGTTCATCCCAGCGCAGTCCCCTACCCTAGTGTGGCACCAGAGCAAAATCTCTCCTCATCTTTGCTTTACTTCTTCACCTTCCACTTCCATTATGGCATCGTGCCGGATATTCATGGGCATTGTTGCATCTGCATGCATGTCTGTGTCTCTGTATGAGTGCTTGTGTGTGGTGTCACTTGGAGCCTGTTTGTCGGTGCACGGTGGTGGCGTTGTGCATCATCTCCGTCCGCATAGTTCTCCAAGTCGGCTGTCACACGCACCGCGAGTAGCCGGCACCAGCAGAGCCAAGCGACTCAAGACCAAACTTTTGCTTTACAGCCCACCACTGCTGCTTCCGCTCCCCCTTTGAGTTCATCCTGATGTTCCGTCGCTGTGCACCTGCATTCATCGGAGTCGAGGGCGACGCCTTCATCTCGGCCATCAAGGACAAGCAGTACCTGGCCCACCGCCTCGCCATTCTCGGCAAGGAGGACCTGGCTTCAAGCCCAAGCGCATGTCGGACGATGATGTCAGGCGCTTCACCACGTCGCTCGGCTCGGCAGAGTCACTCTTCAATAGGCAGGCCGGGGCGATCCCCACGAACATTGTCGACGAGGAGACCGGCCGCGTGATTGGCAGCACGCAGCTGGACCCGACCCGCTACGGGGACTGGGAGGTGAATGGGCGCTGCTACGACTTCTAAGAAACGTGCGAGAAGGGCGGGGAGAAAAGCACTGAAGGAGTAGGCGCGGCGGTGACTGCTCTGGTCCACGGTGGAATACCCCCCCCCCCCCCCCACACACACGAGTACTCTTTTCATGGTATTTCGGCCTGCGTAGGTGTGCGTTTGCGATTGCCACAATATCTCAATCCCCCCGCCGCAGCACTCGCACTCGCTGCCGCTGTCCTTCATGCCCCAAAGCGCATGCGGCCTCACGTTGGTGCCTCTCACAAGGGCGGCGTGCTGCCCTCGTTTTCCTGCCGGGAGCAAAAGCGAAGAGGAGAGAGCGGTGGTGCGTTGTGGGCGCAGCAGGGACGCCGGTGTGGGGAGTGAGGTGGTGAAGAAGTGGCGGCGAAAAGGTCACCGAGCAGCACTGTCTTTTCTCTCATGACGCGCCCCCCCTCTCCGTTTCAGTGTTCATCTTCTCCCTCTTACTTCTCCTGCACCGCATTTCCATTCGTGCCTTCGCTATCCGCTGGTGCATTGATGCGCCTGCTGGCGGAATCGCGTCCAGTGTGTGCTGGGCCACCCTGCCAGCGACGCGAGGCGCCAAAAAGCAGAAAAACAGAAGAAACAGCGCCGAGGGCATACACTGCTGAGGGAGCCCAAATCATTGAGGGTGCCTGGAATGGGCTGGAGCAGGAGGAGAGAGGGTGTCGCTGGTCCTCCTTTCCGCTGTAGCTCACCTCGTCTTCGCTCCTTTCTTGCCCACCTACTCTCTCTTCTTCTCCCTGTTCCTCTCGGCGCTGCGATAGAACATCACTGTTTGCCCCACTCACAGAGGCGTGTGGGAATCACTGCCTCCTCCTGCTCTCGCTGTACCCTCTTTTCGCCTCTTACCCCCTTTACGCAAGCATACGTCTGTGGAGCTGTACCAGCGTACCCACGCACGCCATCGGTGGAACACGTCTCCGTGCTCGTGTCATCTGCGTGCGTCATGTGCCATCTCTCTCTCTCTCTCTCTGTTCGCTCAGTAAAATACCCCGCATCTGTTTTGCTGTACTTAGTCGCTTAGCCTACGTGTGTGTTTGTGTGGTTTCCTCACCATCACCTACGTGTCTCATTGAGCCTCTCGTCTTTTCCTTTGGTTCTCTGCCAGCAACGATGTCGATGCAGCTCTTCAGCTTCGGACACCCGTGTGAGCACCAGCTGCACCGGGCGTGTATTGGCGGATCGAATTGCCCATTGAACGGCTACCCAGACACGTGGTGCTGCAGTTTCATCAAAGGCAAGATCAACTTCAAGCGCGACCGCCCGTGCGAGGGGCCGCGGTGCTACTGGGACTACGTACACCCCTCACAGAGCCAGTTCGATGAGGTCACCCAGGTCCTCGAGCAGAGTCGTCCCATCGCAGCCAGGCTGGACGAGGCGAGCGACACCGACCTGCTTTCCTTCAGCATTAGCAACCCGCACATTATCGACACGGTGCAGTGTGCGTTACACATGATGCGACATCCACCCAGCGCATGTGCTCGTCGAGTTGGCCAGCTGCTCGCCTACGCCACCCTCTTGGCTGGTGACCAGGATGTATTTGTGCAGCTGCTGAAGACGATGAAGAAGCCTGTCGATGGGTACATCCTCGGTGCCTATGCCTTCTTGACCCAGGGAAAGGGCAGCAGTGTCGGCGGTGCAGGCAAGGGCGGAGGTGCCTTCGGCAGCGGCGCGAAGAAGCAGAACAAAAAGAAGGACGCCAAGGAGGACATCACGGCAACACTCGTGAACATCATGGTGGAGCTCATGAACGCGGCACTCAGCCTCGGCGGGCAGCTGGTCGATCGTGTGGATCAACACGTGCTGCAGGCGATGCTAATCCAGGCACTCGCCACTTACCCGAAGAGCGACAAGCGACACCAAGACATGCTCGAGAAGGCCATCGCCAAGTTTGGCCATCGCAGGCTGGAAGAGGAGGAGGCGGCGGCCGTCAAGCGCGAGGCGGCGAAAAGGGAGGCGACGACGACGACGGCGGCGGGCATATCAGCAAATGTCGCCGCGCCACTATCGGCGGTCAAGCAGGATCCATCGGAGCCTCCCGCCGCGACCTCCAGCGCCGCAGCTGCTGGCGCAGGTGGCGCTGCCTCTGCCATTGCCGGAGTCAAATATAACCCAGAGCTTTCCACTGATGAGGAGGCGACCACTTTGACAGCGTCACGTGTCCCTGCAGCAACAACACCGATAGCTGACGCAGCAGCGGCAGCGGCGCCAGCATCCCACACCGCTGCTGCCGCTGCCGGCTCTGCTCGCATTGCCTCGCGGAGCAGTGCCGCCACCGCCGCTGCCCTGCCTGCAGTAGGGGGAGATGCCGTGGCGATGACGATCGGCATCGGCACCGCTGCCACTGTTCAACTCGCTGGTACTGCGACGCCAAAGACGACTGTTTCTTCTGTCCCCGGGACACCCAGCCGAGCAGCCTCTTCGACACCTCTCTTGACCACAGCCACAACATCCACAGCTGGCGCCGCGCCACTGCCAGCTGCATTCAGTACGGCCATTCATGTTCAACAACATGCCGCGCTGTCGGTGCCGGCCAGTGTGTCAGCGGGACAAGGTGCCACGGCGGGTGTTCCAGGCACGCAGACCACGCCAGCTGCTGCGGCTCCTGCAGTCTCTCTGCCAGCGCCAGCCCGCACGGCGGTGGTTGGTATCAGCAAGCTTTACCCCTACCTCGCTGGACGTGCCGCCGATATGAGCGAACAGCTGCCCGGTGTGTCCCCCATTCACGACCCCCAGAGCCACTCCTCGCGGTTATTCATTTGCGGGGGTCAACTCACCGTGGAGCCCCTTGTATGGAATTACGCACCGCTGGGCGACGCCGCTGCGAACCGTCGCTTCGACACTCCCACACGTGAGTACATGAGGATTAAGGAGAAGGAGCGCCAACGGCGCAGGGAAGCAAGAGCGGCGCACCTCGCTGGGAACGCAGCTGGTGGTTTCCCGTCTTCCTCGGAGGGCTTCAAGGCTGCCTTTTCATTCAACTTGGATAGGGAGGACTCGTGGATGGGCGATGACCTGGATGGGGATAGCTCTTCCTCCAACTTCTCCTTTCGCTAGGGAAGGGAAGCGAAAAGCGCGGAAGAGAGAGGGAGGGGGCGCTACCTGCGCGTGATGCGTGCGTAGCTGCACTTTTGGGCCTACGAGCGCACAAACATCACACACATAGTCGTGCAAGGGCGGGGGGTGGGGTGGGGTGAATGATGACCGCACTCTCGTGTTGTGTCATTGTGCCCCTCCGCCTCACCTCTCGTTGGTCGTTGTGGGTCCACGCCAGCTTTCTCCCTCTCCCTCTCTCTTTTGCTCGCTGAGATTACACGCTGTCCCCTCCTCTTCTCTGTGCGTTGCTTGCTTTGGTTCCCTCCACTTTCTAAGTCCTCGGCCAATCGCTCGCATACCCGCGCGTGCGTGCGTGCGGCTTTTTGGAGTTTTCTGTGGTTGTTGCTGGCAAGCGTGTTGCGTTGTGTGTAGCCACGTAGATCTCTGTCTGGCTACAGCTGGTTGACGATAAGGGAAGAAATAAGCAGCGCAAGCACTGAGAGAAAGTGCACCTCTTCTACAGGGAGAGGTGGGGGAGGAGGAGGTGGTGGTGGAAGAGGGGGCGGTGCGTAATGGCGCTTCAACAGGTCTCTCTTCCTCTCTCCTCAGGGTGCCAACGCCAGACGTCTCTCTCTCTTACCCACGTATGAGTCTCAGACACGCTGGTCCATAGTTCACCTCTCGGCCGTCCCCCCTTCACGTTCTGGAGGCTGCGGGAAGGCGGAGGAGGGGTGGACGCCAGTGCGGTCTCCGCGCCCCCCTCCCTCCCCTTTTCACAAGCGACCTGAAAAAATGTGCAGGTCTCTGTGGTAGTCGTGTAAGCGCTGGGGACTTCCTTCGTTCAGCACCAGCACTTCTCTCAACCGTGTTTGTTCCTCTTTTAACTTCTCTTCTCGCCTCCCATTCTCCCATTCTCCCTGGCTCTCCTGCGTATCATTGTGTGCGTGCCTGTGCGCCCCTCTTGGTTGTGCCATCCACTTCCCCCCCTTCCTCCCCCCACACCCACACAGTGTGAAGTGCCTCTCTGCTTCTTTGGCATACGTGTGGTTAAACCAGCACAAATACAAGCGAAGGACGGGCACAGCGCCTAGTAAAGCGACGTGTGCGTGCCTTTCCCCTCTCTGTTGTCTCCCCCCTCTCTCTCTCCCCCCTCTCCCTCTCTCGTTGTTTTCCTCTCGAGCTGCAAACAAGAACACACCTTGCGCAAACATCATGTCCGACTACGGTGACGCTCAGCACAACGGCGGCGACGGCAGTGGCCGCGGTGAGGGTGGCTACGGCGGCAGTCGTGACGGCGGCTACGGCGGTGGTCGTGACGGCGGCTACGGAGGTGGTCGTGACGGCGGCTACGGAGGTGGTCGTGACGGCGGCTACGGTGGTGGCTATGGAGGTGGTCGCGGGGGAGATCGCTACCGCAGCGGCGGCTACGGTGGTGGTCGTGGCTACGGCGGCGGCCGCGGCGGCGATCGCTTCCACGACCGCCACGGCGGCCTTGGCGCCAACTTACACCGAATTGACTGGGACGCCGTGCAGAAGGTGGCAACGCAGTGGAACTTCTACAAGCCTCAGAAGCCGCGCAGCGAGGAGGAGATTGCGACGTGGCTGCGTGAGAACAGCATCACCATCTACGGCGACCGCGTACCACAGCCGATGCTAGAGTTCTCCGACCTGGTGGCACCGGATGCGATTCACCAGGCCTTCATGGACGCTGGCTTCCAGAGGCCAACCCCCATTCAGTCCGTCTCCTGGCCGGTCCTGCTGAACTCGCGCGATATTGTCGGCGTGGCCAAGACGGGCTCTGGGAAGACGATGGCCTTCATGATTCCTGCGGCGCTGCACATTATGGCGCAGCCTCCGCTGCAGCCTGGAGATGGACCCATCGCCCTTGTCCTCGCACCAACTCGCGAGCTGGCGGTGCAGATCGAGACGGAGACACGCAAGTCGCTGACACGCGTGCCAAGCATTATGACGACGTGCGTGTACGGTGGCACCCCGAAGGGGCCACAGCAGCGTTCCCTGCGCGCTGGTGTGCACGTCTGCATCGCGACCCCGGGTCGCCTGATCGACCTTCTGGAGACGAACTGCACCAATTTGCTGCGCGTCACCTACCTCACCCTTGATGAGGCGGATCGCATGCTTGACATGGGCTTCGAGGACCAAATCCGCAAGATCTGCTCGCAGATTCGCACGGACCGCCAGACGCTCATGTTCTCAGCGACGTGGCCGCGCGAAATTCGTAACCTCGCTGCCAGCTTCCAGAAGGACTTTGTGCGTGTTCACATCGGCTCCGAGGAGCTCGTGGCGAACGCGGATGTGCACCAGCATGTCTTCGTCGTCGAGGGATATCACAAGGAGGAGAAGATGGAGGAGATTCTTCGCCAGGTCGGACCGCAGCGTGTTCTGGTCTTCGTTAAGACGAAGAAGTCGTGTGACATACTGCAGGACCGACTTGGCCGCGCACTGCGGCAGACGGTGCTGGCCATTCACGGCGATAAGCTGCAGTCGAGCCGTGACTACGTGCTAGACCGCTTCCGCAAGGATGAACGCGCGATTCTCGTCGCCACCGACGTGGCAGCGCGTGGCCTCGATATCAAGAACTTGGACGTGGTGGTGAACTACGATATGCCACTGAACATTGAAGACTATGTGCATCGTATTGGTATGTTGACGAGCTTCCGCTCACTCACGGTATCGCTAGCCCCGATCCCCTCTGCGTATCCGCCTGTGTGGGTGGGTTGTGTGTAGGCGTAGGTGCGTGTGTGTGTGTGTCTCCCTCTTCTTGCGTGTCTTAGCTGTGTTAACTGCAATCTTGGAGCAGGACTACCACTACTTCTGCCCTTACCGTTGTTGCCTTCTCTCATTCTACCTCGCTTGCATCTTCCTCAGCTTTCCAGGCCGGTCAAGCGAAAATGCGTGGCGGCTGGTGGTTGTAGTGGTAATGAGAGGCCACAAGCGTGGGCAGACACTTCAGCGGTGGGGCGACGGCTGCAGTAATCACGAAGGCACGGGTACACAGGTGAGCGCGAAAGGGACAGGGTGGACTACGGTGTGGAACATGTACGCCTCCACCCTCACGCATTTTCACAAAGTTGGTACTCCTGGAGAAGATGTGGAACGTCATACCGCTACCACTTCCAGGAAGATGAAGGGGGACCGTGGAGAAAGGCACGCCGACAGCCGGTGGTGGCCAAATGACAGGGATAATGCGAGACACGAACTCGTGGGGGCAACTTGTACAAGGAGTATCGCACTCACGCGTACGCCTACCGCTGTACCATCTCGTGTTCGCTCCGTACTCCATCCTCCTCTACACCCACACCCACACCCACGCCCGCACCCACACCCGCACCCACGCCCGCACGGATACTGCTGAAAAATTGACATCCACCCGGTGATACGTGACCTCCCCTCCTTCCCCCCCTTTTCGCTCTCCTTCTTCCCTCTCTCCGTGCCTCACCGTTCTCTCCTTCCTCTACACGCACACACACACACCTCGCACTGCAGCTCTTCCATTCGTGTTGGTCCTCCTCTTCGTTTCCTGTGTGTATGCGTTGCTTCATACCCCCTGAACTCTCTGCGTCGTTGACTGCCTCGCCTTTCCCTTCTTCTCCCCTGCTCTGCACTCTTCAGTTCTCTCGTCACCTTGTGAACGCCCGCCAGCGCCCTTGTGCTGTGGGTATGTACCTGAAGAGGAGGAGGAGGGAGTAGGAGTGGTGAGGCTGAGGTGGTGGTGGCCAGGGAAGGAAGTGAAGTACGCCATACAGGGTACGAGATGGGCTGGTGTGGCAGCAACGCCGACAACAAACGAAACGAAAGTTGTGTGGGATTGCTGTAGAGGAGAGGGAGACGATTGGCGTATGTGAGGGATCTCGGAGGGAGAAGGCGACGATGAAGTGGAGGACGGAGGAGAGCGTCACCTATTTAGTTTCATCTCTCTGGCAGCTGCCTTAACTCCCCCCTCCCCCCCCCTCTCCCCCCCTCTCCACCGATGTGTAAATGCGTGTTTGTGTGTCTCTTATCAGCTGAACGACTTCACTGCTGGCCTTCTCTATTTTCTCTACTCGTACATGGATGCGTATGCGTGCGTGTGTGTGTGTGTAGTGGCGGCACGATGGTGGTGCACCGTGCTCCATTTTCTCAACCTTCCCTCGCTTCGTGCGCGACAGTGCGCAGATGCAGCAGTGGTTTCCTTGGGGGTTTTTCTCCTCCCTCTTCTTACCTCACTGCGAGGTTTGTGTGAAGTGGCTTCTGTATTGCCATTGAATGTTTCTCTTTCTCTCTCTCTGTGAATGCGTGTGTTGTCTGCATCAGGCGAGCCCCTTAGTGTTCGCAAGCGCTCAAGTGTGGAGAGTGGGCACAGATGAGTGGTGCGTAGGACTGCCGGCATGCGTGTGGTGGTGGTGGTGGTGGTGGTGGTGGTGGGGCGCACAAAGGGCCTGCGCGCAGCGAGCGATCAGGTGGCCACGCATATGTGCGTAAGAGGCGACGCTGGAACGCGCAGTTTCCCTCACACGCGTATGCCCACACCAAGGCGAAGTGACGATAAGTAAGCGTCGGTGTGCCTGTCTTGTGTCGGAGTCGCTCTGTGCTTGTGTGTGACGCGGGTTGCGCGGATCTAAGTCAGCGGTGGATCTTTCATGTGTACGAGTGGCGCTTGCTTGCTTTCCGTGCTTGGTGTTTCTGCCCGCGTGCGCGTGGCGCTTCGATGGCGTCTGTGGGCGGTGCGTCTGTGTGTGTGTGGTGTGTGTGGTGTGTGGTGTGTGTGTGTGGTGTGTGTGTGTGCGTTGCGGTGGGTGGGCCTGTCGAAGATGGCCCCGCTCATTCCCTCTACCTCCTGGTCAACGAGACTCACGGGTCCATGAGGGATGATGACCGAATCGAAAGACGCACGCGAGTGAGAGAAGTGGACCGGGATGACAGGAGAAAGTACGATGGGCAGCGACGCGCACAGTATAGAGGCAGATTAGGCACACATGTGAACACACGTACAACACACGCACACGGGTTCAATCCTTCCCAGACACGCAGGCGCAACCACCTCCCCATTCATGTGACTTCTCCTTTTCTGTTTTTCTCCCGTCAGAAGGGGGTGGTGGTTGTGGTGGTGCGCAGGCTTTGTATGTCCGGGTCCGTGGACCCTACGTCTGCGCCTACACGCACACGTCTGTGCTGGGTGTGTGCGTCTCTCTGTGTCTCCGACAGCGTCGCGCCTTCTCTCGTCCTCTCACTCCCTCGCCGCCACCTCCCTTATCACGCCTATCCAAACATGCACACGGGTGTGGCACTCTTGACATCTCTTCCCCTTCTTCTCAGTCTCCCATGACGCACACTCACACGGACGTAAGCGTGCACAGCCTGCTCAGCCGGTTTGGAGGAGAACGAGTCAACCGGTGATGACGCGGTGTACGGTCATGCGCATGTTTATGTGTGTGGCTTTGTGTGCTACACCGTATCTGCATGATTTGGTGTTTGCGTCGTGGGAGACACTCGACTCTCCCCGATGAGAAGAAGCACTGATCGATGCTTGTGTGTGTGTGTGTACCTCTGCATGCTCGAGTAAGGGTGCGTGCTTGCATGCATGTGTACAGTGGGACTGCTGCTTGGGATTTGCTGTTCCATGGCAGTCTGTGCAGCTTTCTCCCTCTCTGTGGGTGTGGGCGAGCGTTTGCGGTGACGTGTGTTTATGCTGACCTGAGGGATGCACTCGATCGCGTGTTCTCTGCACTCCTTCCCGTAACTCGCTTGCTCTCCAACCCTACCCTCTCTCTCTCTCCCCCTACGCGCATCCCACTCCTGGCTGGTGCGAGGCTCTCCCTTATGCTCTCGCCTTTATGTCATGGGCGCTCACACACAGGAGAAGTAATGGTGTGTGTGTGTGTGTGTGTGTGTGTGTGTGTGTGTGTGTGTGTGGCGAGAGGCGGTGGATGGTGTGAGGAGAGCGAGAGGGAAGAAGTGGCCAGTGTGAGACGATACCGACAGGGCTAGATGAACGGTCGGCCACACACTGACATAGTGAGAGAGAGAGAGAGAGAGAGAGAGAGAGAGAAGTTCCGCGAGGAACGACTGCACGCACACACACACGTGCGTGCACACCGATGCCCCTGCATGCTTGCCGCACGTCAAACACCTACACACGCCGGCACCGACGCATTTAAGAGACCGCCTTTCACAGCTAGCTGTGCCACACATCACCTCCCAGGGCAGAGGGGGCGGGTGAACACGAGCTTAGAAGAACACGGCAATCCACGTGAGATTGCGGCGCTTTCTTCAGCCGCCCCCCTCTCCCTCGCCCATCGCTGCGCCACACCCTCACACCCTCACACACACACACACACACACATACACACACGGGCGTGTACGCATACAGCGGTGCGTCGCCATGTGATGCGACCAACGCATTAGCCCATTTCTTTACGTGTCCCCCCTCCCCCTCCCCCTCTTTCCATTCCCTCGTCTCTGCTGGTCTTCACTTCTCCAAACACGCACCAAAGCGGAGTAGCGCGGCGCTATTTTCTTCCCTTGCCGCTTGTCCTTTGTTTGACCCTTGTTGTCCTGCTGCTGCAGCAGCACGTCCCTCTTGGACCCCCCTCCCCCCTCGCGCGCGCGCTGTCTGTCCGTCGTACTTCGGCGTTTTCTTTCCCTCTTTCCACTGCTTTCTGTTTTGTTTCTTTCGTCAAGGTCAGCTGATCGGATTCACACACGCACACGCACATCGATGGACACACGCGGCACACCACACACACACACACGCACAGCACACGCACAGGCACAGACTCGCGCATTGCTCATGTGTTGAGTTTTTTCACGCATTCAGCGCGTGTGCGTGCGCGTGTGTGCGTGTGTGTGTGTGTGTCGGTGTTATCCCCTAATTTCTTCACCGCTCTCTCCTGCCTTCGCGGGAAAGATGCACTTCTACTCTTCTCTCTCGCACCTCTTCCCCTCTCTCATCATCATTACCATCACATACTCATCCTTCATGCCACCGCCCTGCTGGCAATGTATCTCCTCTCTCGCTTTTCTCCTCCACCCCCTCTTTCCTGCGCTCTTGCGCATGTACACACGCGCATGGTCTGCCTCAACGATGCTTATCCATCCGTGCGCGTCTACCAATGCGTGTGGGCCTAACCGTTTCGCGTATCGAACGTGCTTGTGTACGCACATGTGTGTGTGTGTGTGTCTCACGCTCTCGCTCGCTCGCTCGCTCTCTCTCTCTCTCTCCGATGTTCTCCTCCTCCTCCTCCTTTCATCCTTTACCCGTCTATGTTCTCGGGTATGTGTGTGTGCTTATGTGTCCAGGTCGTACGGGTCGTGCTGGTAAGACCGGCGACGCCTACTCCTTTGTTTCCTCGGCTGATAACAGCAAGACCATCCGTGATCTGATCGAACTGCTGCTGCGTGCGAAGCAGGAGGTATCACCGGAGCTCTACGCCGTCTGCCAGTACGCGCGCAATGATGGAGGCCGCAGCGGACGTGGGTACGGCGGTCATGGGTACGGTGGCCGTGGGTACGGTGGTGGTGGTGGCTACCGTGGCGGTCGTGGCTACGGTGGCGGTGGCGGTGGCGGCTACCGCAGTGGCCGTGGCTACGGTGGTGGTGAGTTTGGTCGCGCACCGGCCGGCGGTGCTCCTGGTGGTGGTGGCGCCCCGCGCAGCGAGAGCTTCACGCCGTACTAGTATGTTTGTGCGTGCACACCAGCGGCTTTTATGAGTCTACGCTTCTTTTACTCCCCTTCACTTCGCTTCTCCCCAACGCGCTGGACCTCTCGTGCCTCCTCCCTCTCTGATGGCTTGGCTGTGGACTTTGCGTCTGTGTATGTGTGTCAGCGTTTGTGCTTCAGTAGAGGTGAGAGAACGCATGGGCTGAGCGGAGAAGAAGCCGAGGTGGCGACTCACGTGTGTGCGCGTGTGCCTCCCCTTCCTCCTCTGTCTCTCTCTCTGTTGGACGCGCGTGTCAGGGAAGTGCCGTTTCTTTTCCCATTAAGCCAAATGCCCTAATCCGTTAAGCATTCGCACACGCACAGGTGAAAGGCAACGATGCGAGCCCCTTTTCACTTGTGTATCTGACTCGCTTCAACAGTATGTACGTGCGTAATGTGCTTGCATGCGTGTGTGTGTGTGGTGTGTTGCACCTCTCTCTCTCTCTACTCTCGGGGTTTCTCCCTCTCCTCCTTCCCCTTTCGTCCTCTCACCCTCTCCCTCATCCCCCCTCTCTCTGCGTGGGTGGATGTGTGTGTGTGTTGGTGTGGTGTGTGGATGTGTGTGTGTGTGTGTGCGTGTCTAGTAAAGCGCCGTAATGATTTTTGCTTCCCTCCTTTTCTGTTGAGGTCGACCACCTCCTCTCTCCTCTCTCCTATGCGTGGGTGCTGTTGCCCTCTCTGAGGTTATCGACGTGCGCGTGTACGTGCTCAAGCATGCTGAGGAGGAGGGTGGCGGATGCGTGGATGCTGATCGTTGAGCATTGATTTAGACGTCGGACGCGTGGATGAAGTTGTGTGTGGACGTGCATGTGTCTTGGGTAGAGAATGAGTGAAGTAAAGCAAAATATAAGAAGAGCAGCGCCCCCATGCCGCGCGATTATGGGGAGGAGGTCAAGACGGCCTCGTTTGCGCCGTCGTCGTGGTGGTTAAAGGCGGTGGAGAGGCGAGGAAAGGAGGGACGGGGTGAGAGTAGAGAGAGGGAGAGGGGGGGGGCGGCGAGATGGGCATGTGGCCAGCGACTGATGCTCTTCCTCTTCCCCGGTCATGAGACTCTCCATTGCGCACGCTTGTGTATGCGCATGTGCTGCCTCTCTTCTTTTCTCGTCCCCACCACCCCGCACTTCACTTCCGCGTATTTTGGAGCTTTATCAGCAGAGGCCACACGACTGCCGTACCTTCAGCTTTCCCCTCCTTCCCCTCTTACCACTCCTGCGGCTGCTCCTCTCTTACGCACGCACGCGCGGTCGCATAGAGGTCGACCGTGGCCTTGACCATTCGTTCTTCTCTCCCATGCCGCTCACTTTATCCAACCTCTTTGTCTGTCTGTAGCGCACTTCCGCCCGCTCTCTTGGTAGCTCCCCTCCTCTTGTTTCTCTGATGCCATCTGGCATACCCAGTGTGGACCTGGCGCTGCTGACGCACGTGACGCAGCGCCTCGCGGAGTGTCGTCTGCACGCGTATCGCCCGGCAGTCACCGCTCTGCCGCCGCGCTGGTGTTGCGCTTTGATGATGACACGCAACGAACTCTCACAAGGGAATTGAGCGCATTCAGGGCCGTCACTGCGCGGCGCGCGTGCGCAGGTTCTGATGCAACCGAAGCAAAGGCATCAAGTGCAGCGTCGTCATCACGTGGAAGCGGGCTCTGCTCGTCGTTCTTCTCCAGCGCCGCCACCTCTGCCGCTTCTTCTGCTTCAATGACGCGTGACTTAACAAGGGACGGCCTCACTGAGCCGTTGGAGTTCTTTAGGTATCTGGCGCATCACCACCACTTTCATCACCACTTGGCTGACTTCGCCGACACCGATGCCCAATCTTCCCTGCAGCTGCTCTTTCTGAAGCGACCGAACATGGAGGCAAGGCGGTGGAGTGGACGGATTGTCTTCCCAGGCGGACGCCGAGACCCAGACGACCACGACGACTTCGATACGGTTTGCCGCGAAACCTACGAGAAGATCGGGTTTCCACTGCAGCACCATCGAGAGTTTCTGTGCCTCGGGCGGTTGCCAGACTACCGGCTGTACGGTCGCCTCGGCAGCAGCCGCAGCTTCGTGCAGGCGCGATTCGTGTTTCTGCATGTGGGTGACATCACACCAACCGTGCAGCTGGCCGCGCACGAGGTGGAGAGTGCGCGGTGGGTACCGCTTCGGGTTCTGACCGCGGCGCATGTGCGGCGCGGGCGTGTAGTGCACCCGCTCCAGAGCTTCGTGAACCTGCAAGACGCAGATGCGCGACTGCTGCTGGGAGAAGTGTTCCCAAACACCTTCTTGTCCTTTCCAAGCTCTCTGCTGCCCGGCATACCAGTGTTGTCTTCTTCCTCTTCCTCCTCTTCTCCTTCTCCTACCACCGCCGATGGCACTGAGGCGGACAGGAATGGGTGCAGAGACGATCGTGAGAGGTCGAGGAATCGCGAGGATGCTTCATCAGCCTCCCTTCAGTCTCCACCATGGCATGTGTGGGGTCTGACGTTGCGCACTGCGAACGAGCTTCTGGCGTTGGGCAATCGCCAAGCCTTCGACTGGCCCCTCGTCGAGTCAAACAGCCGCCTCCTGCAATACGGGGTGCTCTTCCCCATTCACGGCTACTACGAGCTCCTCTATCAACTCTACTGGTGGCGGGCGTGGATGTTGGCAAAGATGTGCTTGCGCCGCCGTGGTGGCTCCGTTTCGGGTCGATGCGAAGCGAGCACTCGTGACGAACAGCATGGCAGTAGGGCACTGAACAGCTTACGAAGCGAGTCGCTCTTGTCGAAGCCACTGTCACCCTCTCGAGGAGAAGCAATGGTGGCGGTGCGTGCGTTACGACTCTTCTATGGAGCGACGGTATGCGGCTCTTCCTGCGTCTGCTGATGCGCTGCTCTTCGCTGTCCCTGAGACGCCTGTCACCGCGCACGTTGTGAGCTTTGCGGCTCTGTTGAGTATCGTCGTGGTTGTGCTGTACACCGTGGCGACAGTGATCGTGAGCGTATGTGCTGCAGCCGGTGCTGCGCTCGGCCTAGAAGTGATCCGGAGCCCTGAGGCACGGCGTCGCGCTGCTAGTGGCGCTGCAGATCTGGGGTCTCCCGAGAATGCGGCCGCAGGCAGTAGTGCTGTGAGCTCTGCTGTGGATGACGCCGCACCGTATGGTGAGTTGGGCATCGCCCGCTCTTGGTGGCCTCGGTGGCTGCGTGACGATCGCGCCCCGCATTGGGGTATTACCGCCGAAGAGGCCGTGCTCTCTGCGGAGCGGCGTAGTTCCACCGAGGATCTGCATGAGGAACCGTGCCTCCGCGGCGAAAGTGCTGTGCCACCCGAAATGATGGACTGGGCTCGAGTGGCGGCAGAGATGGCAGCCGTGCCGCAACAACTCACAGGTGATACTTTGACAGAGATGCACCCGACACCGTCTTACGCTGGTGTAGGCGCAGAGGCTCGCACCGTGAGCCCTTCACAGGTAACGATGACAACCCCGCATCCCACAACGTTCTCTGCCACCTCGACGGCCTCAGTAGGCACAAATCGAGAGCGCGGCAGCATTGGCGACGAATGGGCGATTGGAAAAGAGCGAGGCGAAGTTTGGCCTGCCACCGTTGGTGCTGCTGTGCCGGCAGAAATCCACGTAGCAGCTTCTGCGGCGGAGGATCTGTCGGCGTTAAGCTACGATGAGGAGCTGGAGGCGATTATGCATCGCTATCGTCCCGAGGTCAGCGCAAACCAGTCGCATGCGTTTCTCTCTCCGTGGGGCAGGCTCTGGATGGGCATTCCACTGCCAGTATGCTCCGTAGTGGGGCTGAGGTAGAGGTAGCCGCTGAGTCTCTCTCTGACACTTCCCGGCGTCGTATCACAGAGGAGCAGGAGGTGCAGAGGAGGGCAAAGCTGGCGAAGTTACGAACACCTTTGCATGAAGAGGACTTATGGGGAGAGAGCGGAGTATGCGAGTCGGCGTGTTTAGTCTATTCGGCTCCCTCTTCATCCTCCGGTGAGCTCCCTCTCTCTCTCTCTGCGTCTACGTGGAAGACGAGCTTAGAAAGCAGACGAACTTGATAGGTGAGCAGTCCGCTCGTCTTTGGTCTGGAATGGCCACTGAAGCTGGCGACACAGCTGTAAGACGCTCTAACTCTCTTCGCCTTCAATTCTTTCCCCTCCCTGCCTTCTCTGATCGCCACTTGGCTCGTGTGTTGGTATCATCGCCATCATCATCTGTATCCTTCTTACTCTACCCGCTGTTCCCCTTTCATTAGCTCAGCGCTCTCCGTCGCGCACGCTGTTTCTCTCTCTCTCTCTGCTGACGTCTGTGGTTGTGTCTGCCGCCTGATACCGGATGTCACCCACCTGCTAAACACTTCCCCTCCCCCCATTCACATGCGTCTGCCTGTGAGCTGGAAGTACGCTACACGTGAGTCTTGGGCACACACGGATACACAGGCAAAGCACACGCGGAAAGGTGACGCCCTTTGCCGCTCAGCCCGCCTTCATCCACTCCCACACCCGCAGTGCTCGTGCAGACGTGCGGCGCAAAAACCAGCAAACGAAGGGGCACCTCCCAACGCTGACGCGTATTCTTCGGTCACAGCGTGAGCACCACGCGAGCAGCAGCGACGCTGAAAGTGAAAGACCGGCAAGTGCACGTTGACCCCTCAAACATAAAAGTAGTGGACGCGCATTTCGTATTTGCTTCTGCACCTGCGCGGCGCGGCGCGTGCATCCCTCCTCCCACGCCGACTGTTGGTTGTCATCGCGCGCGCTTTCTCCTTCGCTCTACGCTGTCTATTTGCACTCTGCGTGCCTTCTCCAAGCGTGTGCACGTCGACTCTTGCCTTTGCCGTTGGCAGCACCGACCGGCACCCCCCTCTCCCTTCTACCCTCTCATTCGTTTCTCTTCTTCATTGCCTCATCGTCTTACACACCCCCACACGTTTTCGCGTACCGGCGGGGGGGGGAGGAGTGGCAGCAGAAGGGATCGGAAGTGTCACTCGCACACGGAGGAGCTGCCGCCTCTTCTCTCTTTCACTTTGCGTTTACAAGAGCATAATCATTACCGCTTGCGTGCGCGCCTCTCTCTCTCTCACTGTGTGTGTGCGCGCGCGTTTGCTTCCCGATGAGGCGGAGTTGACCTCCCCTCACTCTCATGATGAGCGTCTTCTACATGGTGTCCAGTTACGCCATCTTCTTCTATGTTGGTGGGCTTCTCATGCGTCTTGTCGTGGTGCAGCCGCTGAGCAACGCCAATGCGGTGCGATGGTGCTTCGCCAGCACCTTTGCGCTGTCGCTGTCGCTCTTCAGCGCGGTCTTAGTAGACATGGCAGAAGCATCGCTGTTTCCATCCGCCGCCGCCGCCTCCTCCGCTGCTGCTGCTGCTCAGGACGGTGCGGACGTCATCGCGGTAGCGGGTGGCAAGTGGGTGTCATGGCTGCCGACGGTGTCGCTGTTTCTTCACCCTTTCATGCAGGTTAACGCGCAGTCCTTCATGTGGCTGTTGCTGTTCTTGCTTAGCACTGTGCTGCTCGCCTGCCCCGCCGTCTTCATGATCTCGTTTCTGCGTCACGCGCTCGTCCATGGCGGTGGCCGCCAGACCGCTGGAAGACGGCGCTGCAACTCACGGAGGCCATCTGGAGGCATGCGCGGCTTTGGAAGTCTCAGTGTGGGTCGTTCGTGCAGCAGACGTTTTAGCAGTCGGCCACTCTCCGAGTTGTCCTCGCCTTTCCAACAGGACTGGGCAGATACAAAGCCTTCACGTGAATTCTGCAAACGGCTGCGCTGGGCGCTGATGTGCTTGCTGGTGATGTCGCTAATCTGTGCTGGTGTGTGGGCGGCGCGCACACGGCGACTGAGTGTGCCGTCGGTGCGGCAAACCACCATCACGGCTGCACGGCGAGTGTACACGCATCTACAGAGCCGCACAACGATGCTGAACGTGCCGCGGGAGATCAGAAGCACAGGGCCTCTGCTGTGAGTGGTGGCGCAGCAGCCCGTCTGCACCGCAGGCGGTCGCTCAAGAGGCAAGGACGCAGAGGCTGGCCTCGAGGTCGAGGCCACCGTGCTATAGAATCCTTCGCTGGCGCGAAAGGGGAGGTACTTGGTGATGGCAATGATGTGTCTGGACAGGCGCAGTCACCACAACAGCCGCGGCGGCGATCTCCTGTCGCGGACGCCGCGCACTCGATCCCGACCACCGCGGCCGACCTGCACGCGCTGGTGTGCGCCGTGACCTCGCGCGTCGCGACCGTTGGTGTGGCGATGATCGGCCTCTTATCCGGCTACGCAGCCATCACTTCTCCATACTTGTTCTTGGCGCCCTACACATACTGGCGCGGACGAGAGGAGGAGTTGCGGAAGGCGCAACAGAACTTTAACAGAAGCTGTGCTATGTGTTGAACGGCTACGGGGCAGCGCAGCGCCAGATCGCTGCCCTGCAGTACGGCATGTTGCATGAAGAGTGGGCCTCACCGGTATTCTCTTCTGCCGACTCACCGAGTCCGCACCGCGGGCGCTCGTTGTCGCCATTAAGGCAGAGCCCAACACCGCACAGCGTAGGCGGCGGCGGTGACCCACTGACCCACTATCGCACCCTGTATCCAGGCTCTAAGGGCTGCAGCGGCATCAGCGACTACCCCGCGAAGGGAGGTCTGTCGGGTGGAAGTGACTCATGGCAGTCCCCCGGCCTCGGCAATCAGCCCCCGCTGTCGTACGTACCACTGCTCCAGGCACAGCATCGAGGCTCTACCGGCGCTGTCGGGTGGTTTCAGCAGAAGCTCTCTAATGCCGCTCAGATTTTCGCTGGTGGCGCCACAGGCGTGTCACCTGGTAGTTGTGTCTCCCCCAGGAACCTGACCTCAGTCGCCAGCAACCCTGCTCTCTCCCGCCAGCGAGCCATCGCGTGCATTACTACACTACGCGGCGAGTCGAACGCCTCACGCTTCCTCAGCTTGTCGATGTACCTTCAGCTGCGTGAGGTGGAGGGAATGCTGCGTGAAGCGCAGCGCGGAGCGACTTGGGTGGGTCGGTGGTACGCCGGCCTCGGGGTGGTCATGGGGCTCTACTCGACCGTCAAGATTTGCTTGACTGTGGCGAGTCTGTGGCTGTTCAAGGCCTCCACGCTGGACCCCGTCACGCGAGCGGTGATGATGCTCGAGAAGACCTTCATCTTACGTCGGCGCGTCGCCCAGGGCGACGCGTCCTTCTCTGTAATAGCTGTAGAGGTCAGCGCCCACGTCATTCTCGCGCTGGCGCTGGTGGTGAACGGGTGGATGATAGTGAACTCAATCCGCGGCGTGCTCTTGGCGCTCTTCCACGTGACCATGTCCTTCAGCGGGTCCGCAATCAGCCGACCAGACATAATTGCTGTCGGTCTTTCGATGATGATCGGTGTGTACTTCATTGGCCAGCTGGTCATGCTGCGCTCGTCTCTTCCAGGAACTGTTGCAAGCCCACTCGAAGGGGTGCCGCCGCCTGCCGGCACCGCCTCACCCAACGTGCTCCTCGCCGTGCTGGGGTCGCTGCCCTACTACTACTACCAGCGGCTGAATGACTGGTGCTTTGTGGTTGGCTGTGGCGGCGCCGTCGTCGTGCACAGGTTTGTGCTGCACGACAGGGTGTCCTCTGTTGTGTATACTGCTAGCGGTGGCGAGGAGCAGCATCCAATGGGGTGAAGAGCGGAAGGATGATGGTGGTTGAAGGCTGATGTGGCGCACTCTGTCGTTGATTTGTAGTCGCTTCATACACCCAGAGGCAGAGAGAGAGAGAGAGAGAGAGAGAGAGAGAGAGAGAGAGAGCTGCGCCCCCTCCCTTCACCTCAGCTCCTCTCCCACTGCCTCCCTCTGGTCGTTTCTCCTCTTCGTGCGCGTGCCACCTCCTCATTCTCTCCCTGTCTCATACTTTAGCTTTCTCACCGCGTTGGATCGAGTGATCGGTACGTGTCTCCCCCCGTGGGCGCAGGCGTACGCCCTGTCAGTGTGCGCCCCCCCCCCCCCCCCCATTCCCCCATTCTCCCATTCCCCCATTCCCACTGTTCGCCTTAGTGCCGTTTTCTCCTCGTTTTCCTCTCCAGTCGAGCACGGAGGGCTCTGTTGAGAGTCCACAACACCATCGCTCTTCATCGAAGTCAAGAACCACTAACTGTGGCATGGGTGCATTTGTGCGATGCTGCGCTGCGTGACAGCTCAGCGACTGCTGTGGGGTGCGCGCGCGCCCTCTCTGTAAGCGTGTCAGATTCTTCATCGATGATGAAGTTGATGCCAGAGATGCATGCGGGCGCTCACTGCACGTGCCTGCGTAGTTGTGTTCTCCCAACGGTGTCTATTCTCCCTTGCCATGATGCGCTGAATGTGCATGCGATATGTTGCGGCTGTGCTGTTACTCGCCCACCCACACATGCAGCGACATCACTGTCATGAGTTTCCACGTCCGTGCGTCGTCAGTGAGGCGCCACCGTCCTCTACTCCCCTTTCCTTTCGCTTCTCTTCTTCATTTCTTTTCCCTCCGTTCGTTCGTCCGCCTGCGCATTTACCTTCGCGTTTGCGCATCGCACCGTAGACCGCCTCGCCTCGCCTGAATTCTTCACGCCTTCCCCACCCCGCACGATGATGTCGTCCGCCCCGCGCACTGGCCAGCGCTTGAGCCGCCCGGCCCGTGGGGCGGTGCCAACGGCGGCGCAGAAGGCCCTGATGCAAGATCTCAGCTTTTTGACTTCCCCCCACACAGAGTTGGCGGCGACACGGCTCTCTGTGACGGGCGCTCTGCTGTGCCCCAACGCCGCTGACGATGCCGAAGACCACAGTGGTGAGTCTGTCACGTCCACGCCTCATGTGCATCAGCATTCGCCACGCTCTCCTAAACATCCACAGGTACCGCCGCAACCACAGCGGCAGCCAGCGCGCGGCCCGCTAGACAGGGAGAGTACCACTGAGGGAATGCGGCGGGAGTGGAAGTTTGCTCTCCAATTTGTCCATCAGGCAGGTCAGCTCCTCGTTCAGTGCTCCCCGCACTGGGAGTACGAGTTCATCGACGTGGGTAGGACGGCGGTGGGACTGGCGCGATATGAGCGGCCGCCGACGCAGGCGGACTCAACGGCGATGTTTACAGTGCTTTCCTACACGGACCGACACCTCGCAGTGGTGCAGCAACCTGATGGTGCGACAACTGCCCCCCCGCTAGGCGCCAGCGTGCCGCTGCGTCAGCCAAGCAGGAGTAGAGGCAGTCGCAGCACGAGCCCTGCTGCAGCTAGCAGTGGGGACGAGGACGCAGCGCAGTACTCTTTCCCGAGCTCGTACGACATCGGCGGGCCCTCACAGATAGCGTCAACAGTCGCGGACAACCGCGTCGACAGCGACGCGTGGTGGGTAGAGAAGTTGAAGGTGGTGGAGCTGATCTACTGTCACCCTTCGTCAAGCATGGGCCTCGAGGGGTTCTGCAAGCACTGTGTGCAGTTTATCCTGCATGACCCCCACGTCGCGAGCGTCGACGGCGACACACGGCTGTCGCAACTGCGGATGGGCGACAAGCTTCGCTGTACCCACCGGCTAGGCGGCCACCACCGCTCCTTTCAGCTTCGCTACACACTGCGCGATCGCTCCAAGTTGCAGGAGAGCTACGTATACGCGATCGGCTCCATCGTCGGGCAGCGCGGCTACTTGCTCCGCGTGCGGTGCACGGACGCCGAGGAGCTGGAGGGCTACGTGCGGAAGGTGCTTCTACCAGCGTACACGACACCAGGACGGGCACAGTTCGGCGTCGACGTCACCTACCACAACGTCCCCCCCACGGCCTTGCTCAGCGAGCAGCAGGAGGCGCTCGGCGAGCTGCAGTACGTGGACCACAAGGCAGCCATTGTCTTTGTGACTCCGCTGTACCCGATGCAGGTGCTACTCGACTACTCGCCGGCGAAGACGGTTGGCGTGGGGTCCATCACATGCCTCACCCTGAAGCTTAGTGTGCATGAGCGGCTGCTCGATGACACTGTCGCGGCGGAGATTACTGGGGTCGCCAAGTACAAGGTCAACCCTATCATCATGTGCGTGGAGGTCGAGGAGGTGTCCCGCATGGGGTACCCGAAGGTGATGTCGACCGAGCAGTACAGTGAGCTGAAGGCGGCCCGCATTGCGGAGGTGTTTCCGGACGCAAAAATGGTGGGGCTCCCGACAAATCTGTGTATGGGTGACCGCACCGGGCGCATGCGCACTATGACCTTCGCCTACGAGCCGCTCCACTGCGTCGTCAAGGCGCTCATCGCCTCAACCCTTGTCGGTAACTTAGGCGTGACGGCGCTCTACATCGCGAGGCTCAGTGGTGGTGTTTTCGATGCCCATCTCTACGTGTTTCAGCAGCTCCTGGGTGGGATGGAGTACCTGCCGCAGAACAGCTTCGAGAAGAGCGCGCGCGTTAGTCGTTACCGGGCGCGAAACATTCGTCTCATGGAGGAGGATGTCATACACGCATACAGCAACGACAAGCACCTCAGCAGCGCGGTCCCACTCCCGGGGCAGTGCGTCATATCGGGCTCCCCGTCTTCGCTGTCGACCGCCACGGCTGCGTCGCTACACCCGACGATGTTCGTCTCCAGAGATCCGCGCGTTGTGGCCGCGGCCCGCGAGCGCCACCTTCACTTTCTCTCGCTTGGCAACGACGGCCGCGTCGAAGGCGGCATCGAAGCGGTGGTGCCGCCAGAGGAAGGCGGCATCGTGCCTACTCGTCGCTCTGTGTCTGCCGCCAACACCAACGGCGGCGGCCTGCATGATCACGGCGGACGGCAAAGGGGATCCAAGGCGGACGGCACAGGCACACTGGACACCGAGGCCACCCGAGCATCACTGTTTTCAGCCTCAATGCCCACGACATCGCTTGACAGCGGCACGTTCATGGCGGTGGCGCCACCGGCGTCCGCGTTCACCACCGCTGATAAGGCTGGCGACTCAGCGGACGAAGGGGTGCATGACGCCTCGGATGCGGACTTCTCTTCGTCCGCGCACAGCAACTCACGCATTAGCGTTGCCGACATCTCCAACCTGCTCGAGAGCGGCTCACCCAGTCTAGCGGGTGACCACAATGACAGCGAGGACGCTATGAGCGGCGCTCTGGGTGACGCCCATGACGTTTCTGCGTGTAGCCCTGTGAAGGCATTCGACTCGGTTACCCCGGCTGGTGCCACTACCGCTGCATCTCCCTCTGCGACCCCAACTGCGGAGTCGGTAGCCGGCAGCCATCTGCCCGTCGTCATCACCTCTGAGAGTGGTGGCGACGTCGGGGCAAGCACGACGATCCGTTATCAGAGCGGCAGTAGCAGCGTACTGGTTCCCAGCCACCTCTCAAGTGCCGCGACGGACGCTGGAGCCAGAGAGCCGCAAGTCACCCCGCTCGTCACCTCTGCCTCTGCGCCGCCCACCACCAAACTCTCTGAAGTGAGCGGCGGCGGCGGCGACAGCGATGCGGTGGGTTGCAGTCTGGATGAAGCCGAAAAGTGGGGCACGACCGCCGTTCCTGAGGCCTGCGAAGGTGACGCGACCGCTGCTGAGCGACTGGAGCAGCAGCAGCTCTACAAGCAACTGATTGGCAGTGTTGCCCCTGCGGTTCAGCAGGCTTTGCGTGAGGCGGAGGGCGGCACCCTCTATGGCCCATCTCTTCGCGACGTTTACGCCCGTTGCTGTGAGGCGCAGCAGTGCCGCCCGAACAGCTACTTGATGCTCAAGCTCCCGGTGCAGCCGGAGTTCACATATTCCATCGAGGAGATCGACCTCAGCGCCAACTACGTCGGCCACAACGGCTTCGTCGCCGTGCTGCACCTCCTTGAGCACTTGCCTCGCCTCCGTGTTGTGTACTTCAACAACATGGCCCTGGATAACGTGGACGCAGAGAGCCTGTGCTACGTGCTAGCCACAAACCACACTGTGCGTGAGGTGCACCTGGAGCACAACCCCGGCATCTCGCTGCCCTCTGTGCGGCACTTCACCGCCCTTCTGCGCATGAACAGGCGCATTGAAGTTCTGAGGTTGGCAGGGACGCGTCTGAGTCCGACGCTGATCGTGAAATTGGAGGAGGAGGCGAGCCACTCGCGGGATTTGACCCATGCTTGAGTCGCGTGATGTGTGCATTGTGGTTGCCGTGCGCTGGTGGTGAGGTAGAGGGGGGGGCACCACCTGCAGAGAGTTGGTGTCTGCGTGGGCCGTTCTCTCTCTCCCTCTCTCTCTAGCTGGATGCCCACGGCCTTTACCGCCTCCCCTCTCGAGCGCCACCCCCGCCCCCTTTCTTTGCCTCCCCTCTACCACTGGCGCACTATAGTTGCTGCCCATATGCAAAGGGTGTGATGATGGTGGCGGCGACGGAGGCGGCGAGAGAGGCAGGCAAGCAGGCAGGCAGGGAAGGAGGGAAGGTAGCGCATGGGAGGCGCACACCCACTCCTACATGAGATGTATAGCACAGTACAGGGCGACTGTTTACCTTCAACTTGCCTTACTTTCTCTGCGCTTGTGTGATCGAGGATGACACGCGCTGCCGTGATGCATGAACACACAGACGGGAGGGAGTTGGGCTGGGCCAGGATGAGCCCCGACTCGCTCCCTTTGTTCCTCGCGGTTTGTATTTTTCTCTTCCTTCAGTCGTGCCCTCTTGCATGCATGTAGACGTTGTCACTCACTCACTCACTCACTCACTCTTTCCCCCCTTGATGTTGTGCATCATCATCTGTGCCGCCGTCTTGCTCTCACGCACGGTGGTTGGGGTCGGGATGAGCAGCAGACGTCATGGCGCAACAGCAGAACGTGTGTGTTTCCACGCGAATTGTGTGAAGACGGGCAGGGGACGGAGTGGCGTGGAGGAAACCGCGAGACGTGCACAGCCGCACAGGTATACATCCCTGATGGGTGTGTCTCTCTCCGCACCCCTCTCCAATTCCCGTCGTACTCACATGTGCTCACGTGCCCTCCCTCTTCGGACATCATTCGCGAGGACTACGTGCGGGCCTCCGCGCGCGGTCGCTCTTTTCCACTTCGCGGAGTCTCCTGCGGTGTGGCACACAACAACAACAACAAACCGCCGCGTTCCGCAACGCGGTATTTCCGCAAGTGCGAGGGGTGGCGGGAGGAGGGAGTGCAGGGCGCCTCTCTCGCACATCTCCCTCCTCATGTCTTTTCTCCCACGCCCATGTGGGGTTGCCGCACGGCGCACTCGACCACCCAACCTTCCTCCTTCGCATCTCTCGCGCTCTTCTTGGCGCTAAACAACTCGCTCTCACACGCACGTGCTCGTGCTCAGGATCTATCTGCGCTTCATAACACCAGAATCAGCAGCATTTCTCCGCACTCGCACGTACGCACGCAACACCAAGGGTCTGAGGAGGGTACACACGCGAAGAAAGCTGAAGACGACTTGGGGGAGGAATAGGCATTCAACACTAACCACCGTGTACCTCCTCCCTCTCTCTCTCCTCTCCTCCTCCTCCCCTCAACCACGCCCGCGCCTGTTTCCCCCTTAGGAACTATCGAGTGCGCCCATGTACCCAGAGAGGCGACCGTATGCAACAGCCGTGCCGCATAGCGGATACCGAGCGAAGCCGCTCGTCCCGCAGCCACCGAAGGATGCACTGGCAATGTTGCGCTCACACATCGGCTACGATGACCTGCAGAGCGACGGTGGCGATCAACCAGTTTCGTCCCTGCGCACGGCGGCGGGGCGCACTTACTTCGCGGACGGCAGCTCGGCACCATCATTATCGCAGTCGGCAGCAGCTCAGAAGCTGTTGCCTTTCACCGATCGGAGCTCGCAGGAGGCACTTGACGCGGCGCGTCTGCAGGCCCCAATCGAGTACGCATCTTTGGTGTACCATGGCTGTCAGCAGGCTGCCTTGAATGCGGAGTTACGGGAGAAGGTGGAGGCTCACCACAAGCGCTGGTCTGCCCGTGTGGAGAAGATCCAGTCTCTCGTGGCCGAACTTCCAATAGAGAGCGCGGTGGACCACACGCGTGGGGTGGAGAGTCTGCGCTCGTACCTCGAGGCCTACAGGTGCACCGAGGAGATGCCACTCACGCCAGCCGATGTGGTGGAGCAGCACGTGCTGCGCACACCGGTGCCGGAGGTGGACGTCATGTCTCAGATGCCGGTGATCCCGATGGACGCGATGCGGCGCACGCTGGATGACTTGCTGCGATCGCCATACCTGCTGGCGCCGCTGGATACGCATCTGACGCAGTTGAACCTGCTGGACAAGCTGGGGCAGCTGTTGTGGTCCAGCGAGGGAGAGGTGGCGGCACGTGAGGCGGAGAAGCCACGGATTCAGCGAGGGGCTGCTCGTAACGGTTGCGCGGTGGGCCAAGGTGGGGAGACTGGGGCGGTGGTGCAGGCCAAGGGAACGGCGGTGGAGGACGGTGAGGAGGACATCTACCCCTCCCGCGCCGCCGTTGCGCTGCACGAGCGTCTGCACTACAATCCAGGCGACTACGCGCGGCGAGAGCTGAAGAAGTCCGAGGAGGCGCTTCGTGAGTTGCAGACCCGCGTACAGACGGTCAAGCGCCAGAAAGAGGAGGCCATCGACGCGGCTGATCCGCTCACCGCCCTGCGCAACCTTCACGCCCAGGTGGACTTCTCTAATGACCTTCTCCTACTCTACAAGGCTCGAATGGCCCTCGTCTCGCTGCACTCAGACGACACACGCGAATTTCGCCGCGAGGTGGTGGACCTGATTGACGACAGCCACCACGCAGTGCAGGCAGTGCACAAGTATGCTATGGAGGCGCTGCCCAGCGTGCAGCACGATGTCAGGGTCCTGACGGAGGCCGTTCAGCAGACGCAGGAGCAGCTGACCGCCATGCAGGCGACTGAGGCTGCGGCCGACACGAGTATGCGGGCCCACCTGGGTGACATGGACAAGGCCGCCCGTACACTATGGGAAGAGGTAAGTACGCTGCTCATAAAGCTCACTGACAATGCACGCGAGCGCGGCCGCTACGCACAGCAGTGCATGTCGCTGCGTGAGCAGCGTGCCAAGGAAGCAGCGATGGTAGATGCTCAGCTGCAGGCACAGTCAGCTCATCTTGAGTGTCTGTGCCACTGCGAGGATGTACTGGCACGTTGGAATCAGGCCGGTGACGTGCTTGGCAAGTATGTGGATGCCTGCGTGCCGAAGCTGCTGAAGCACCTTGCGGCAGTCGAGGAGGGCGATGCTGACCTCGCCCAGCGTGAGGCGGAGGAGTACGTCGGCTGCTATGAGCAGTTTGTGTACGCAGCTGAGGAGGCCAGGGCGAAGCGGTGCACCCAGGCAGACCGCATGCGGCTCCTGCAGCGCAGCACTCTGCTCAGCCAAGAGCGCGCGAGCGACACGATGGATCCCGACGCCGCTGCGCATGATCAGCGCATGGCAGACGTCGGACGCGAGCTGGACGAGGTGCGGCTGTACCTACAGTATGTCTCCGACATGGAGGCAGACCGGAAGGCCGAGGTGGACCCGGTCCTGAAGGGTGTCCTCCTGCGACACACGCAAGCCCAATTGCTCATGTCTGACAAGGAGGACGAGGCTGAGAAGCCACTTCCCACGCCAGGCCTGCTGGAGGACGCGCCGGCTAGAGCTACAGGTGATGCCAAGCCATCCCTGGCCGTGCCTTCGACGGCCGTTGTGACCACTAAGAACACCGACGGCGATTCGGCAATGGTAGCAGGTGACGGCGTTGGCTTCACAACTGCCAGCGCCCCTACCACGGCTACCGCCTCCACTGTTCCTCCTCTCTCGACCACGGTTGCTCACCCCTTCATCACTGCCCGCCTGATCGGCTTGGCGCACGAGAGCAGCTACCTCTCTCAACAAGGGCGATTGGTGGATCAAGAGATGCAGGCTGTGGAGGAGAAGTGGACGGGGCTGCGCCACAGCCGTGAGGAGCTTCGAACCATGGAGGCAAATTATAAGAACGGTGACCACATCCGTGCACTGCTCGGTCTGGACAAGCCGTAGGTGTACTGTGATGATGGTGGGGGCGGCAGCAGCAGCAGCGTTCCCCACTTCCCCCTGTAGTTATTCCCTTCTCTGTTGTGTGTGTGTGTGTGTGTGTGTGTGCCTCGGGATCCGAATGTACATTAGTCTTGCCTGTTTTCTTTCTTTCCCTCCTCACATGTTCAACTGTGTCTGTGCGTCTTGGCGTGTAGGTGGTGCAGTCCGCTGATGGAGGGGTGGTGAGCCTTGCCTATACACGCCATTGCTGCTGCCCCCCCCCCTTTCCCGCCACTCGCCCCCCCCCCTCTCTCTCTCTCTCTCTTAGTCCCCACTTTTCCTTCGTGGAGCGATGGCGCACAGGGACGCCGCCTAAGATGTACGTAACCGCCAATGTCGTCGATGCGTGTTGCGTGCGATCCCTTCCCCTCCCCTCCCTCTCTTCTTTGTTACCTTTGCTGCTTTCCCTGTGTGCGCCTGTGATCGATGCTGTTCAGTGGTCCACCACCGCATCGCCTAACCAGGCACGGCAGCACAGGCGCCGCCCACCCCACACGCCGATGAGCTCACTTTGGTGGGTCCACGCGTCAGTGTGTCTGTGTGTGCGTGTCGCTATCCCCTCCGTCCCCCCCCTTAGCCCCAATCACCACACTGTTGTGTCTCTCTTCTCCGTTTTGATTTCGAGTCTGCAGGCTATTCTCTTCATGGGCCACCCCCCCTCCCATCAAGGGTTGATAGAGGAAGAGAGAGGAGGATGGGAGAGAAGAGAGGTGCTACGACTCCCCCTCCCCCAGCGTGGGACACTCGATGGCTGGCAGAGTGCGCTGTTTGGCGGGCTGCCTTGTATCCACAGCAATGCACAATGATGGATGGCCTGCGGTTCATTCACACACGGACTCCGCAGCTGCGATCACGACAGCCGTGCACGAGTACGGCTCTTGTCAGTGCCGATGCGTCCCGTCCACCTCCGCCCTCTTCTCGCTACCTTTTCCTCTTCCCTTCCTCCCTTGCCTCCGTGGCCTCTCCCTCTCCCCGGGGTGTCAGCGGACCCACGCAAGCCGTGACACGTGCCAGTGCGCTCAATCGTTCCCTCTCCCTTCCTTCCTCAGCTCCCCGTCTCCGAGTGTGTGCGTGTGTACGTGTGTGAGGAGTGGGTAGGCTGATTCTACCGGCACCCTGAGAGCCTTCCCTCCCCGTTGCACCACAGCTCTCACGCATACCTCTCGATATAGCCCGCCACTCCCCTCTACCCGCCCATCCGCCAGATGGAGTACGAACAGGTGGAGTACTGTCGCCGTGTTGTGACGGGGGCAATTCTGTCGCAGGACATCAACGACTACTACAATCTGCTCTCTCCCCAGGTGCTTCTGGTGACACACTTCCCCTACCCGTCTACCAGCGCCAGCAGCAATATGCAGGCAGTGCAGCGGTGGGTGCGCATGTCGGAGCCGCAGCACATTGCTGCCGTCGACGCTGCCGCTACTTTCGCTGTGAGTGCTGCTGCAGCGGCTGGCGGAGGGTACGCCAACACGAATGCGGCGAACAAGGGCAAGCCTGCGGCCGTTGCTCCGGTTGGCACTACTGGAGCGGGTGGCGTTCGAAGCCAGAAGCGGCGCGTACGCGAGCTGTTGCGGCGTCAAGAGCAGTGGAGGATCACCCAGCAGCAGCGGTACGATACCTTTCGCAAGCGTCGCGACCGTCATCATCGCTGTGCCGCCGACGGTGAGGACGAGGGCGTAGGCAGCGCTGTCGGTAGTGACGGGGGTGGCAGGGCCGATGCTGCAGTTGCTGCCGCTGCAAGTGGAGGGGTCACTGTCAATGGATGCGGTGCACCAGCTGCACCGCAGCCCCAACAGCAGCAAACGAGCGCAGACAAGCATCTTCGTGCAGGTTCCTTTGGCAAGTCAAACTCAGCGCACTGTAACGCCCCCAACAGTGGCGCTTCCGCCACTGCCGCACTGGATGCGCGTTCTGTTGACGGTGTTCGTTGGTTCCAGCAGCAGCAGCAGCACAGCAAGCACAGGCACAGTCACAACCACCACAGCAGCGTACAGGGTCGGGTATTCTCCTGTCTTCCAATGCATCCACGGCAGCCGCTCCTGCAGGCGCCGCCGCGGCGCAGACTTGGCCTGCACCCCACAGCAACCCGATCCCGTACGAGGACGCTGCCGTCATAACAGAGGGTAAGCTGCTTGTCTCGTACCGCTTCTTCCAGCTGTTGCACTGGGTGTCTTTCTCAGACGGCAAGACGGCGCCGCCGAGCCACATTGCCCCCATCGAGGTCGACATCCAGCTACGGAAAGACGTCCTGCAGGAGGATGAGGTGTTGACCCCGCCACCGCCCCCGGCAACGGTGCAGGAGGCGTACAGCCAGCTTGGTCGGCAATATACAGAGCGCAACCAGGCGCTTAGCTGCATACGTGTTGTCTGGGGCGCAGACTATCTCCTCTTCGCGGACACGATCTTCTTGGACGACGGCCTCATCGTGACGATACACCGCAGGATGCTGACAGTGCCTGAGGTGCTCGCCCGCGTGGCGCCGGGCATACCGCTGTCCTTGCAGGTATCGTGCAATCCGGCGCCAGGGCAGGGGACGCAGCCGCAGACGCGGTCCTCCGAGAAGGGAGGGGCCGTATCTCTCCCAGCGGGAAAGGGCGGCCTCACACGTAAGCGTGGGCAGCATCTCTCGGCGGCGTGCCCGGAGGAGGTGTATCACGCTGTCGAGGCACTTTACGGATTGACAGCCACTCGGATCGACGCGTGCAGTAACGCGTGGGAGCACCTTGACTTCTCCTTCGTCGAAGCAGCGGAGCCGTCGATGCTGCTGCAGCTGACGCCCGTCTCGGGGCGTGTGCACATCGGCCTGCCACCCCGTGCCATCTCTGATCCTCGTCTCGTCCAGAGCGTCTTCCTGAACCAAGAGAACGACCCCACGAAGCCCAAACAGTCCCCCTCAAACCGCACGCTCATCAAGGCACGCAACAAGCATGGCGAAGAGGAGGCGTACGAGTTCCGGACGCAGAAGAACTGCCTCTCCTTCTACGAGGACGGCACCAGTGGTGGAGCCGGGGGCAGTGATGCTAACGCGTTCGGTGTTGGTGGTGGCGCAGGTTTTCAGCAGCGCAGCAAGGGTAAGAACTCGAACGGCGACGGCGCCGCTGGTGTGACGCGGTACGATGCGTCTTGTGTGCGAGTGTCGGGCTGCCACCTGCAGGCGAAAATGGACCAGCTGGTACCGGTGCTGCGCCATCTTGTTGCGAACTGCCTCCTCACGCTGCACTCCCTCGACCTTAGCCAGAACGAAATATCGTCCTTACCAGACCTGCGCGTACTGCCGCTTCAGAGCCTGAAACTCCATGGCAACGCCATCGCTGACTGGCGCGTCGTTGAGATGCAGGTCGCACCGCTGCCGTACCTTTCCATTATCACCCTGCACGGCAACCCCATCGCGGAGGACACGAAGATAAGAGCTGTAGCCGGTCGCAGCGGCAAGGCGGCCGTGCGGGATGCGCACTGCAAAGACACCGTCGACCGAGCTATCAGGGAGGGCCGAGGGGATGGCGACTCCAGCTACTGGAAGCGACTCCTGACGCTGCTGCTACGCAACCCTGATCGTGTGGCACCGTTGCGGCAGGTTGACTTTGTGGCCCTCACGAGCCAAGACTACCACGTAGCAGGCGCGTACGAAATGTTCACAACGGGCCAAACGGGCGTGCTGGCCAAGGCGCGATCGATGATGAGCAACCGAACGCAGATGCAGCCAGCAGGTGCGACGATGTAGTCGTCGTCGCTGAAGAGCGCCTCTGTCGTGGTGAGCCGCGGGTAAAGAGCGAAGCGATATCGGGGGCATGGGCGACTGCTAGTGGGAGGTGCATGGACTGTAGCCGGTGTGCTGTGCACCTCCTACTACATTGCTCTCTCATGCTTAGCCATTCCATTCCCCTCCCCTGCGCTAGCGTGACTTGTATCCGCTGCTGTCACCGCTCTTTCTCACCTCTGGCGCTCTGATGCGTGCGTGGGCGCTGTGGGCGGCGTATGCACTTAGAAGTTGGCGCTTTATCTCTCCCCGCGTCTCTTTTGCTGCCGGCATCGTCCTTTACGGCCCCCGCTCACGCTACTCCACGCCGCCTCTCAGACCACGCCACTCACGCGTGCGCGCACAACGACGCCCCCCCCCCTTCTCCCTCCCCATCCCCGCGCCCACCTCCACCCAATACAGATGTACCTACAAACTCTTTACACTGGCACTCACAGAGACCGAGACAGAGAGGGGGCGGAGGGAGGGGGGGGTTTGATTGGACCCACGCCGACGTGCTGCTTGCTGGTCCTCCTCCCCCTCCCTCGTCGATTCCCCCCTCTGTGAGTCTGCCTGATTTAGTCTTCCTCGTTTTCGTTTCCCTTTCATTCCTTTACGTCCTCCCTCCTCTCTCTGTCTCGTGTGTGTGTGTGCGTGTGTGTGTGTGTGCGTGTGATGATGAGATAGGAAGAGGGAATAATTGGCAGTGTGTCGGTAAACGTCCGTCTCTGTCCAGTCATCCAGTACAACTGCTCTCGTGCATCGTCGCCACCGCACCGAGCGGCACACACGCACACACACACACACACGCTCTCTCCCGCACCGCGCCTCTCTTCTTGGGCGGTCTCTCTTCACAGTCGGCCTTTGCGTGTCTTTGCGTGTTTTGCCGCTTCTCCTTTGCTTCTTCTCGCTTCCTCTGCCATGTACAACACCACCACCAGGGAGAGAAGTAACACCGACGGAGACTGACGCTTCATGCGAGGGTCAGTCGTGCAGGGGTTGTACGTCTTTGAATTTGTCTGCACGAGTGAGAGGAGAAAGGTTGTGGTAATGGTGTGCGTTTGTGTGTGTGTGTGGGGGGGTAGAGGCGGTGGGGGGGAGGAGGCGCGTGCTGAGTAGATGATGCACGTGTGAGTGTATGACTGACTGTGAGTGGTGATGCAGAGGTGCTTGTGTAGAGCCTTCGTGCTCTCACTTCTGCTCATCGCTATCATGTGGGCCTTCCACTTCTTCCTAATTCTCACCCCCCTCTTCCCGGAGTACCAGAGCGCTGAATCGGGACTCTCCTTACTCCCTCTCCAGCTGTGTCCGCTCGCTACCTCTCCTCCTCCCCCTCCACGTTAGCGTCTGTGTGGGCGTATGGTGTACTGTTGCGCTCTCCCTCCTTCTCTTTTCTCTCGTTCTCTGCCTTGAGAGCCGTTACGCGCACGCAACAGCACCACACCGCTCTCTACCTTGACCCACTTCCTTTACCAACTCACCGCTGCGGACCGGAACAGCTGACTACCGCGCCGCGCAACGCGAACACGCATGTCATTCTCATCTGCCAGCGTCGTGGCCTCGCCGGAGGCCTATGCAAAGGCGCTGCTGCACTGCTACAAATACCCCGCGCAGCCAGTCATGGGCATGCTCGTCGGAAAGCGACTGAACGACGACGCAGGCGTGGCGGCGCAAAGCACTGGGGGCCCCAACAACACTCACGCCAGCTTGGGCGCCGCCAGCGGAGCGTCTTCCAGCGTGTGCTACGTGTCCGACGCTGTTCCACTTTTCCACACTCTGCCCATGACGGCGCCACATCCAATGCTCGAGGTCGCCTACGCGCATGTGCAGTACGCCTCCAAGACGACGGGGCAGTCGCTGCTCGGCGTGTACATCGCGAACGAGCGCCTCATGGATAGCTGCATCTCTCCGGTCACCAAGACGATGCTGGAGGCACTGCAGGCCCGCATGCCGTCGAACACGAAGCTACTCGTCTGGTTTGTGAGTAACGAGTACCTCACCTCGCCGCCCATGGGGTTGGCGATCACGTGCCTGACGGTGGATCGGTGCTCGTGTAACAAGGCCATCTCGCTGCCGTCACAAGCCTCCGCGGATGAGCTGATGACGTTTGGCCGCTGGAACTCCGACACACTCGCGCCGGAGGCGACGATATCGGAGGAGGGCGTCATGGAGAGCGTGTCGAATGCGTTGGACGCTTTCGCTCACTACCGCATCACCGACCTCGAGGATCACCTTGAGGATCCCTCCATCACCTACCTGGAGCAGCCCCTGATGGCACTCATGACGCGCAAGTAAAAATGGAGAGCACAGGTGCAGTTGTGGGCGTCTGCTCCTCCGCACTCCCGCATCCCAGAGAGGCAATGTTCACACCCATGTAGGGGGGCTGCGATATTCTATCAAGGAAAGCGAAGACGGAACAAACTGGCGTCGTTGCCAGCGGTGGAGTGGTGATGCGAATGGCGCTGATGATGCGCACCAAAGGTTATGCCTGCTCTCAGTGTCGCTGCTACCGTGCAAGTCGTGGTAGAAGGAGTGAGCGGTGCTTCGTGGCGCAGTGGCATTCTTTCTCTCGTCGTGTGTGTGCTGCCGTGCAAAAAAGCCGGAGAGGGGTGTCTCGGTATTGAGCAAAGCTTAAAGTGGCGAGGCCGCTGCAGCAGGTGCAGGCGCACCTAAATGGGGAAAAGCAATTCAGCGAAGAAAAACAAAACAGCAGAGAGAGGGCTGAAGGTGACGGTACGTCAAGTTGCGGCGTTCGATAAGGTTCTCTGCGCTCATGTTTACCCCCCCCCCTCGTTGTCTCCGCAGGCAATCGTGCTGATGGTGCTGCGGGGCTTATGCTTCGGTATTCTCCCGTTGTTTTCGTCCGTGCGGGTGATTGTATGCTTTTCTCGCTGTTTTCACTCGGCGTGTGGATACGCGTTTACTGGACTCCCTTCAGCTACTGACAGCACGGAGAAGCACGGCTGGCGCTGCTGATGCTGCGTGAGTGACGCGACAGCGGAGGAAGGCACGAGGCGAGGTGAGAGATGAAGAGACAACGGGGGGGAGGGTCGTTGTCCGTCTTTTCGGGAAATGAACAACAGCAGCAGCAGAAGCGCTCTCACACTCCCAGTCGCGTGTGCAGGTCAGCGCTACCCCTCTCGGGTGCTCTCTTTCCCTTCTTCGCCTTGATGTGTTTCTTTTCTCGGCAGGGATGTCCAAAGCACAGCCCTGCCGTCGCACTTGTGCCCATTGAAGGACGGAGGGGGGACGGCGGAAAGTCGCCATGTGCGGCCCTCATCCATGTCTTTGTTCTACCGCTTGGGCACAACATGCTGCCCACCCCCTCGATCAAGACGAGGGTGATGTATACTCCTCATGACTGGCCGAAGTTCGGTGGTTGCCGTGCTTTAACTTTGCCTCCTCTCTCTTTTCCCGCTTTTCTCTCTCTCACTCACTCACACTCGCTCACACACACTCCCTCTCACTCGCTCTCTCTCTCTCTCTCTGTATCCATCGCCGGCTCTATGGTCAATGGCAGTCGTACACCCCCTCCCCTCCCCCTCCCCCACCTGATCTTCTCTTTTCTCCCACTTTCGCTTGGTTTTGTCGCTGTCTTCTTGGGTGTTGTGCCTTCGTTGTTGGGTGTGGGAGGCTGTCGTTGTCTTCTTGCTGTCGCTCTCTGGCAGCATCACGAGCACGCACGCTCGCGTATCTTCTCCCTCTCGCGCGCGCTCTCCGTCTGTATCGATTTTCTGGTTTGTCTCGCCCCGCCCTTTTCTCCGCTACAGCCCGCTGCTGCCGCTGCCGCTGCCGCTGCTGCTGCGGTTCGGCCACGTCTTCTTCCTGCTCGGCATCCGCGTACAAGGGGGAGGGGGCCGGCCACAGAGAAGCAGACGCTGTCACGTGTATAGACAGAGCACCTCTCCCATCTGACGTCAGATTTCTCTTCACGTACCTACACGTAAGCTGTGCTCTACTTCGTGGTCTCCTCTGCCACCTCTCTTGCTTCTCTCACCTATCTTGCTCGATCGCTCGCTCGCTCGCGCTGTTTTTCACTCTTCTCTCGACGACTCCGGCGACACCGGCTGCTGCCTCGCGTGTGTGCGTCTCTGCCGATTTGCGTTTGTGCCAAAGCGACCGCTCTCTTTTGTGGTTCGCTTCCCCTTTTCTTCACCGTGACGTGTGCGAGCGCCCCGCACGCGCTTCTCGTATTGAGCTGCTCTCTCCCTGTCTCTCGCTCGCTCGCTTTCTCCCCTCCCTCGCGCAGGACCACCAGCCTCAGCAGCACACGGACTCGCACACGCGTGTGCCCTTTTGCTTTACGAGGCAGCAGCCGTATCTCCTTTGCTAGCTTGGGCTGGCTCTCGTGCGCTCGTACGCGGACTCTCCTCTCTGACTCCCTCCCTCTCTCTCTCTCTCTCCCCCGCGTGGGTGTATATACCAGTTGACTTTGGCGTCGAACGCGGCTCGCCTGCTCCATTGGCTGTCCAGCACGGAGGACTTCTGTGGTGCCGTGCTGACCGCCCATTTCGCACGTCTACACGGCACATCTCGCCAGAGCCGCTGCCTCCCTATTTGCCGGTGCTCCGTGTTGGCTTGCTTCCTCCCCTCTCTCTCGTAGGGCCTCGGATTCCTCCTCTTTGGGGCCTCCGCTCGTGCCTTCTCTGGATCTTCATTGTTGTTGTCGCCGTTGAAAATTTTTGCTTTGGCTTTTTCCCTCCTCTTCCACCACTCTTCCCTCCCTCCCTCCCTCCCTCCTCTCCAGCCTCTCCCGCTGCGGGTGAGACTACTGCCTTGTTGCTGCCGTCGTGGCTGCGCTTTTTCCCTTCGTCTTTTCACCTCCTCCCCTCCTCCTTCCCCAGCGTGAGAGTGTGCTTGACAGTCCGTAAGCGAGCGTGCGCACTTCCGTAGTAGGCGCGCTTTGTGTCACCTGCTGCACCTCCCACGCTAGCGTACGGCAGTCGCAACAGCGGCTTGCGGTTCGCTGCTTGCACTCATCAGAGGCACCTACACGCACCAATACGTGTGTATAGGCGTGGCTTTGTCCAGCTTTGCATCCATACACTTACGAGCATTCTGCTCTTCCTTGTTTCCTGGCCTCTTCTGTGCTCGACGGCCCCTCCCCCCTCCCCTTTGTGGCTGTTGTTCTTGGACGCGAAAGCGTGCGTGTGTGAGTACGTGCGCTGTGGTGTTCTCTGGGCCAGCAGCAGATTGCTCGCTACTGCTGCTGCTGTTGTTGCGCGTCTACACCCCAACAGAGAAACGCTCGCGCGTACTTTTGTTGGCCCCCTCTCTCTCTCTGAGTGAACACTTCCCCATCAACTTGTCCTCCTCAGTCTTCTCCGCGGTACTCTATCATGGACCCGCAGCTCCTTGTTCACCTCTTCGACACCTTCGGTGCCGAGGGACAGAACGGCCAGCTGCCGTGGGGCATCTCCGCGAGTGACAACATTGCACTGGAGGCGCAAGGCGATGGGATCCGCTTTGAGTCGAACGGGCGTGAGTGGCGGGTATTGCAGGTGGGGACAACAGAGGATGAGATGAACCTGCCGCCGTATCGTAGCGATACTCAGCTACGCGACGCCGCGCGGGTACTGCCGCCGGTCTGCTTTGCGCCGCTTGTGTCGCAGTACACGCGGTTGCTACGAGATCCACGCTGGGAGGTGCGCCATGTGCCGCGCATCATGGAGGCGATGCTGAACGATCGTGTGTTGTTCCACCTCATGGACACCAGCCCGCTGCTGCCGCTGAGCGACTCACGCGTGAGCGCCATGACGCGATGGTGGGGTGTCATGGCCAAGCCTGTGCTGCGGTACGAGAACAACACGGGTAGGCCGCTCATGTCCCTCATTGACAGCTACGGAAGCCTGCCGTTAGCCTCATCAGATGCTGTGGAGGGTCAGCAGGGCACCGGGAAGGCGGTAAGTCAGCATCAGGACGCTGGCAGCCTCGTTGAGCATCGTTCGTCTGCCCGAGAGGAGCAGATTGGCGACACCGCCGCTTCAGCTGCTGTGGCAACAGCCACTAGCTCGCGGATGTCTCTTGAGGAGGTTCGCCAAGGCTACCATGATATCAAGACTGTTCTGACTCTCATCGCGGCGACGAGTGCGCCCTACAGGTGCTCGCGGCCGCCGAATGCGTCCGTATCAGGGTGCACGGCGCGGCTTGTATTTTGCAAGGACCCGTCCACCATCTACCTCGGACTCCTCCTGAATTCCGCCCTGCGCGGACTGCCAAGGAAGGTTCTGTGCAGCATGTCTGTCTTCCGCTTAATCGCCGAGGGGTGGGGCAGCTCGCCGAGCTTTGGTGATATTCTGCGCGCCTGCTGGGAGGAGTACAGCGACGTCGTGCGCGATATCCGTGCGCTACTGGGCATTGCGGACCCCACAGCGGAGATACCATTGACCGCTTCCCCGGCTGCCTCTTCCATGCCCTTCTCCTGTATGTCGACTAGCACTGGTGCATCCGCCGCTGCGCCGCCGCGGCAACACCTGCAGTGCCGACCGATGGCTCGTCGTCGCCAGCTCCCGCCCATGCGCCTTCCGAGCCAGAGCACCGATAATGGCGAGCAGCAGGGTCGCTATACGCCACTGCAGCGGCCTGGCCAAAGCCCCGCTGGGGCGTCTTCGTCCGGCGCAGGTGGCGGGTCGTTCCCGGTCGTCTCGTCCTCTTCCGGGATTGTGCCGCACACATCGCTGCGGCAGACACGCACGACCGCTGGCGGCCATATGCAGGCCGTCGAGCTGGGCATACCCATTCAAAGCGCCACCAGCAGCGGCGGCCCGAGCGAGGTGGCGCGGCAGAGCACCGGGAACAACACGGGCGACGTCAGCGACTTTGTGGCAGCGCTGCTGGGCAACGCGTTCAACTCACTCAGCGGTCTGCAGTTGCGCAGGAGCCCCACACACAGTCTCGGCGCCGGACGAGGTATCGCAGAGGCCGCTGGTGCCGGCAGCAGCGAAGGTGATGCCCAGCTGGGCAACAACAGCGGCGTCAGCGAGGGCGAGCACTGCAGTGCGCCGTTCAAAACGGAAGACGCCAATGCGATTTGCCACGAGAGTATGCTGGAGTGTGCCCAGACACCGGAGCTGCTGCTCTGGTGGGCACGGTGCCGACTGCTGGCGTATCAGCTGCTGGACAGCCCGTCTCGCATGAGTGTCGAGTCGACTGACGCACTCGAGTACTTTCGAGAGGTGTGGGCGTGTTCACCGCTGATACGCGAAATATTGGAAGATGACCAAGAAGCGCTTCTGGTCTCCTTCAGTTCGCCGCCGCTGTCGATGGACGCGCAAGATGAGTCGGAGGAGATGAAGGCGGAGCGCGCATCGAAGAAGGCGCGACTGGAGGCGCTGCAGGGGCGAGCGCGGCGGATGTACGCTACCCTAGTCGGCGCTGTGGCAGATCTTTCGAAATTTTGGTTTTCGATCCGTGTGGCTCAGTCCACTGTGAATGCCGTCGCGTCAGGTGCGCCGGAGACGAACACCGTGTGGAGCATCATCAACGCCACGGTGCCGTCACGGCGCCGCTTCCAGCGAGAGGAGTTCTCGACCTATGCAGAGCACTGGCAGTACGGGCTGCTGGTGGACGACTACGTGACTCAGCCGATGTGTTTTCGCGTGTCGACGCGAGGGCGGACGATGGTGACGCAGCTCCTGCACATCCTCTCCGAGTACCCTACCTTCTATCCGGCTCTTGTGGCGCGTACGTTGGCCATGCTGAACCGACGCGAGATGATCGTCGCGGAGCTCAACGAGCGCCTCGTCAACGCGGTGGCACGCTGCCTCCGCTTCTACTTGCCGCCCATGCCGCCAGCGCTGGCCGTGCCACCGGTGCAGGCCACACCGCCGAGCGTCAGCGCTCACAACACCACTGTAACCGGCACCGCAGAGACGCCTATGACGCTCCGACTCTCAACGACTACCGGCACCGACGCACCAAGCGCCAGCGCCGACGAAGCCGCAGTTGCGACGCCACTCTCGCTGACGCGAGAGCCACCACCTGGTGCAGTTGCCTCGCAGCGTTCATGGTCCTCGCCAGCGGACTCTTCGTCTCACTCGTCGTCGTTCGGCAATGAGAACGCGGAGGACGAAGCGGTCGGAGACGTGGTACTGGCAGTGGTGGCGACGGTGTGGCTGCTCAGTCGGCCGTTCCACCTTTCACTGGCGAGGGTGACGGTGACACATCGACGCGTGGCGGCATTGACTATGAGGCTTTGGTTGCCGCAAGGACTGTTGACGAGACAGATGATGACGACGATGAGCAGCACGGCGATGATGACGGGCGGCGCGTGCGTAGCGGAAGGAACGCGACAGGCGCCTCGTTGTGCCGGCGGCTGAGGGAGGAAGAGGCGAAGATGCCCGTGATCACGGTGAAGGCGTACGACGCTATTCTGACGTGCCTCGACGTCCTACGCATGCTCGTGCGCAACGGACACATCTCTGTGAACCCAATGAACTTGCTGTTCACGCTGCCTGCCTCCTCCATCACCTCAGCCCCAGCGTCTACATCTCCGACTGATTCGCTGGCCTGCTCGTCCGGCAGTCACATCCGTACTAGAGACGCCGTTGGCACGGACACGGGATGCCACTCCCTTGCCGATACCAGCGCGACGACCACAAGCGCCATGCCGCCTTACGAGGCGTCGCTGCCCAAGTCCCAGTGCGACCTCTACACCCTCCTACACCAACTTGTCTACCAGACGCGCTACGGTCCCCTCTCCAGCGCCGCCCTGCGTCTCTTCTCTGCCTGCGTGCACTACAACGTGCGTGATATGGTTCCCCTCTTCGCCGAGCGTGGACTGCTGAACACAGTCTTGGCCATCGCGCGTCGGCCTCGCATCTTCTCGGAAGATGTAACCACTCCTGTGGCGCCGTTGCGGTTCGCACTAGACATGGTGGAGGAGAACGGCTTGCCGAACATTCCGCGACGTGAGCTCGCGCCAACAACCTCGATACTCTCATCCTTCTCAGAGCCGTTGCCGCTGCTCATCGAACACCCGCCGCCGGAGCTGCTGGAGCGCTACATCCCTGCGGAGGACGCCTACGTGAATACCGTGGCGGTTCGCCTGGTGCTTCCCGAGTTTGTGGAGGCCATGACGGTGCACAAGGCGACCCATTGCGTCTTTCTGAGGCACACCGAGTGGATCACGGCCGTCACGCAGAGCCTGACTGTGACTCCCGCAATGTCAGCTGCCTCACTGCTCGACATCGAGGCCCTCTTCGAGGAATCCGCCGAGGCATGCGCCGATCACGAGGTAGATGACACCCATACGAGTGAGGATGCCGGCATGGTGGTGGACGAGGAGAGATGCCATCTACCCAGCAGCACCGCCTTTCCGTCGCTGTCCACTGTAGCGACGTCGGCGGCACACCAAGTCGACTCTGTGCAGCAGCAGCAGTTGGTGGATCACCACGCCACGCAGCAGGCGAGGGAGGATCGGGTACTTCGCTGCCGGAGCAGCACCGCATACACACGTCTACTGCACGACCTGAAGAGGCCTTGGAGGAGGACTTCCGCACCGTTTCCGGCGCCTGCCGTCGACTCGAGCACCGACAGCACTGACGGCGTCGCCTCTCAGGCTCGTCTTAATGGGCGGAGGCAACCATCGCACCACATCAGCGGTGTTTCGCACTCGGCTGCACCGAGCGCGTCGATTGACGTCGTTCTTACGCGCATGGTCGAGCTCCATCGTCTGCACCTCAAGCGTGAGGAGGTGGGCTACAAGACCCTGCAAGGTGCCGTGAAGGAGGTCCAGCGGGTGTTGGCGGAGGTTCTGCAGCCGTCATCTCTCATCACGGGCCACTTCTGCCCTGCTCTGCGGGCGGAGCTTTCCCTGCTAAGCCAGCAGGCGCACGAGTTTGCCCAGGCGGTGCGTGCAGGGGCAGTTCACCCGCACCCGCTGTTGCGGAGCGCTGCGGACGGCGATGATGCGACGGCGGCAGGGCAGTGTGCTATAGCCGGTGCAGCCAGCGGCAGTGGTGTGGGCCCGCGAACTCGTGCCGACTACCTCCACCTCCTCATCCAGGCCATCGAGTTATGCCGCACGCTGAACAACTTTTTCGCCTTCTTCTCTGCCTTGGACTGGGACGGTCACCAGCGGCGCTACCGACTGAGTCGCCGCAGTGCCGAGCAGCAGGCCAGTCAGCAGGAGCTGGCGTTGGTCCTGGAGTCCACCACGCGCGACTTTCATCTAGCAGTGAACCAGCTGTGGTCGTTGATGGGTTCCCACGCACCGCTGCTGCGGTACGACACTGACGCCGCGGAGTCGAGTGGTGCAGCCACCACCGCTGCGGGCAAGGAGAGAGAAGCGGTGCAAGAGGAGCACGGCGCCACCGATGGACGTGGTCATGCTCTGCTAACTCGCGTTCATCTAGGCAGCCCGCTGGATGTGTACGAGCAGGGCACCGCCAACGGGGGTTGTGCGCTGCTGGGCTATGTCCAGGCCACCATCGGCCCTTACCTCCACGCCCGGATCTTCGGCGACTACCTCCGCAGCGCCCCGCCGTCGACGTGGATGGAGGCGACACTCAAGTCGACGGTCCAGTGCATTCTGCATTTTTCGTCTCGAGACTTCATCGCCGCACCGGAGATCGTGATGGCCCGTGAGGGCGGCGCCGACAGCAGTGGCGGTGGCGGTGAGGTCACTACCGACGTCGAGGGCGCCATGTCCAAGGCGATGCGGCGCCGCTGTTTGAAAGCCATGAAGCGCGTACTTGAAGGCAGGGGCTTGGAGACGCATCGGCGCGGGTCTATCGCCGTGAGGCAGCAGCATCAAAGCGGGCCGGGGGCGGTTGCAGGGGAGGGCAGGAGCGACGACGTCGATGTCCGTGATAGTGCTCAACTCGGCGCTGATGAGGCTGCTGTGGCGGAGCGAGTGTACTACCATACCTCTGAGTCGCCTTGCAAGGATGTCATCTCCTCCGTGCTGCGACCGCTGAGCGTCGGTGATGGAGCCTTCCTGCGCCAGCTGCTGGAGGCGTGGCGTGTGTCAACGTCAAGTTCGAGCGGGGGTGGCGGAGGCAGCAGCGGTCCTGGCCGCCGCGACAGCGAGGCAACGCCGTGGCGGAGCGTCTTCAGCGAGATAATGGAATTCGTCGTGGATGCACTCGTTGTGCGGACCCCGTACACGGCCGACGAGGTGACGGGGCTTCTGCGCAGCTTGCAGGTGGGCACCCAGCACAGCAGCATCTCAACAAACATCCTCTCCCTATACGATCGCAACGCAGAGGCAGGCGCCACCACCTTGCCTGCGGCGCTGCCGGTGGTGATGGGAGGTCGCGACAGCAGCGAGGTGGATACCAGCGCCGCTGCTGGCATGGACGCCAGCGACCGAATACTTCAGTCGATGCTGCAGGACGGCCGCAGCCTACTGAATGAGCCGTCAACCGCGTGGATGACGGCGGAGGCCTGGGTGCAGGCAACTACGTCGACGGCTTCTGCCGGAGATGTGTCCTCGCTAGGCCCCAGCTCAGTTGCAGCGATGCCACACCAAGTGGATGCCGGGCCGGTGGCGCGCGGAGAGGCAGCAGCTGCAGGTGGCGCCGCTTCTGAAGAGTTTCTGCCGCACTCCGCCTTTTCCTCAATCGTCGTGCCGTCTGTGTTGGTCGACCCCCACGCAAGAGACAATGGCAGTCGCGGTGGTGGCCGCAGCAGTCTCGGTAGGATAAGCCACGGCGTCGACTCCGAAGACTCTGCCGGCAGTAGCACAACGCTATCGTCTTCGTTGCCGATGTCGCCTCCGCCGCTCCCGACCGGCGTTGTAGGAGGTGGCCCGGCCCCTGAGGGAGGGCTGGCCAGACCCGCTGGCGGAGTTGGCAGCGGAGCTGGAGGTGGCACTGCTGCTTCTGCTGCCACTACGGCTCACGCCGGTGCGGCACCGCACACAACGCCGCTCTTCGTTCCTATCAACGCAGCCAAGGCTCTGCAGCAGTGGGCGTTTCTCTCCCTCTTCACTGGCCGCCGCGCGGTTGATCAGCCGACGCGCAACTTTTTCTACTTGTCGCCGTATCGACGCGATGGGCATGTTCGGCCGGCACTGCCACTGAGCGTGACAGGCCTCCTGCGCACCATTCGGAGCGACATGCAGGCCGCCTTTGAGAACGCCGTGCGCAGCGCCAGCGCAGATATGGGCAGCCTCGACCCCACTCCTCGAGGTAGCGGCATCGAGGTCGAGCACGCGCGGCAGTCGCAGCCATCGCGGATGCGAGCGAGGCAGCGCAACTCTCAGAATTCGGACGACGAAGAGGCCACCATCATAGCAGACGTGCAGGGGCGCACGCACATGTTTCGGCCAACTCCGCGCCACGACAATCGGGCTGGAGCGACAGCGGACAACGGCGGCGGCGGAGGCAGAAACGTCGCCTCCGCCTCCGCACGTGCGCGCACGGCGTGTGAGTGGTTCGACCTAGACCCACGTGTGCTGGCCGTAGTGAGTCTGCCAAGCTGCGTCGACGTAGAGGCGTTTCTTCGAGCGATTAATTTTGTCGCCGCCCGCCACGTACTGTGGGAGTTGGCGGTGCTGGGCGCGGTGTGCACGGGCGTCAGTGGGGCGACGCCAGACTGCGAGAGCACACCGCTGCACGACATGCTTTCCCGTGCAGCGCAGTTTATGATTCTCCTCTCGCGCCTCGTCTTTACCGGTGATGCAGCGTCGGTGAGGCGCACGTGTGCCACGGATGGAGACAAGTCACCCACTTCCGCGACGGCGGTAGCGGCTGCATCGTTCTCTCCGACCGTGGCGGCGCTGAAGGATCAACTACAGCGCTGCCTTGTGTACATGGCCGTACTTCTCATGAACTTCCTTGAAAGCTGTGACGCGCGGACACGGGGGAGGCACTGCAACCACGTCGAGTCCCTTCTGTATTGTGTCCTTGACGTGTGGCCAAAGCTGCCGGGGTTTCCGATGGTGCCGCACGTGTACGTGGCGGCAATGGAGGCGGTTGCGCAGCTTAAGCCGGAGACTTTGAGCCGCATGTCCTTCCAGGCACTGGCGCGTGAGTGGCAGGACGGTACCACAAAACCGGCGTCAATGACCACAGCTGCTGCGCCGGCTGCTAGCGCGGACCTCTTCCCCAGTTCGTCATCACCTCAGCTGAGAGAAAGGGAGGTGTCTGCGGTAGACGACAAGGACGATGACGAGGAGGGCGAGGGCAGCGACATGCAGCGTAGCAGAGCAGAAGAGACGCGTACGATCATCAACGACAGCACTCATCGCTTCAACCAATCACCATGGGCACGTGTGGGGCTCCTGCAAAACTCTCGTGTCGGTGCGCCGTCTCCTGACTCGAGCCCTATGCAAGATCGATTCGGTCAGCATGTTACGCGCATGCAGCAGCCACGGCGCTCACAGCCTGGCGCACCGCTCTCGGTCGTGAATGAGTGGGGGCGTGCGCTGCCGTGGGTGTGCGATATCGCTGCTGGTCGAATTTTTCCCTTGGATACGCTGAGCGAGACCGGGCACCGACTCCTGCGCAAGCGCACGTGTCGAGCACTGTGGGGCATGTGGACGGGCACGAACACGACTGAGCAGCAGTACGTTGTGGCCTACATGCTTCACCGTGTGCTTTCGAACGTGCGCGAGAACGTTGTACTGCTCGAGTACATTGGCGTTCTCTTGACGCAGCTGCGCGGCGTCGTTCTCGTGGAGGCCCTTGCGCTGACCCCGCTGCCACGTGCCATAGTGAAGGCGGTACACCAGACTATCGAGGCGATCACCGCAGAGCAGCATGCAGAGGAAGCACGTCATGAGGCTCTTAGTGGTCCCAGCTCTGGTGCTGTTGCGGCAGCGCAGCGCGAGCTCCGCCAGCGCCGTCGTCGCTACTACGCTCGTATTCAGATGACGCTGCACGGCCAACTTGTCAGCTTTTTGAGTATCTTCCAGAACGTCCGCAGCGACGCTCCGTTGGTCGCCGATCCACTGGCCCGCACCGCTGCGACGCCGCCGCACGTGCAGACGATGGGGGCGCAGTGCAGTTACTTCGACTCTACGCGCAATACATTCTGCTGGAATGGCCACCAGTGCCACCGTCAGCACGTCGTCCCCGTGAACGGGCAGCGTGGACGGGACGGGGAGGAGCACCGCTTTGGCCTGAACACGTTTGGTCTGGGGACGCAGCGTGCGCTTGACGAGATGCTCTCGGTGCTGGAGCACCACGGCTTCCCATGCCCACCTTCAATGTCAGCCACTACCACTACCGCACGGGGTGCGAGCAGCGCTGTGGAGGCGAGATCAAAGGAGAGCGCGATGGGGACGGGGGAGGCAGGGGGGCAGACTGTGGTGCAACATACGCATCAGCCGTCGCAGCGAGTGGTGCGGGTGCCTTTCTCAGCAGGCACCGCTAACCCCAACGCGGCGCCGAGCCGCCCTCAGACTGCGTACGAAGTGGAGCGACGCACTTGGCAGGATGAGCGGGTGCGACAGGATCGGCTTAGCACGAGAAACTACGTTCCCGCCGTCGCCCACGGCAACGGGGATGATGAGGGCAGTCATGACAGGCCTGCCTTGCCGTCACCAGCCGCTCTAGCAACAGTGGAGGACATTGGACCAGAGAATTACCAGCGGCTGCTGCGAGGCGAGGGTCTGCCATGGCTGCCCCTCTCCACGCGACCCGCGCCGCCGACGTCGTCGCTGCAGCAGCACCGTGGCAGCCTCAGCGGTCCGCGCGAATTGGACTACGCCGGTGACGACATGGATGAGGAGACGCGGGACGTGCTCAGTCACCTCACCGGTGCCTTTCGCGACAGCCGCCGCGAGAGGTCACCGCTGCGACACCGCCTCCTCAATCCACTCACCGGTGCCGACTTCCGCACGGACTCACTGCGGCGCGCCATCATTCCGCACTGCGCCCTGTTCGGCCGCGACGTGTGCGAGGAGGTGGTGCGCTTGACATTTGATTTCATGGCTGCCCGACTGCGCGACGAGGCGGCCGAAAGAGTAGACGCGGAGCTGGAACGAAAGGCGCAGCAGCAGGGAAGCACCGGTTGTGCCTCACTCTCTGGCCTCGCTGGAAACATCCGATCTCTTGATGGGGCGCTTTCAGCCTCCCCGCAGTTTCCATCGTCGCCGGTGGCTTCACCTGTCTCCACCGCCACGTTGCCCTTTCCCGGAGTCTTGCCGGCTGCTGTTGCGGTCCCCATCGCCACGGCGAAGGTGGTGGCAGCACGGCTCACTCTCCCACGTGTGGAGGTGGTGGAGTGCGGTGTTGACGAAGTAATCGTGCACTTCCTGCTGACATGCTTCTCGACCTACTACACCACGTGCATGTATCTCGTCCGTACCCACCGCCCAGCTGGATCATTTGCCCCGCCGGCGGCCACATACGTCACTCCTGCTAGGTCGACGGCACTAGCATCCAGTCGCGATGCTTCAGCTGATGCCACCAGCGCCTACACCGACTCGCTTTCGGTTCTGTGTGCGTACATTACCCACATCGATCCCCCGAATCGCGAGAAGGCGATGCTCCTGAGCGGGCTACTGCTGACTGACATGCTGCGCCTTGAGGAGGACGTGTGGCAGCACATGGTAACGGTGCTGCGGACCACCGTGCAGATACACCGTAAGGGGAGGCGGCTGACCGAGAAGGCGTACGCCGCGCTTTCTGCCCATCACTTGCGGCTAACGCGTGTATCAGCGACTACACCTGTAGAGCCGCCCTCTCCCTTGCGCGAAGAGGGTGGCTCTACAGGTGTAGTCGCAATACGGAAGAACTTCAGCCATCGGAAGCCCCGCGCTCAGGTGCATATGCCCGTATCAGCGAGTGACGCATCGCCGACAACGCCAACATCACAGCCGGCAGAGTTGGCAGAGCAGGAGGAGTTGCACGCTGACGATGCTGGTCCAGGAGCAGCGAAGAACGACGTGTCCGAAGCCGCTGCCGCTGCCATGCACCGCTACCTCATCCCCCTTAGCATCTTCCTTGCAAACCTCGAGCCGTACATCATCCGCCACCCTATCGCCTTCTACCACGCATTCCGTCGCTACTGCGAGGTGCGGTGGGTGCGCGCGGCGACGGGCGAGATGCCGGCGGCGTGGTTGGGGGTGTGGGTGCGACCGCGCCCCCAGCGACAAGTGCCACTATCACCTCCGGAAGTCGTGGCCACAGCCCTCGTGCGACGCGCCGACCCCGCTCTGGTGCAACGTTGACACCATCGCGTGATTTCGTGGAGCGCGTGCAGTGCTTTGTGCAGCACCTTGCGCGCAATGTGGAGGCTAGTCAAGGCCGCGCTACGCACGGCGCCATCATGCTTGCCGTTGTGGTGCAGTTTCCAGGCGTCTGCGAGGCACTGCTATCCCTTAGCTTTGAAATGCCAGTGCCGGCCAGGTATGCGGCGCTTCTCACGTCTACTGCCGGCGCGCGTGAGGCCCCTGCCCACTCTGCTGAGGCGTTAGCTATTCCTGCCCCCGTCTCTGGGGAGGGAGAAGGTGGGCCTGCTACATCCGTGATGATGAACGGTGACGGCGGCTCCCCGGCGATGTCGCGGCCGCCACCTGTCATCGCTGTGCCTCCCTTTCTCGCTCTGGCGCTTTATTTCTGCTCTGCACTTGGCGAGGCTTGTCGGAGCGGCAGCGGCAGCGGCAGCGGCAGCGGTGGCAACCACATCGTTGGTAGCGCCGACTTTGCGACAGCCATTTTCGCGTATGACCCGACCACCGTATCTAACGTGGTCGTGCGCACGCTCAGTTGCCTCGTTGCGGCGGTGGAGGCGACAGCCATGTCAGAGGCACTGGTGGCGCAGGCCTCGTCTCAAGCAGTCGAGGGCGCCGACAGCGTCAAAGCCACCAATGACGATCGAGAGATCAACGCAGAGGTTGTGACCGCATCTACACATGACGGCGTTGCGGCAGTGCCGGGAGCGGCGTCGGGAGTCCCTTCGCTGGTGGAAGAGATCGAGCCAGCTGCCCAGCAGCAGCAGCAGCAGCTCGAGGCGAAGAATAGGGTGTGCCGCGTAAGGAAGACTCTCACACGCTGCCTGCACGATGTGCTGTGCTTCTTGTGGCGTGGCAGCCCACAGCCAGCGACGGCGGCTCTGCCAGCTCGTCAGCGGGCCACTCAGCAGCGCATGGGCCTCAGCAGTATTGTGCAGGAGGCATTCCTACGCTTCTTCAACCACCTTGGCCGTCTCGGTCTCCTTGGTCTTCTCTTTCGCATATGCTTGCTGCAGTCGTGCGAGCACGGCCGCGACGCAACGTCGCTGTTGCAGCTGCTCGCGCATCAGCTTCTCGCCTCGGGTGAGTTCAAACTGGCGGAGACGCTGTCATCGTCTCAGAGGCGCTACGCTGCGCAGCAGCAGGACATGCAACAGCAGCAGCAGCAGCATCGGCCGCCGCGTGGGCTGCCGCGGTCGAGTCTCTGGATAAGCCAGGGCAGGGGCCCGGCCTCCTTGCGCCGCCCATACCCTGATTTAACTGGCCAGGAGCTTCCAAGTACGCTGAACTGGCCACCATCTCAGCTGCGTGGTGCGGAGGATCAGCCCAGCCTGCGGCACGCCTTTGACCACTTGGAGGCGCTGCTCGCGCGCGACGCGATTCACAGCGGCAGTGGCGAAACCGTGCGAGTAGCCGACAACGTACTGGACGTCACCTCGAGCTTTGCAGGGGAGCACGGCATGGGCGCCGAGGAGCCGGATACGAGTGCGCTACACACATTTCTCAGCTTTGAGGAGGAGGAGCAGCAGGAGGGGGACGTGGAGGGCAACGACGACGAGAGCGACGAGAGCGACGACAACGGTGACGACGGCGACGATAGTGGCAGAGGATTCGGCGAAGGTGCGGAACGTGAGGGGGCAGCGGCACAGCCTGCGACGCCTAATGGTATCGACGAGACTGACACGTGGTCACCAATGCAGCCGGTGAGGCGCGCCGCTGGGGTGCGGCCCGTTCAGAGCAACCACGACAGCGACGAGGAGGGGGAACCGAACGTGAGCGCACACGGTAGTGTGCAGCGGCGCTCTCTACAGCAGGCTCTTTCGTCGTCACCTCCTATGGCTGACGCATCTGTCGTGCGCATGCCCATAAGCCCGCAGCTGAATGCCTCCACCATGGCGTCGCAACGGACATCCTTGGTGATGAGGTCAGGGCGAGATGATGTCGTCCGCGGCGGCGTCAGCGATGATGACGAGCACCGCCATCGCCGTGCGGTGGCGCTAGCGACGTATGAGGAGGCTGTCATACGCTCACTGCGTGCCGAAGAGGCAATGGGGCGTCACCGGCGACGCTCGCACAACGACGGCCATGCGGAGGCGGCGGCGGTGGAGGACGACGAGGACTACTCGACCCCCGAGGAAGGCGATGAGGAGGAGGAGATCGGCCTTTTCGCCGATGTCATGGTCGATGACGGTGCCGACGTGGAGGAGGACGAGGACGAGGACGACGTAGGGCACCTTCTCCGCAATCAGCCGGAGATACCGGGCTTCTTTGTGCCATCCCCGCTGAACTCTCCGCGGACCGGCGCGGGTGGCGGTCGACGCCGCAGGGAAGATGACGACGACGACAGCGCCGGGGAAGATCATGCAGGTGGCGACGGTGACAACGACGAGAACGACGACAGTACCTCAGACGACGATGCGGAGACGTATGAGGAAGGCGAAGACGATAACGACGACGAAGGCGACGCCGCCTTGTACTACGACAACGCGGGGCGCTTGCTGTCGGGGAGGGACCACCTCGAGGACGCCCTGCTTGACATGTATGCGCCGGAGCTGGTTGCCGACGGTGGCGACTCCGGTGCCTTGCGTCATGGCCTGACACAGCAGACGGCTGGCGGCCTCACGTACCTTAACGACGATCCGATTGGGCGCCCCACCGCAGGGGCTACGACGGTGGAGCGGGCACAAAGCTTTGCAGCGTGCGCCTACCGCGCCATCGTGCTGTCAGTGCGTCCGCTGGCTGCTCACAACGTGGTGGAAACGGAGACGCCGCCGCTGCCGGCTCTGCGCGCGTCCGAGGAGGAGGCTCCGGCGCCGGAGGTGAATTACCGCAGTCGCGACGGCAACGACGGCAGCGCCGACCCGGCTTACCAGTTGTCGGTGGAGGTTCACCAGCGCAGCGCTGGCGCTGCCGAGGACGCTGGAAGTCCTTTTCCGCAGCTCAATCCGGCCACATCGCATGCCACTACCACCGTGGCGTCAACTTCAGGGTGGCTGCCTCCGCAGCGCCACCCACTGCCGTCCACAAGTTTGCCATCAACCTTCTCGGCGGCGATTGGAGTGGAGAACACCCCGAGCGACCAGATCATGCGTCGCGGACGCGACTCACGCTCGCCTTTGGAAGTCACAGTACCAAGCACCACCATCACTGGGGCTTTCACCGAAAGCGCTTCGCACGATGCGCCGCTTCCCACGACCGCCGCCACGTCGCAGCGACCAGGACACGAGGCAGTCAACACAGCAGGCACGGTAAGCGCAGCGGCGCCAGCAGCAGCGGAGGTACAGCCCGAGTCCAGCACAACTGGCGAGGGCGACATGAGTGTGGGTGCTCTTACCGCACGCATCCTGGCCCTTTTCGCAGCTGGCGACCCAAGCCCCGACATCACTGTACCGGCAGACCCACTGCTGCCACAAGCTGCCCAATCAAGTGCATCAGCTGTGTCTGAGCAGCCGACGAGCGCAACTGCAGTCGCCGCAACCTCAGCTGCGCCGGAGCCGTGGGAGGGCATCCTCAACCCACAGTTCCTCATCGAGATGCCCGAGGACGTCCGCAGCGAGATCTTGTTCGACAGCATGAGCCTGCTCCGCGGCGCTGACGAGCGTGAGGTGCAAGGGCAGCGCACCCATCTGTACCCGGGCTTTCTTAGCGCGTTGCCTGAGGATGCGCAGCGGCATGCCGTGGAGGTGGAGGCGCGATGGGTGCGGGTGACTGGCGCCGACAATAATGCTAGCGAGCTGTACCAGACGCTGCTCCTCGTTGATGCCGAGACACGCCGCGACTTGCTGCTGCAGTGTGACTTGGAGCTTCTGCGCTCCTACCCTGAAGTGCTGCGGGAGGCGACGGAGTTGCGCGCCGAGGTGGAGCGGGCACGCGAGGAGGCTGAGCGGGCCACGCGGCGCGAGCAGGAGCGGCGCCAGCACCAGCGTGAGCAGGCAGAGCAGCAGCAGCAGCAAGCAAGCCAGCACCAGTCGCGCTTATGGATGCTGGGTGCCTGGGATAGCACGCGGGACGCAAGAGGCGGCAGCGCAGCAGTCGTTGCAGCCGGCGCCCGCACCAGCTTGCCGGTCCTGCGGGACATGGAAACGGTTGAGGGTGTCATGAGAGTCATGTTTGGGCCGCCCACTCACCTGTACGAGGTGGTGAATCAGGAACTCTTCTTGGCACGTAGACTGTACCGATGCGAGATGGTGCTACAGGCACTCGAGCTGCCAACGTCTTCGGCCATATTGCACTCGATGAGCGTGTACACCGACAGAACGGCAGCATCGGCGGATGTGGGCGCTTCCGGACTGATGCTTTCACCGCTGCACGATGATGATGCGGTGCGTGATGCTATGGGGTTTAACCACCGGAATAGCGTTCACCGTGGTGACAACACCATCATGCGCCACGCTCCGCCGCGCGGAGCTCCGATCGCGGCTGCCAGTACTGCTGCTGCTGCTGCTGCTGGACACTACCACCTCCCGCAGTTTCCCTCATTGCAGTTGCCACTATCCACGGAGTTCATGGCATCAGACTCATCTGTGTCCCCACTGTCACCGTCACCGCATACGCAGCCTAGCGGCGGTGGTGGCGCCTTTGCCGCGGAGCATTCCACTTCAGGGCCTCACGCGGCGCTGACGGCGCCGTTGACATCGCTTGCAGCGCTGAGTGAGTCGATGGTACCAGTACAGGAATCACTGTATCACCCCCTCGCCCTACCCCTACCTGACGTACCAGAGGACATTGTTGCTCGTTGCATCGAGCTGCTGCGATTACGGGCAACGGCGCCGCTGGCGCTGCCATGCAACTTGCTGACAGGAATCAGCTGCCTGGACCAGGAGCTACAACGCTTCATGCAGCTGCTCATGTCCAACACAGGCACAGCGGTCCGAATCGCCTGCCAGCTGCTGGACTTGATGGCAGCCACGCCGACGACGACAACGGAAGATGTGTCCCTCAACGGCGCGGCAGGCCTTGGCAGGTCGACCCCGCCACCCCTCGCGCGTCCCCGTCCTCGCCCGCTGTGCCGTTGTCCCGCTTCCCGCGCCCGTTGTCGACGAGCGAGCTGGCCGCGAACCGGCAGTTCGTCAAAGACGCCACGACTCTCTTTGTCTCTCTTGTGAAGCAAAATCAAGCTGCGGTTTCCGCCTTCTTCCTCCTACCTGACAGCACCGTTGACACAGCCACCCTGAAGCCGCTCGACGCACCGTTGGACCCAGCTGAGGAGCGTGCAGTGCAGTATGGTCTGTGGAACCGGCTGTGGCGAGTCGCGCGGCAGCACGTGCATGTGCCCAGCTTCGCGCTGGCACTGGACAAGCTGCTGCAGCAACTTTTGCGCTGCCGGCGCTCCATGACGACCGCCTCGGAGGACAACGAGCTGGCCACCGGCGCCGACCCCAACGCCAGCGAGCCGCTCACAGAGACGCTCATCGCGCACCCGCGGCATCCACACCGACTTCGGTGGACGAACATTCGCCTCCTATCCAACTACGAAGACGGCGGCTACGTGTGCAATGTATGCGGTGTCAACCCGGGCTTCGACTACTGCTTCCACTGCTCCTCCTGCCAGTTTGACCTCTGCGCCAACTGCTCTCGCGAACGCCTGACGCTCGTGGAGACCCAGCAGCGCACGCGGCGAGCGGCAGCCCTCATGCTGCAAGGCGTGCCAGAGACGGTGACTTCCATGATGCGGCTGCTGCGACACCCGCTGTGCCGGTCCGACATTGCAATGAGCGTGGTGCATCTTATGTCGTTCGGTCTCCAAGAGTGCGGGGCGCGTGAGGGCGTGAACATGCTCTCTGGTGACGCCGCCGGTGGCATCGCAGGAGTCGTCTCCCCGACGGGCGGGCCGAGTTCTCTGCACTCCGCCTCCGCACCGCTGCAGGGCGGCGGTGGCAGTGCGCGTGTCGGTCCAATTCAGCTCCTGGAACAGGAGCTCGTCGAGCTGGCCGAAGCCAGAGTGCGTGCGTTGAAGAAGGCACGTGACGAGTTCCGCCAGGAGGTGTACGCGATGTTGCACACCAGGTCCCGCAACAGCGGCCACAGTGCCGGGGTTGGTGTGGCTGCTGTTGCCCCGACGCGGTCGCAGCTGGCTGGTGGCACGAGCGTCAATGGGCTCTCTGGCCGCCACACGTGGCAGCAGCTGAGCATCCCAGAGGGCTACGTCTTTGACACCGACACCGCCATGGCGCTTCTCGTCAAGCTCGACATCAAGAACAGCGAGGGGGATGCCATCCAGCTGCTTTTCGAGCCGTACGTGGCCACCATGCGCTCCGAACCGCGCGCCTTCACAATGCTGTGGCGGGCAAGCCAGGCGTATCTGCTCGACGTCTCGACCCTTCTGGAGCACGTCGCGCCGAAGGAGGTCCTTCCGCTGCCCTCGTGCGTCTCGTCCATACTCCAAACCTTCTGCAAGTACCACATGAGCGAATCCCGACTGCTCGGCGCCTCTGCGAGCGCACGGGTGCTGACGGACAGTCGCAGCAGCTTAGCCGGTGAGACAGAGCACTTCCTGCACGCCTCAACTAAGCCGTCGTCCGTGTCGGATCGAGCGGTGCGCGAGTTGGCAGAGCACCCGGAAGCCGCTCATTGGATGACGGCTGCCGGCACGCGTTTGTCTGAAGAAGGTCCAAAGAGCGCCGAGGAGCTGCAGCACCGTCGGCTGCCGCGCGTGGTGCGGATGGTCTTGGAGGAGAACCGCACGACGCTAAACACGCTCTTCCACTGGGATGGAAATCTCCTAAAGGACAGCTTTGCGTTTCTCAAGTACGAGCCAAACCTGATCGACTTCAACTTCAAGCTGACGGACTTTCGGCGGCGGCTGGGCCTACGGCGTGGACCGAACATCCTGCTTCGCGTGAACCGCCAGACGTGCCTGCTCGATAGCTTCAAGGAGCTGCAGAAAGTGAAGTCCTTTGGCGGCCAGCTTCACATCCGCTTCCATGGCGAGGAGGGCGCCGACGCTGGTGGCTGACACGAGAGTGGCTGCAGCTCCTCTCCGAATCCATAGTCGACGAGAGCTACGCACTCTTTATCCACTCACAGGATAGCATGTCCTTCCAGCCAAACCCCTTCTCCAGTGTCAACCCCAACCACCTGGAGTACTTCCAGTTTGCGGGGGTCGTGACGGGGCTGGCGATTGCCCACAACGTCCCCATCGATATCCACTTCACGCGCGCTTTCTACCGGCACATCATTGGTCACCGCCCTGTCTTCTCCGACCTGCAGAGCTTTGACCCGGAGCTATACACGAACCTCAACTGGATCATGGAGAACGACGTCTCGGACCTTGGCTTGACCTTCGCCGTCAACTACGACCGCTTTGGCTCGGTGGAGGAGGAGGCGTTGGAGCCGAACGGAAAGGACACGCCGTGACGAACGCGAACAAGCAGCAGTACGTCCGCCTCCTCTGCGAGTTTCACATGACAAGGCGCACAGAGGATCAGCTGCTGCGCTTCCTGAAGGGATTCTATTCAGTGATCCCTCGCCGCGAGATCCAGTGCTTCACGGAAAACGAGCTGGAGCTGGTCATCAGTGGCATGCCCAACATCGACATCGAGGACCTGCGCACGCACACCCTATACGAGGGCTACAGCAGCACCTCGCCGCAGGTGCGTTGGTTCTGGGAGGCGGTCGGCTCCATGAGCAAGGAGGACTTGGCGAACCTGCTTCAGTTTACGACCGGCTCGTCGAAGGTGCCACATGGAGGCTTTGGCCATCTCGAGGGATCGAACGGTCGCTCGCTGCCCTTCACGATCAGCCGCTGGGCCGTCACTAAGGAGGACCTTCTGCCGCAGGCGCACACGTGCTTCAATAAGATCGACCTACCCGTCTATAACTCCGCTGCGGTGCTCAAGGAAAAGCTGATGCTGGCGATCACGTACGGTACGATGGGCTTCACGATGGTGTAGTAGTGCCGGGCCAGGGGAGAGGGGAGCTCGTTGGACAGAGGAGTGTACACGTGAGTAGTAGTAGGAGGAGGAGGAGGGAGTGTGTGTTAGTGCTTGCTGCTCTCTTAATTCCGCCATCTGCCGTCTTCTCGCTCGTTCGCTCGCCGCGCCTCTTCTCTTTTTCGTTGTTAGTTGGGCGCGCATTAGCGTCATGAGACGTCCGTGTGGTTTGTCCACGTGACTCACAAGACCCGTTGGCGGCATATTTGCACCTACTGCTGTGGGTTAGCTGCGCAGATCAGGTGACCTGGTGCTTGCCAAGTGGCATTGCATGCAGTGCCGATGTTTTACGCCGGAAGCGAGGGGCCCCTTTCCTTTTCGCTTGCTGTGCCGCCTGATCGACACCCCCACACTCCTGCAAAGCACGTTGCACCGGTGCGTTTCCCTCGAATGGTCTCATGGGAAATTTACCTCCTCCGCGAAATGATTGCTTCACACCTCTGTCCCCGTCTCTCATGCACGATCGCTCCCCACCGTCTGCGCCACGCGAACGAGAAAACGACTCCCGTGCACACACACACACACACACACACACACACACACAGGCACATCTTCGTACTGAACAGACGTCACACGTGAGTGCTCAAGTGCGCAGCACCTTCTCTCCTGTCTCGTCGTGAGCTGTCCTGCCATCACTTCTATCGACGGTTATGATATAACCCACCGAACTCCTCCCACCTCTATCGCTTTCTCTTAGCATTCCAGTAACGATGGCCTCCCTCCAGCATGTGCGCGATGTGCTGGCGAAGCTGGTCAGCTTCGAAACTGTGAGCATTCGCACGAACCTGCCACTGATCGAGTACGTGCAGGCGTACCTTGCGGAGTGCGGTGTGAAGCAGGTGACAGTGATGCGGTCGGCGGACGGGATTCACGCGAATCTGATAGCGACGCTGCCGAGCGCTGACGGGCGTGTGGAGGGCGGGCTGATCCTGAGTGGGCACACGGATGTGGTGCCAGTGGATGGGCAGAAGTGGGACAGCGACCCATTCGTTCTGACGGAGCGTGGGGGCAACCTGTACGGGCGCGGGTCGTGCGACATGAAGGCATTCATCGCTGTGTGCCTGGCGCTTGTGCCAGAGTGGGTGCGGACGCCGCTGCGGAAGCCCTTGCAAATCGTGCTGACGTACAACGAGGAGACCACGTTCGACGGCGTGCGGCAGCTGATGCGTGAGCGCGGTCAGGATCTACAAAAGTGCGAGGGCTGCATCATTGGCGAGCCGACAATGATGGACCTGGTGATTGCGCATAAGGGCATCAGTTTTAGCTACCTCACCTTCAAGGGCAAGGCTGCGCACTCCTCGCTGCAGACCGCCGGGTACAACTCAATCGAGCCCGCGATGCGCGTATTTCAGAAGCTGTTCGAGATGCGCGATCGCTTCGCCAGCGATGGCCCCTTCGAGGAGGGCTTCCACATCGGTCACACGACCGTCTGCCCAGCTCTGACGACCGGCGGCAATGCTGCGAACACGATCCCTGCCGAATGCTCGATCGGCTTCGAGTTCCGCAACGTGCCGTCTCACCCTGCGTCAACAATTAACAAGGAAATCTGGGACTTCATCAGGGCAGAGACGGAGCGCGTGAAGCTGGCGTGCCCAGAGGGCGGTATGGCGGTGGTGAGGCGCGTCGAAGTTGCGCCCTTTGGCGGTCAAAGCGATGCGCCGGTGGTGAAGGCGCTTCTTGCCGCCAGCCCCGAGCCACGGGCGGTGACGAAGGTCTCGTTTTGCACAGAGGCGGGGGAGTACCAAGCCGCTGGCATCAATTCCGTCGTGTGCGGTCCCGGCAACATTGAGCAGGCCCACAAAGCAAATGAGTTTGTGTCGCTGGATCAGCTGGACAAGGGCCTGTTGGTGATTCGCCGCGTGGTGCAGCTGATGTGCGGCGGGAGCGAGGCAAGCCAGCTGTGAGGGTGTAGCTCGCGGGATTAGCCGAGAGGGCTACGCCAGAGGTGGGAGGAGTGCAAAGTAATGGTGAAGGAGGGGGGCGGTGGTAGACGGGAGAGGCCCAGGGGCTGCCTGTGGTGGTGGTGGTGACTGCGCCTGCTCTCGCCGTCCACTTCCCTTCCTTTCTTTCCTCGGAGTTCATGGCTGCAGTCAATGCCACTCCCCTCTCTCTCTCCCTCTCGGTGTGCGTATGTACCCGTCACCCCACCGTGGCATGCCACCACGCGTGCGAATCATCTCCAGCGCACAACAAAGAGGAGCGCGAAGGTGTGACAACGGCACGCATGCGTGCGATGCTCCCAATCAGCGATGTGTGGTACTTACTTAAGGTGGCGATGCGCCAGGGTCTCCCTCCCCTCCCCTCCCCCCCTCTGCTTCTCCTCCGCCTCTTCCTTTACTTTCTTCATAGTTTACCGCCTTTCTACTGAGCACACTCCTCGCCTGCGCGCGTCTGCGTCTGCCTGCCTCGTGCGCTGCCCCCCCCTCTCTCTGTGCAATGGGCCAGTGGCAGAGTTGCTTACTCGCGGACTCTCTCCCCTTTTCCCCTTCTCTCGTCATTGTATTTCTCTCCCCCCGTCCCCCCCTACACACAAGCGCCTGTGCGCGCAGGCTGCCGCACTGTTCTCTTCTTCAGCACCTCTCGCACACCGTCATCTCCTCCCCTCGCCGTGAGAGCATTTCTGTGCATCTCTGCCCTCCCCTTTCTCTCCCCCTCTCTTCCACTTCGGAGTCGGTGCGCTTGCGCTTGTGGTAACACGAGTGGCGCTCCCTTCCCCCTACTTTGAGAGTGGCATGTCGTGGCGGATGAAGTGGGTCAGTGAAAGGAGGAAGGCGGTGTTCTCTTCGACCCTTGTGCTTCCCTAATCAGCGCTCCCCCACGACAGATGGACATCCCAGTGTGCGGCATCTCCAGGATTCACTACTCCACTCTGTGTAGGGAGGCCAAGCCCCCCATCTCTGTCAGTGCCGATTCGCCCCTGGTGGCGACCGCCATAAGGGGAGTGGCTGCAGGGCGATCTGCGGAGCGGGGGCCGTGCTTCGCTGGCTGTCTGCAGCGGCTTCATGCTGCGCGTCTGGGCCTGTGGCGGGCCGTCGGGCAGAGTGGTGTGTCGCCCCCCCCCCCCCCGTTGTGTGGCGGGGCGCTGGTGCATTGGACGGGGAACAAACCCTTTTCCTTCCTTTCCTCTCCTCTCTGAAGGGGCTGTGGGCGCATCGGTGCTCCGACGTGCTCTCAGTCCCTCCACTGCTCCTGGGAAGGTCCCTGGGCATGCGCGCCTACATACGCGGCTATTGAACCACCCCTCGCCCCTCACTCCTCTGTTCACGATTTACCAGCTGCCCCTTCTCCCCTCTCTCCTCTCTCTCTCCAGAGCACCGCTCTCGACACCGTCGCGGTGTGGCTGAATGCCGGTGTGCTCCTCTCTTTCACCATCCTTTGGCTTCTCGGGCTTGTTTTCACCTCTCGCCTACGCAGTCTAGCCACCGACGACCGCCGCGAATCCTGCGCCACCCTCTCTCGTCCTCTCTTCCTTCCCCATATACACCCCCCCACACACACACACACCCACACACACATCAGACCCCCGTCGCTTTCGCTGTTGTTCGCCCTGTCTTCGTGGTCGCAGGTAGCCGTCATACATGTTTCCTCCTTTCCTGCGCGACGATACACTCCTACGCGTCCACGCACCCACGTACCCCCCATCCCGCATCTGCGCAAGTATGTTAACGCAACCCCCTACATCATCCTTGCCATCACCGTCATGACTGTCGTTCGTGCGGCCCTCCTGGGGGTTGGTCCCGTAGGGCACTGCGTCTATGGCATTGCGCAGCATTGCCACGATGAGCTCAAGCAGAGGTTCGGCGATACGCGGCTCGCCACTGTTAGGAAGTTCCCTCGTACGAGACCTTCACAGAGCCGCGTCATGCCGTAGGGCTGGGCAGACGACGCGGTGCCCCTCACAGACGACAGTGAGGACATCTTTCGCGCTGTCGTGCATGTCATCTTCGAGGCGATGGTGGGCGAGGAGCCGGCCTTCACGTATACCTCCAGCGTACCATTGTGCAGCGTGGGTGCTCGGTGATGTCCGCCAATAAAGCAATGCTCACCCGGCACGGCGCTGGGCTGCTGATGCTGGCCGTCTCTCGCACCCTGACATTGTCATCGTTTCCAGCGATGCGTGTGTGTGTGTGTGGGCTTTGTGGCGACGGTGGCCGCCGGTATTCTGATCATCAAGACACTGCAGAGTAGCTGCCATGTCCAGCATGTGCACAGGATCGAAGGCATTCTCAACGGCACGAGCAGCTACGCTCTTACAGAGCGGCGCGCGAACCCAGAGAAGGCCTTTGAAGAGGTGCTGAGGAGGACACCAGAGCTGGGCTACGCAGAGGCCGACCCGTCTAACGATGTCTCCGGCCAGGACGCTTTGATGAAGTTGTATGTGATGCGGCCCATCGTATTCAGCCATCAGCCGAATCGCTCGACTCTCCCAGTGGCAGGCATCGACATCCCCACGCCGGAGATGCTGCGGGATGCGAGGACGAAGGGCCTGAGCTACCGCCACGTGGTGCGTGCTGCGACAGGGGTGGCGGCGACATCGTCCTGCGCCCCGAGCACGACAGCGGTGAGGGAAGAGGTGCAGTCGCCTACGCGGCTGCTGCAGAGGCATCTGACGTGTTCGGTGAAGCCGATGCTGCTGGGTCCGGGGCATCCACTGTACCACACGGACGGCGGGATGAGCACCGTGCCTGAGTGGACGGACCACCTTAGCGTCGTGACGATCTCCAGTCCTGGCGCCGGTATGTACCCCACTGCTGTGTGCCATGATGGAGGACTACGCACTGTGGATGGAGACATTCCGCCGACCCTAAAGGAGAGTGGGAGCCCCCGTGAGTGAGGGCGCAGGGCGGAGGTAGAAAGGGATGAGCGGTGCGTGTGGGTATTGGCACTCGCCTCCCTCACCACCCACTCGCACCCACAGAGCTTCTCTTGCTACTTATCCACCGCGGCGCACCCACGCCTGATGGCCCCCCTCCCCCTCCTTCCCCGCTCTCTCTCTCTCTCTCTCTCTCTCGGCCTTCGTCTCTCCGTTAGTCCTCCCCTCTCCCTTCCACAGAACTGCGGTTCGGCTCTCGCGTTTGGCTGAGTCCCCATATCGATGCGATCTCACGCAGCTGTATGCGCGCGTTGGTAGTGGAGGTGGCGATGGGGGCCCTCGTGGTGATGGACGGCGGCGGTGGATGATGCAATAGGCGCTAGTTTTTTAAATCGTGCTCCGGCTCAACCCCCACCCCTCTCTCCTTCCCACACTCGTCTCCACCCGTGCGAGCAGCTCAGCAGAACGAAGGGGATGGGGAGAGACAGAGCAGTGCGGCTGTCGTTGTGCTACGCACAGCGGCAACGTCGCATCGTCCGCAAGTGGAAGGACAGAGCGTGCGGCAGCAACAGAAGATGTGCGACACGCGCCCACGTGTTTGCTGAGAGGCAGTCTCGCTTCTTCGTGTCGTCGTCAGCAGCGGCAGCAGCAGCATCATCATCAGCAGCGCAGTCGTCGTCGTCTCTCCGCATTTCTTTTTTGCCTTTCCCCGTTCTTCGTTTCCCTTGTCGTGCTGGTGAGTGCGCGTTTCTCCCTCTCTGCGTCTGTGTGCCTTCTTCAAGGCTGTGGGCGGAGGAGTACAGCCTGTGCCCACGTAGAGGGAACGCACGCACGCGAGAGGGACCCCAATGCAGTAGTTGCACCTTCAGCCTGCGACCCCTCTCCCTTCCCTCTCCCTTTTCCCTTGGGCATGTGCACGACACACCACTAGTCGTATCGAACCGTGCACCTAGACGCGTTCACGCTGGTGTCTGACGTTGGCGCCTCTGCTGCCGCTAGTGTCCCTTGGGCACCCTTCTTGCTTTCTCTTTCCCTCTCTCTCGCACCTTCCCTATTGTCCTTCATGGGGAGGGGGAGGGAGGGAGGGAGGGAGGGAGGGAGGCGCGGAGTAATGTGATCAGGAGCCCTCTCCCTGTGATTTGTTGCCGTGCTCCTTTCTTTCCCATCTTCATCACGAACGTGCGTGTTGACTGGAGTACCTTCCCCTTCTCTTACCATCCTCCTCTCTCTGTTTCTCCCCCCACGCCTCACCCTTGTGCGTGAGTCTACGCTGGTCTCCATCCTCTTTCGCCCACCGTTCGCCCACCACCTGCGAGTGACTACGGCTCCTCTCATTCTTGTCTGTTATTGTCTCCCAGAACTCTTCACCCCCTCCCGCCCTCTGACCGCCATCAGCACCTCGGCGCCCTGCACCTCCTCTCTCGCCCTCTCCCGTCACCGACTCCACCCAATTCAGCAGACGTTTGCGAAGACGTCAACGCTCTCAGGGCCCTTGTGGAGTACGTCCGTCTTCACGGTATACGCCACCTGCAGCGATACGTGGCGAGTGGCTTCACTCTTTCTCTTGTGCGGTCCCCTTGTCAGCCCAAACGAGAGAAGCACAAGGAAACCAGACCAACCCCAAACCTCCTTAGAGAGGAAGTGAGCCGTCCTCTCGCCGCGAGGCGGTGCCGCTGCACTAGGTGGTACCCACAGCAGCAGTCAAGGGAAAAGCCCGCTGGTTCACGAGTGGCTCTATTGCCCCCCCCCCCTTCCTCTCTCCAGTTGACCAACATTCGTGGGAGACGTTGATTAAGGCAGCAGTGCGACGAACGTGCGTGTGCGTGTGCACGACATGAGACGGTCTGTGCGTACATCACACGCCTCTTTACCTCTTCGCTGTTAACGCTGTTTTGCTTTCTTTACTTTCTGCTCGTGCTCTTCTTCGTCCTCGCTCAGCCTCCGCCTACCCCGTGTGGCTCGCAGGCTGAGACTCGTGCACGGACGACACGACATTGGTTCCTACGACGCACAGACACACAAGGGCATACGTACGTGCGCCAGCGGTGCTCGGCTTTCCTCCTTACTTTAGCCCCTCTTCCCGCTTGGTGATTCTGTCAGTTTCTCAAAATTTCTCTTCTCTTCTCCCTCCTCCGCTCGTGTGCGCGGTGTTGTGTTGCTTCCCCCCTCAACGTCTTCTTCACCTTCTGCTCTCCAGCGCATACACAGCGTAGGCGACACACTTACCCAGTCCACTCAGGGCTGGCAGCATACGCCACAAGAACCCCCCCCCCCCACACACACACACGTCCAGTAGTCAGCTCCCTCGCGTGTTGTGTCTGGCGGAAGGTCTTTGACTTTCCCCTTCTCTCTCTTTCCTTTACCTCTTCATTGTGTTTTGTCCCTCAGCAGAGGTCAAACGCGCCACCTACGCGAGTGAGTAAGTGAGTGTATCTGCCTGTTCGTCTGCCCCTCCGCCTCATCGTCTTCTCCTCTGTGTTGTTCGTGACTCTCTTCTCGTCCTGCGACGTGGATGCATCGGGTGACGGTCGCTGAGCCTCTTGCGTCTGCACAGTTGTGTGAACATGGTGCGTGTGGTACCGCTTCGCTTATTTTCATTCTGGGCTCTACGAGACGAGAGGCGCCCTCCTCCCTCTCCTCCTTCAGCACGTCACCGACGTGTGTGTGTGTGTGTGTGTGTGATTGACGCTCTCTTTCGCTTCTTTCCCCTTTGGGTTTTCTTTCCTCCCCTCTTTGCTGTTGAGACAGCGGGGTGAGCTCTGCGCAGCGGTAAAACGTGTCTCGCACAGCCTCTCCTCCGTCTCTCTCTCTCTCTCACCCACACGGACGTGTGGGTGGCGTGCTTGCTTTGGTTCGTGCAGTGCATCACCCTCAGCTTTCTTCTTTGTGCCTTGACCGAAGGGTGTGTCGCTTCCCGCCGCCCATGTCCGGTTCACAGCTTGACAGCACCGCCGCGAGTAACGGGATGTCACCCACTTCGGTTTCCTCGACCTTCGCCGCGTCACTGCCGCCGATCCCGTCGTTATCAGCGACGAAAACGCCATCCTCATTGGCGGTGTTGGCGCAGCGGCAGCTCGACTTACCACTATCACCACAGCGCGCTCCTTTTTACCATATCGACTCAACTGCTGATGACCCGCTCGGTTCCGATCAATTATACACACAGCGAAGCAACTGTGCGCTGCTGGACGCCGTTCATCATGCCAAGGCCGCATCGAAGCCGGTGCAGCATGTCGCACAGCAGGAGCGCCGCGCCAGTGATTCTGATTCTTCTTCCTCTTCCCCTCCCGCCACAGTAGCGCGGTTGGCAAGCCAGAGTGTCGACACCACCTACTCCACTTGGTGTGTGGACCACGATGACGCAGCAGCCTACGCGAAGTCTTCTCCAAGCACCGCAAGAGCAGCGACGACCTCCATGCACACCGAGGTGGCTTGTGCATCAGGAGATGGACTGCCGCCCCTACCAACGCAGGATCAGTCAAGCTCAGAGGGTAATGTTGACTCTGCCGCTATGCAGGCCCGCACAAAGACCCTAAGCCACACCAAGGGTGTTGGCACATCCAACATCACTTCCTCTGCGATGACTGTCTGCTGCAGTGGCATCGCGGCAGATGCTACAACGGTGGCGATCATCGCTACTCAGCACAGCCCTTTGTCTCTTGTCAATGCGAGCAGTGATGCATCACCCACCCCAACCAGCATGGGGAGCCAGGCGCCTTACTCGCCGCTCAACCCAACGTCGATCTCCCTGCAACCGGAGGCGGGTGCAAAAGGCCCACTAAATACTAGATCGCGGGACTCTGCAGAGCAGCAGCCCAGCGGTGATGGGGGCCTGACAGCGATGACAACGACGTCGACCGCCACCGACACGAGGACAGCGGCAAATGCATTGCCTCGCACGATGTTGCCTGTCCCGATGCCGTGCCCCCCAGAAGGGAGCCCAAGGCATTGTCGTCTCGAACAGAGCCGCTGATGTTCCTGCCGGGCGATGACTCACCGCAACGTAACTCCACAGTGATGTCCGAAGCGGCAGAAGCCCCGTTCGTGCCCCGCCGGGAAAAACGGCGTCCACCGTCGCTGTTTGCAGGCCTACCGATGACGGCGGCATATTCAACCGTCGCCATCCGACCTGTGCTGATCCCGCCAGCTGTTGGCAGACTGGAGGATCGATCACTCACGCAGCCAGCGGCCGCCCTGATGCATCCGTGCGCGGCGCAGACAATGCAGCCGACCTCTCCTCCCCTTCAAGCCAACCAGCTTCTGCCCAGACAGCTACAGCGGCCGTCGGCGCCTCCGCTGCGCACGTCTGGCTGGCTCAGTCCATTATCGAGTAACCTCGCTTCATTGGCGTTACCGACGAACCACGACGATGCCGGTGGCGAGAGGGGCACCAGTGAAGGGCGGCTGAGCACGTCCGTTACCAGACAAGAGATGGACGGGGTGATGGAGGCACCGCTGCCCACGAAGCTTGCCATCTCTGCGCCTGCGCCTGTAAAGCAGGTCGCAGCCTTCTTGTCCATGACCTCACCACCGCTTCGATCCTGCCGGACAACCTACCCGATCGGGGCTCAGCAGCCCCGAGCCGCGTATGAGAGCCAAAAGAGCCTCAGCGGCAGTGGCTTCTTTACTGGTGACACCAGTTCATCGATGGCGGCTCACTGCAGTGCGGTTGAGGCCACCGCCCCGGCAGCCGCCACAGCAGGCTCGACGCCGCTGAGTGCGACGGTGAACCACTACGGGCCTTTCTACACAGGCTACACGTCCGCTGCCACTGGGAGTGAGGATGGCGGGCTTGGTGGTACTGCCACATTGAACACGACACCCCTCGCAGGCTACAGCACCTTGGGCGGGTTTGCCAGCCGACTTCAGCCGCCATCCGCAGGGCGTCTACAGGTGACTGGCATGAGTGGTGGGGTTCCTGCTGCTGGCGGGGTCCTGTCGCCTCTTTCTCCGGCAGCTGCCGTGGCAGCTCCCAAAGCACGCCGCTGCCCACCGCCGCCGCTGTTCTTTCGTCTTCGTTCCCCAGTCGGCCCAGCGTCGCTCAACACCATTATCAGTACCAACGATATAAGCGGTGACGTGGCCTCTCCTGGATCAGCAGCGCCGTGCTCTACAACGAGCCAAGCAGTCAATTCAGCTACCGCTGCTGCCGCTACCAGCGCCGGTGCCTCCTCCTCAGTGCTGACCACTCCTCCACTGAATCCGCGGTCAATGACAATAACCATGAACAGTGGTAGCACAGCCGAATTGGTGGGCACCATGGCGGATCAAGCCGCGCGTGGAGGTGGCTGCAACCCCTCGGCCATGCCCGCTCGATGGGGCCCTCTCACCCGCGCTCACCACGGCATCCTACACCAGAACTTGAATACCTTTCCCCTTAGCACTCGTAGCGGCAGCGCTAGTGGCCCCCTCGTACGCGTTTCACAGGATCGTCGCACCCTCGTCGCAGGGCTGTTCCGTGTGTCGCCGGACGGCTGCCTCACGGTGCGCAACATGCTTCTTCTCAACCCACCCGTATCGACGCCGGCAGCACGACTGGCAGAGCGGGCGGGCCAGGCACCTATGATAGTTTTATAGGCAGCACTGCAGACAGGACTGGCACTGGTGGCGGCGGGAGTCTACCGCTGCAGCTGCTGCACCCTCAACGATCCATGACCAACTACTCGCCCTTGAGCTGCAACGGCGGCCTCGCGGGACGCATGCAACTGCTTGGACCCAGCGGCGGCCTCGACCTCGGGGGTGGTGGGGGCGTTGGTAGCAGCGCGGGTGGACTAGGCCTCATGACACCGAGCACAACCGTCTCCGACTGGTACTCGCCTAGCCCGTATCACGGCGGTGGCGGGTGGGCCAACCGACGGAATACGCTCAGCAACAACGGGGCTGGCGGAGGCACCAATACCGTGACGAACGCGTCTTTCACGCTCTTCTCTACCAGCATGGATACACCGTTTAGCCCGATCATGTACTCGATGGATAGCCAGCAACTGGCACTGCCGAGTTCCCTTGGTGGGCACTGCGATAGAGCCGGTGCTGCTGCTGGGCAGCCGCCGCGGTCCCTGAGCGCGGTACGCGAGGACATCGCCACCTCTCAGTTCCTCAGTGCGAGCGGCGCCCCACAGCAGCAGCCGGGGCAACACCAAGAATTTCTGCATGGTGCGCATCATGTGACAGAGGCCACTGCATCGCCTACCCGGCCTCTCGACTTCGGTGTGCTGAGCAGTGGTGGCACAGCAGTGATGCAGCAGCAGGTGAGCCTGCCTAACTTCACTAACGCTCTCGGGCGTTCTCCTGGTGGTGGTGGTGGCACCACGCACCACACGCAGCTGCGGCGTCAGGTGAGCGGAGGTTGGCTGCCAGGGGCGCTTGCTGCGACGAACGCGGCCTCGCCCCTCACGTTTGTGAGCGCAGATAGTCCAGGGAGTATGTTGGGCACTGGCGCTCTCACAGACACCGACACGGTGAGCACGCTGCTGCTGCCCTACATGGACATTCTAGCCTGGCGAGGCGGGATGGCCTGGGCAACCGGCGGCAGCTGCGTTGGCAGCCCTTCGGTACACGCGAATCCCGGCGGCTTCCGCACCACCGCGGCAGCAGCAGCAGCGACGGCCGCCACCGCCTCGATGATGCCCAGCTCAGGAACAACTCAGGCCACGCCATGCACATCGCTGCCGCCTAATGTGGTTCGGCTACGTGACCTCGACATCCTCTCGACGACAGTCGGCGAAGGCGCCTCAGCGATGGTGTATGTTGCGATACACAAGCCTACCGGCCGTCGCCTCGCCGTGAAGCGGGTGGACCTCTCCCCGCTATGCCTGGGCTGCCCCTCACCGTACCTGCGCAGCGGTGCCGTTTCGAACGCCCGCATCCACCAGCTTCAGCGCATCGTGATCCGCGAGCTGCAGGTGCTGCACCTCACTTACCGCAGCCCATTTATGGTCAAGGTCTACAATGCCTTCTTCATTGCTGAGGTGGCGGCGCTGGACATCGTGATGGAGTTTATGCACTACGGCAGCCTCGACCACCTCGCCGACTCCTTACAAAAACACGCGCGGTTGACTCGAGACTCGCAGCAACAGCGGCACCGGCTGCTAACCGGCGACGACGACACTGACATCGATGGCGACGGTGAAGGTGACGGTCATAGCAGCCGCTGTGGCAGCACATCCACTGCTCCTTTGCTCTGTGACACCCTCGAGGCTTCGCATTTTGCCGACGAGTCGCTGAAAGCTACCTTGGCGACCGGTGTCGGAAGGAGCGACACCAGCGGCGGCAGCGAACAGTGTCCGTCTGCGGCCTTCACCTCACCTAAGCTGCTGGACTCCCGGCGTACTTTCTCAGGACCGATACCGTCAGTGGCGCTGGTGCTGCGTAAGTTTAGCGTCACCGGCACTAACGGTGGTAGTGATTCGGATAGCACGGCAGACGGAAGTGGTGTGTTGAATCACCACGCGACTCTCAGGTACAGGCACATCTACGACGCGAATGAGAGTCTTCCGCTCGACTCATACTCGGTAGAGAGCAACTACGGCACCGACGACCTGGAGTCGGACGACGGTAGCGGTCTCGTTGAGGAACCCTTCGGCGTTACAGAGCGCCTGGTTGCCGTTGTGGGGGAGCAACTGCTGCGCGGTGTCCGTGACATGCACTCCCGCGGCTACATCCATCGCGACATCAAGCCCGGCAATGTCCTCGTGAATGAGCACGGCGTCGTGAAGCTCAGCGACTTCGGGCTATCGCAGCGTTGCGACGGCAGCGGCATTGGTATCAAGAACCACATGCTGTCCTATGTGCCCGCCGCCTCTGTCGCCGCAACGCAGTCTAACACACCGCTACATTCGCCGGCGATACAGCCGACAGGCGCACGCGCCCATCGTACACTGCTCGCTGGGCACGCTCACCGCGGCAGCATCGGCGCAGCCGCCAGCGGCCCATTCGGCAGCGGTGTGATTGGCACGACACCACCCGAGATGGCGAGCTCCGGAGAGGGGTTGATGCTCGGCGCCACCAGCAGCCTGCTGGCGCAGCACGATGGCATGGATGTTTTGGAGGCAGAGTCAACATCATCGGAGGAGGGCGCAGTAGAGTGGGGTGCTACCGGAAGAGGCAGAGGTGGGCTTAGCCCATCGTCGTCGTCCTCGTCTGACGGTGCCGAGAACTGCTGTGGTACCCAGAAGTACATGAGCCCTGAGCGCCAGCGCGGCGAGCCATACGGCAAGCCAGCTGATATCTGGGCCGTTGGCGTCACGCTCGCCGAGTTTGCGGTGGGCGAATACCCCTATGACCTCGAGGACGTCATCGACGAGTTCGACCGCGTGTCGCGGATGGAGAAGCCGGTGGATGTGCTGAAGTTCAACAAGCACCGGGCGGTACCGTTGGGCACAGTCTTCGCAGATTTCTGCCGACTGGCCACATTGCCGACGGCTTCGCAGCGACCGACAGCGCAGGAACTACTTGAGCACCCCTTCTTCAAACAGTGGCACCGTCCGTTCAACCTCAAGGACTACCTCGCTGCCCGCGTGCCCGTGCCGTCGAACCGGCTGAAGGAGGACTACCTCGCGAAGCAGTGCAAGCCCTCGCAGGAGTGGCCGCAGCCAACCAGGTGGTCAAGCTAAAACACGCCGGTGCGCCGACGCAGCACCGCCCCCCGGCCTTCCACACGCACGCACGGACTTGTACCTCTTTTGGCCATGCGTGAGGGAGGGAGGGAGGGGGGGCGTGCTGGTCCGTGGATGGGAGATGACAAGGGTAGCTGTGCGTGGCGCGGTATACGTGTGGGTGTCTCTCTCGCTTTGTGCGGTATGGGGTTGCCTGCACAGCGTACGGTCTCTCGGAGAGTTCGTGAGGAAAGTAAAAGGCGTATCGGCTGGGCTTAGCGTCGTCGTGTGCGACCGTGACGGTGTGTGCGTGTGCGTGTGTGTGTGTGCCAGCCGAGTGCGCAGAGCAGCACGAGAGATGAGGACGTAAGCGCCGACAAACGCAAATAGGGGCCACACGCCCGCGCGGAGGCTCCTGATGGCGGCTGCTATAAAGGGCGTGCATGCTCGTGCACTTAGGTTGAGCCCGTCTTCAATTCCTTTGGTTCCTATTCCCCCCCCTCCCCTCCCCCCCGCTACTCGCTGACAGGTCGGACCGCGTCGATGGTGAGGGCGTCGAGCACCGGCAGGCAAAAGGGGGAACGCCTCTCCCCTCCCCACTTTAGCGGTAGACGGCAGACATGCGCAGTGCACTGGCGAAACACCATTGAAGGGTGACTTCTTTCCCCTCTCCCCAGAGGGCACGAAGGCCCGCCGGCGGTGGTGGTGGCGCCGGAGAAGGCGACTTCACTCTCCTTTAGTCCAACGTGCCGGCGTGTCTGGTGCTCTTTCGTGTGTGGGCCCGTAAAGGCGGTAGCTGGCGGGGGTCGTCGTGGTAAACGGCGCTGGCGCTCTTCACCAGAGCTTTTCTTGGAGGGGAAGGGGGGCTGCTGAGGGCTACTCTGACAGCCTTCACTCTGATTTCCTTCATTTTCTCCTTCTCCACTGTCTCTGACTCTGTGCGTTGTTGGTGTTGCCCACATGCATGTGTGTGACCATCACCAACCACGTCCCTGCCGGGTGTGGGTGGGGAATGATGGACATGTTCGCCTTCGCCTTTCCTCTCAGCTGTGTGCTGCCACGCTGCAGTGTTAAGGAAGGCGTGCAAGGGAACGAAGCGCCTCCGCCTCGCTTCCCCTTCCCGCTCTGCTGTCCGTAGTGTTGCTCTGCGCTCTCTCCCTCTATACGGCTGCTCATCCACCTTCATCCCCCCTCTCTCTCCCCCTAATACACGCTTCACGCTGCGCGTATGCGAGTTTCGGCATTCACGTATCGGTTCTTGCGACGCCCCTGGCAGCACTGCGAGTGGCCTGTGTACACCTGCTGAGGCAAAGTCTTCTGAAGAGCACAGGCGATGCTTCGCTTCACGAAGCGGCTCGGCGAACACGTCGCAATGTCCGCTAGCGTTGGCTTCCCGGTGTATAAGGAGACGCCCAATTTCTTCTGGCGCCAGCGAGTTCGTAACTTCCGCCGCCGCGGACCTCTCGGGAAGCTCGCAACGCTGGTTGGCTACGGAGCTGCCAGTGCTGGCGTGTACGTGGCCACCTGCTTGGTGGTGCGCACTGTTCACCAGCCCACTGTCGACGCGCTCTTCGCACCCGGCAGGGACTACACCCTGGAGGAGTGGAAGGACGTCGAGCCGACGCTGCAGCCCGGCGACATCATTCTCATGCGCGGAAGCGGGCCTGTGAGCTGGTGCATCACGACGCTGCAGTTCATCTTATCCTTCTTGAAACCCGCGGCGCTCCGTTACTCTCATGTGGCGGTGGTGGTGGCACCTGCAGTGATCGAGTACGTTAGCGACGACAAGGGCGAGGCCAGCGTGCCCACCACGACCCGGCATACCGAGGCGGGGGGAGCGGTCTTGTCCTCGAAGGCGTCGGCTTTATCCGCTCCTGCATACCGGGTATGCAACCTCAGCGAGGTTTTCGAGCGAGGCGCTGAGCCGGCTGCACCGGGACATGGCCGCCAGGTGCCCACGGCTCCGGCTCGCTCGGTTCACGAGCAGCTTCGTGCGGAGGAGGCGATGCTGCACAGCCGCCCTGTAATTCGCCGCGGCGCCGTCATCCTCGAGGCGATGGACAACAAAGAGTTCGACGTGGTGGACGTAAAGGGGAACGTGACGTACGACGCGGTGCAGCTCGTCGAGGCATCGCGGCGGCTGCTGTCGATGACGCCGTCTGGCGTACCGGCCTACCACTACTTCGCCGTTCGCCGGCTGCACAACTACGACCACACACCGGAGCGAGAGAGGCGGCTGGCGCGCTTCTGCGAGGAGAGTGAAGGGCGACGCATGGACTCAAGCTTGCTGTACCCGCTGGCCTTTCTATGGCCGCGACTCCATACCCGGATCCATCCACTACGGCAGCTCATCACGGGCGAGGTCTCCTGTAGTGAGTTGATTGTGGAGCTGTACCAGGAGCTCGGGGTGGTGGAGCGGCGGTGGCGTTGGGTACCACTGGATCCCGATACCACTGCCCTCGTGCCGACCCCCTCGAATGGGGCTCCTCGACAAGGGAGAGCGAGGAGCGGCGAGCAAAGCGGGAGGAGCGTGGAGGTGCCACTTCCGCCGCCGACTCTGGCGGACGTGACGGACGATCGCCGCAGTCGGAGTTTACATGTGTACGACTACGTCTACGGTCGACTCGACGCGCGTGCCAAGCGGCCTGTCATCACACGCGATCGCCCGCTGTTGCCCGACACGTCCGTTGTGGAGAGCAGCGAGGTGATCGCCGCTGCTGACGTACGGCTTCGCTCTGGCAGGGCTCGACTTCACCTGTCGCGGGAGCACACGGACCGTATGGCAGGTGTCACCAGCGATTACGACCGCACTGCGACTGGCGACACCGAGGAACCCGCCTGCCGGCAGACGAAGCGGCACGCGAGGGCGACATACCATGTTGACGAGGCGGTGCCGCCGATTGTACTGCGGGCCGGTGACACGTTCAGGGGCGTGGATGATCGCGTGTACCAGCTGCAGTGGTACTATGAGCACAGCAGCGTTGCAACGTGCCCCTACCATTTTGCAGAGGGCGCTGGGGAGTCGATGCTCCACTTCGCTGCTGATCTTAACCTTGGCCGCGAGTCGCACATGCGCATTGTCCGCGAGGAGGACGCGCTGTCGCGTGCAGTGGAAGCGAATTAGGCAGCACAGCCCCCCCCCCCCCCCCCCCCCCCCCCCCCCACACACACACACACACACACACACACGCGCACACACACGCGCCCAGCGACGTTAAGGGTCGCCATATCAAATGCGGCTCCGACGACGGAGATGCGCATTTTGGGGGCGCACTCGAAGACGCGACGGTTCGAATGGAGAGAGCGAGACGGGGGGGTATTCCCATTCTTGTGCCTACTCAACTGAGCTCAACATGCACAGAGCGAGCGTGTGTGAGCTGGCAGTGTGAGTGGTGTGACTTCTGCACAGTCATGCAGAGTACGCGCAAGCAGCTGCCTTACCCCCATCTCCTCACCTTACCTCAACTAACCTGACGTGTCCTTGGCAACCGCGATGATGCCTGCCACGCATCTCGTCCTTCCTCTTTCCTCCCTGTTTGCCTCTCCTCGCTCCCACTCCACCCACTTCACTGTCGTTGTGCTGTTGCTCTTCTCTGGCAACCACATCCTTCACGTACATACACCCGCTAATCGGGGGTGCGGTTACACTACTGCACCCATCCTCTCTGCACATCAATGCGTGTGTAGCTGCTCAGCTGCTCCGTACCCAGCCACATCACCACATCACCGCACACACAAACTTTCTCTCCTTCGCCCCGTGCCTACGCATTCGCATAGCGGATAAAGGGAGCCAACGTCAGGAGTGTGTTTACCCCCACCAACCTCGGTTGCAGGCAAACACGCAGAACAGAAATGTCCACGCCCGCCACCACGACGCAGGCGTTCAGCCTCAAGACGCGCCAGCCCATCGCCGACGAGGATGCCCTTCTCACGGAGGAGGACCGAATCTTGAAGCAGGCGACCAAAGGCGAGGACTGCACGACACGCCGTCGCGCCTGCAAGAACTGCGTGTGCGGCCGCGCTGAGCTGGAGCGCAAGCTTGAGGCGGAGGGCAAACTTCCACCGGAGGGCATCACGATGCCGCCAGGTGGGTGCGGCAACTGCGCTAGAGGCGATGCCTTCCGTTGCGCCAACTGCCCCTTCCTGGGCCAGCCAGCCTTTGATAGCACAGAGGATGGAAAGGTGAAGCTCAACCTCACAGATGACATCTGAGGATGCGTGTGCGTACCGGTGTGCTTGTCGGGCCATTTCGCCCACCTCTTATTAGCCTCACTTTCCTTTGCCGGCCCACATATCCCACAGGTGGTTGGGTGGCCATCACACCTCTTCACGGCTGCTTCTCCGCGGTAACGGAAAGACAACGGTAATGAGCAAATCCCCCCTTTTTAATTTTTGTGCCTCTGCCGCGCGCGCGCGCTCTCTCACCTTCTGGTGTGCGACGTTGGTGGCGTGCACGCGTCTGCATGTGTGCCGGGTGGTGCTGCGTGTCTCTACTTCGTCCACCGTTGTCGTCGTCCCTCCCTCTCTCTCTCTCTTCTCTTCTCTCCTCCCTCGCACTCTCGCACTCTCGCTTGCTCTCCGGCGCGGCTGATCATCACCCACGCGCCCGCACGTACTCCACCACTCTCCCACGTGCGCGCTCATGCGCTGTCAATACACTCCGCTCGTGTATAGAGTCGTGAGGTGCGTATTGCGCAGCACTGCCAGTCATTGGGAATTTTGATCGTCTATCATTTCTGTTTTGTTGCTTTCAGGGAAGAGGCCATCACTCAGCACCTCCACACCCAAACGCACGTCACTCAGCGCACGCCTACACACCTACGCAGAGCTCCACCCGGTCACGGCAGATTGTACAGAGCAGCAGCAGCTCCTCGCTCTTCTTTGAGCGCATCCCGCACCTTCGCGCTCAGCGCATATCAACAAGATGCGGTGCTTTCGTGCTTTATGTGCCCGTACGGACATTGTCGAACTCCTGGTGCGCAGGGGCCGACTGGCCGACATCCAAATGCTGAACTTCTTCTCCATCCACTTAGATCGCGAGATCAGCGCCGCCACCACTGCTGCCGCAGTGCCAACATCGACACCAGAGACCAGCAGCACGGGCAGTGGTGAAGAGTCAGTGCGCCCCGCGAAGCAGGCTGAGAAGGCAGCGGTAGCAGCCGCGACGTCAGATACGAAGAGTACGGAGGCTGCTGCGGCAGCGGAGGCGGGGGCGCAGCGCGTGCAGAAGCTCGAAGCGAAGAAGAAGGCGTGGAAGGACTTCCGCGACCGCAGTGATGTGGTTCGTCAACTTGCCACTAAGGAGGGCCCCATTGCGTGGCTGAAGGAGGTGTACAGCGGCGATGATAAGTGGTCTTCGTATTTCACAGCGGTGGGTGCCGTAGTGACGCACGCGGGTGATGGTGTGCCGACAAAGCTAAAGGCGAGTGGCATGGCCACTGCGGTCTGCAGCGGCTATGCGCAGATCGCAAAGATGGCGGCCGGTAGCGAGGGAGGCCAGTACCGTCAGCACGGCCCCACCTCTGTTACCCCCGCCGCACATGCGCTGGCAAAGTCAATCCGTGTGATCCTTCGGCTGGAGGGCGGCAAAGGTGTCGCGCCGAAGTACGTCATGGGCTCCGTGCTGCTCAATCAGCCTGGTGCAGTGGAGCAGAGAATTGTGAACGGCGTGTTGCAGGTGCGCCTCGACAACGCCGACGCTGTTCAGTGCGAGTCGCTGTCCGTAGAGCAGGTGACTAGCTACCAACACGTGCTGGTCACCACGGCTTACAGCGCTATTCTGCGCAAGATGGCGGAGATTGGCGCGCTGCACGCCACGAACACGGAGCGCTACGACGGACTGCTGATCCGAAACCCGGCGGTGCAGATGCGACTGGCACAACTCGCTTGCTTCCGCTACGGCATCGACTGCTTAACTGACTACGTCGTGGGCGACCCTGAGGTGACCGACGGTGATGACGCCGCTGAGTCCTTCAGCAGCTTTTCGGAGCCGCTGCAGATCCCCTTGATGGAGTCCATTATGCTCAGAATCTATGCAGAGCACGCTCTGATGGACGGCATCGATGGCATGTGGGAGATGGTACGGGACACCTCGCTCGTCGAGGCAGTGCCCCACCGCAGCAACCCAACCAAGCTAATCGACTATCCATACATTGCGGAGCTCTTCAACTCCCCCAAGTACCTCCTCACGTCCTCGAATGGAACCACGGAGGAGCAGTCGATGACCTTCCTGTACCCCCTATTGGCGCAGTGTGGTTCCTCCGGCAGCGGCGCAGGCGGCTCTCGTACAGGCATTCGCGGCATGCTCGAAGGCTTGATTGGGTTGACGGCCGGCCACAGCTATGGTAGCGTGCGTCTGGCGGCACCACATGTGAACCTGACGGACTTGGCCAAGACGCTTGAGCTTGACGTTGCCAAGCTGCTGAACGTGATCTCGACTGAGAAGGGCAAGATGGATCCAGGCTTCGTGATCAGCGTGGCGAAGTACATCTCCGAGATACTGGCCAACCTCGCCGTCATCTACCGCTGCACCGCGGCGTTGAACGTTGATGAGGAGGGCCGCGGCCATCGAGAGTGGTTACTGGCACAGGCGTTTGGCGGCTCCTCGGCGGTGCGCCGTCAGCGAATTTTGGATGGCTACATCATGGAGCATGCGGCGACGAGTGCAATCAGGAAAAGCAATAGCCTCGACCACTACTCGACGCACCCGATTGAGCTGATGAATGCGTCTCCGCGGAATGCGAAGGCATCGTCGACGGATAAGGCGGCGTCCACATAATAAATTCCGTATACTGTGCGAGACGGCGGCGGCAGAGGGTGCGGTTTGTGTAGGTGGCGAATAGTAGGTGGTGGACGCGGTCGGCAACAGTTCGGCGCCCTTTCCATTGCTGTCCTCAACGCCCCTTCTCTCTCGCTCTGCTCATCATTAGGGGTGTGGAGCAGGAGCGCACGAAGGCGACGGATGCTGCTGGCTGCGGCTGTACTGGAGATGGTGGTGATGGAGTCCGTGGGTATGCTGATGCTGATTGACGTTGCCCTCCTGTCCTTCTCTGTGCTGTGAACCAGGGAAGCGATGGACGCATTCGCACGCCGTCTTGTCGTTTCTCCATTCCCCCCCTCTCTCATACGTACGCACATCTGGAGCGGAAGGACGACGCCAGCACGCGCGAAGTATGCGCTGAGAGGGAGAGGGAGAGAGAGAGGGGAGAGGGAGGGAGGCAGGCGAGGCGGGGGAGAGAGCGGTGCGGTGGGCGCGGCGGTACTCTGCTTGCCCACTACAGGTGTGCGGCTCTTTTTTCCCCTCTGGTTTGGGGCCCTTCATACACCATCTTCGCCCCCCCCCCCTGCAAAGCGTTCGGTTCCCCATTTAACGACCGCAGAAATCAACAAGAGTGGAAGCGACGGGTCGAGCACGTGCTCGCACGTGCAGAATGGAAGACGCCATCGCCCATCCCCGATGGGAGGCCTGTGGAATGTGCGTGCCGACGGGCACTGCATGGCGTGACGGCATGCGACGTTCTTCACACCTGCGTCAGTGTGCCGTGTTCTGCTCAGCTGCGAAAGCTGCGCACTGCTGCTCGCTTTCTTTTCCCCCTTCCTGTGTTTCTTTGCTTAGTGCGTCTGGCTCTCCAGCACGGACACTTTACTGGACGCTCGCTGCTCCTGGCCGTTGTATGCACATGCCAACGGCCCCACACTTCTTCTCACAGGAACGCAGCAATCAGTCTCAGGTTCTGCCCTCTGCTAGCTCAAGACGAAGATGTCGCTCTTCTCTCTTCCCCCGGACAAGACGGACCCGCTGCCAGAGCCTGGAGACGCCGAGGCACGGCGACGTAAAGGGAGTGAAGACATGAAGTCTTGTTGCCGCCTTACCGCAGCAGAGGAGCTACGCGGTCACCTGCTGGACTGCGTCAGCCTCTACGCCTCTCGTTTCGAGCACAGCGCCGTCGCTCTCGCGTGCATTGGGGCGCTTTTTCCGTCGTCGTCGTCATCAGTACAGAACGATGCACCTCCCGACACCCTGATGGTGAGCGACGCAGAGGATGGTGAGCTGCGCTCAGCAGGTGGCGCCGTTGACGGCTCTACTGTGGCTACCGTATTGTTCATTCATGTTGAGGCCGGATTGGGCACTTGTCGTGGCGCCGCTTGTGAGGGCGACGGAGAAGCCGTGACAACGCTGCTGGGGGTTGTTGTCGCCTTCCAGTACTGGCGAGGCTTTTCTTGCGTTGCTGAGCGTCGTTACACCTCGGCAGCGGAGGCGCAGGACGAAGCAGCGGCCCTGGAGAGCATGAATCTCACCGTGTCTGAGGTGCTGAAGTTGCCGCAGTGGCAGTTAATTAGCGAACGAGCGGCGCAAGAGAGCGACCACACTGATCTCAGCCCCATCCCGAGGGGCTCTAATACGTCGCAATGTTTGGTTGGTGGAGCGAAGACGGTGGCGCAATATGGCGCCGCCTACGAGAGTCTCATGGCGCTCGTGGTGAGCACTTATCTCTAAGCATAGGTATGCGGATGCCAACTTCTCCGCGTGCAAGATGACTGATTTCATTCCCCCCCCCCCCCCACACACACACCCTTCCTCCCTCTTGGTGGACCACCCCGACGCATCGAGGCAGGAGAGGCGGCGGCAGTGAGGGGTGATTAGCCCAGAGGGTTTCCTTTCGGCTCTCTTCATGTTTCTCTCGTGCAGTGCACCGCTATTCTGCTAAGCCTCTTTCTCTTTTCGCCTTTCTCTCTCCCCCACTCTCCACTAACCCTCTCTCCTTCTCCCATGCCGCTTCGGCAAGTATTCCCAAGCCGGCCCTCAGCGCAGCTCATTCTCCCCCGCTCGCTCTCTCTCTCTTGTTCGAGGATACCTTAAGGGCGACAAGAGGAGACAGAGCGAGAGCGCTGAGCTGAGCTGAGCTGAGGGATAATAAGCTCAAGTGATAGTCCGCTGCTCCTCTCTCTCTCTCTCTCTGGTGGTGTAGGGCTTTCTCTTTCGGCCTCGCACACCCACACCCACACACGCTCACACGACCACATGCACAGCGCCACCCTCTGACAGCCATGCCTGTTCTGCTCGTGTACTTCATCATCCTCGCCATCGCCGCTGGGGCCACTTTTGCGCTCTTTGGAGAGGTGGCGGAGGCAGACGTGGCGCCGACGGACGCGCTGGAGTTCTTTTCGGCTGCGACACCCAACTCCAGCAGCACCACGACGTCTTCGCTGTCCGCCGCTTCCTCGCCAGACGCAACCGCCGGGATGAAGGCCGGCGATGGCGACCGTAGTGTTTGCGAAAGCCATGCCACACCAGCCGATGAGCGCGGCATAATGCACATCAAGGCGCTGTTGATGAAGTGTGGCGTGCCACTTCAGCAGCAGGAGATGGTATCCTTCTTGGCCAGGCACTGCTGCATACTGCCGGTGAAGTCGCACACCGTCCGCGTGCTGAACCATCCCACCGCCTTCTACGAGGAGCTGAAAAAGCGCGTCATGGCAGCACAGCACTCCATCACTCTCTCAGCCCTCTACATTGGTGATGGGCCCCTTTCAAGAGCCTTCGTGGTGTGCTTGGAGGAGCGCGTGCGATGGGCTGCGGCAAGTGGCCACTCCTTCTCCATCACGATCCTGCTCGATTATAACCGCATGCAGGATCGAAAGAACTTGGTGTCGTTGAAGGCGCTGATGGAGCTGGCACAGAGGACGGCAAGCACGGCCTCGCTGCCCGTTGACGCAGCGTCAGCAGGAGCGAACGCGTCCTCGCTGACGGCACTCTCGTCACCCTCACTGGGTAGTTCTTCAGTCTTCGATGACAGCGAGCTGGGCGTCGCGGAGGGGGTCGATGATGGCAGTTCAGATGCCGCATTGGCTGCCACTACCACCACCAGCGCTGCTGCGTCGACCGGGGTGAGGGTGCGCCTCTTTCTCTACCAGAACCCGAGCAGGTGGAATCGACTCTTCGCCCCCCTCGGACGAGCCAAGGAGGCGCTCGGCGTGCAGCACACGAAAATATTCGTCTTTGACCAGCGCCACACCATCCTCACCGGGGCGAACCTCTCGGACGACTACTTCGCCACCCGCATGGATCGCTACATGATTGTGGAGGACAATACCCTCGTTGCGCGGTGGTTCACGCGGCTTGTGAACACCGTGAATCGCGTATCCCACCCCGTCGTCTGCCGCAAGGAGTTCGCGGAGCAGCTCCCCGGCGGTGGCGCTGCTCATGGAGGTCGTACGCCTAACAAGGGCTGTGGGCTGTGGCATGCTTCTCATGCCGCCTCGCCGTTTTCACGTGAGGCAGCAGCAGCTGTGAGCAGCTCCGCGCCGGCGCCGCTGCCATCTCCGGTAGCTTGGATGGTGGAGCGGGTGAGTCGTGCGGCGTCGCCGCTGTTGACGTCGGTGGTGCCGCAACGTGAGGGGTCGCCGACACTGCACCGCAAGAGCGACCTGGTGATCTTGTCAAACGCACTCAAGATTGACCCCTCCGCTGACACTGGGCGTTTCTGTGCTCGCACGAACTCCCTTCTGCATGACTTTGCCACATGGGCACGGCGGGTGTGCGCGGCGGAGAACGTTGATTGGAGTTGCTACGACACGTTCTTGTTTCCCACAGTGCAGGTGGGCCGTGCGGGGGTGTACCACGATAGCGTCGTGGTGAAGCAGCTGCTGCGGCTGTCCACCGCCGAGGCGCACATCTTCCTGGCCACGCCATACTTGAATATGCATGCGTCCTTCGTGGATGAGTTGTTGCGCGGCACGGGCTACGTGGACTGCATCACGGCGAGCGTGCAGACGAATGGCTGGAATGGCCAGGCGGGGATGGCTGGCCGCATCCCTCTCTTCTACCTGCAGCTCGAGCGCTCCTTTTATTACCTCATGAAGGCGTACAACTGCTTGCGTCGGGTGCACATCCGCGAGTTCTCCGTGAAGGGTTTGACCTTCCACGCTAAGGGCTTGTGGTTCGTGGGCCGGCGGTGCCAATCAGCCGCTGTCACCACCCCAGGCAAGGACGGCGAGGACGATGCTAGGCAGCACCACGACAGCCACGGCGCTGATGCCGCGGCTACAGACCCGTGCGCTCCGGAGGGCATCGCTGCCCCGTACCTTGTCGCGTACGGCAGCACCAATTATGGATATCGCTCCGTCCACAAGGACGTGGAGGCGGAGGCGTTTGTGCTAACCACGAACGACACACTGCGTGAGACGCTGCGGCAGGAGCTGCTCTTTCTCCTCCACAAGTCTGCGCCAGTCACGGAGACGCAGTTCGTGGGCACGGCGGTGGGCCGCTTCCAGCCTGTCATCTCGCTGATGGCTCACCTTGGCCAGGATTTCTTGTAACGCGCAGAGCATGCCGACCAGTGCTGCTTCTGGTGATTGACATTGTTGTCTACTTAGCACTAAAGCGAATCATTCGAGTGAAGCGGGAGAGGTCGGGGGAGGGGGGGGCGGAGGACGACGACGATGGAGAGCGAGAGAGGGAAGTGGCCGCTGTACCGACTGTCAATGTGGCCGCACCGTTTCTCTCTCCTGCGGATGTCGCTCTTCTTCTCTTCCTCAGGCGTAGTCTTCACTTCACGATCGGCTCTAAATAACAGCGGCAGCAGCAGCAGCAGCGTCGCACCCAAGTGAACGCAGAGACTTTGCACGCTCGCAGAGAAGGCGTGCAGTTACACAAGAGTGGCAGCGTGGCGGTTGTGTGACTTCAGTACCGTGACGTACAGGCAAAGGAGGGAGAGGGACCTAACTGCGGAGTTTGTCGTGGGACGCACTGTCCCCGTTTCCCTGCTATACTTCACTTTTCTATCCAGCATTCCGAAGCACGCGGAGACGCGACGACGTGTATATGCCGCTACTGCTCGGGTGTAGATGCGACAAGCCTGCGTGCCTGCTTGGTGACCTTCTTGGCTTGACTCACTCTTTTCTCTTCGCTCTCGGTTTCTCACGTTACCCGCACTCCTCTGTTCGCATTACCCACCACCGCACGTAGTCATCCATCCTTCCTCACTCCACCTCTTCGTAATTCGCCAGTTGTGCGCATACGGTGGCGAGCAGGACACGACAGAGACGCTGTCCCTCCCCTCTTCTCAGTTACCGCGTATGCGCATAGTGCATGCATCACCGATCTTTCTCTCCCTCCCTCCTCTTCTCCCTCTCTCTCATTTCCTGTGTGGGTGCGAGCTCTCCGCTGTCCTTTGCTCCTCTTCTCTCACGTACACACTCTTCCTCATTCCTTCATGCGTGTTGGTACCTCCGGGCGTCTACGCGTGTGACTCGCTCGCTCGCTCTCTCTCTTTCACTTGGTCACTCTCGCGCTTGCTGAGCTGTGCGGCACGCGCAGGTGCCAACGGACGGGGCTGCTGTGCGCATGCGCTCGCTTCAGTTTTTCTGCTTCTTCTCTCTCCTTGTTCCTCCAGGCCTTGTCTTGTGCTGTTGTGTGTCCCTCCCTCTCTCTGCACTACTACACGCACGCCTCTTCACCTGCCTTGACTTCTCCTCCAGCCGGCAGCGGCGCCTGCACACGCCGCGCATACCCACTAAGGCACGTTAAAGCGCACGAAACTGACAGAGAAGATGCGCGGCTCTGATGCAGTGACAGGGCCCGCGGCGAGGTGGCGACCGGTGCAGAATTCAGAGGCTGTGCGGAAGTACACGAGCAAGGCTGTCGCCCCGCATCCACCCGCGAAGGTCATTCTGGAAGACCACTCCCTCATCGAGGTATTCCGACGCTCGGCAGCGTTTCAGAGAATCATTTCCTACGTACAGGGCTGCAGCGAGGCGGTGGAGTCAACGCCAAACTACCAGCGCATGTCCACCACCGTGAATGACTGCGACGACACGGTGAAGTACCTCGTAGAAGACTATCTCCCTCGCCTGCATGACATTGCGACCGCGATCCCGCTGGAAGACATGGCTCAACAGCGCTTCGGCAACCGCGCCAAGCGCATATTTCACGAGCGGCTCGAGGAAACGGTGGTTGTCGACATGGAGAAGCTCGTTCGCACCTTTCCCACCTCCACAAGTCGTTCGGAGGAGGAGATCACCGTCATGGCAACGGAGTTGGCGGCGTACGTCATGGACTCTTTTGGCAACGCCACCCGCCTCGACTTCGGCAGTGGCCACGAGCTGCATTTTTTCATTGTGATTATGATCTGCCTTGAGGAGCACGGCGACTGCGGCGGGAGTCTGAAGGATGATCCGACGGTGCTCGTACCGCTCGAGGTCCCGCCACCACCGCCGGTGCCCCTGGAGGCGAGGGTGGAGGTGCGCAAGCGGCGCCAGGACTACATCTTCTTCATATTTTACGACTACATGCGTCTGGTCCGCTGTCTGCAGAAGCGCTACTCGCTCGAGCCGGCAGGGTCACACGGGGTGTGGGGCTTAGACGACTATCACCACATTCCCTACATCTTTGGTGGTGCTCAGCTCATCAATGCAGATATGCAGCCCGTGAAGCCGGCGGTCGATCAGGAGGCGACCGTAATCCACCCCAAAGACATCTGCGACCGCGCCAAGGTAGCGATGCTGAAAGACAACTACCTCTACTTTGGTATGATCGCGTGGATCTTGGAGAACAAGACTGGTCCGTTTCACGAGCACAGCAACATGCTGTACAACATCTCCGGCGTCGAGCACTGGGCGAAGGTCTACAGCGGCATGGTGAAGATGTTTGCCGCGGAGGTGCTGGGGAAGTTCAACGTGTCGCAGCACCTCCTTTTCGGTCGACATCTACAGTGGAACACAAAGACCGTCTGACGGGCGCCGTGCACCGTGCGGCGGCGGTGGAGGGGGCGAAGTCTCGGGAAAACACAGGCAGATTCCCGGAGCGCGCTTTTGGGTAGAGCGTAACGACTCCGATGCGTCGTGGCCTCTCTTTCCACAGCCACTGTCGTCGTCCCTCTTTGCCCGGCCGCGTTCTCTCCCCACTACGAACCGCACCCCCTCATACTCTCACTGCGCACGCGCGTGTGTGTGTCCCTCTCGTGCTGTATGCGGCTCTGCAGGCGCGGGTGCGTCTGTTGCTTTTCCTTTCACCTTTGTGTGGGTATCGTGCTGTCAACTCAGCGTAGCTCTCCTTCGTCCCTCTCGGATGGAAAGCATTGAGGAAGGGAATGACTCGATGCTTCCTGTGCGGGTATCTGTATTGATCGTGATGAGCAGCGGCACATCTCCATTACCCTCGCTCTCCCTCCCCTACGCGCATGTGGGCCATTCTTTTTTCCCCAGCTTGCGTGCACTGGCTGCTTGCAACCATTAGTGCAGCGGTGGCTCTCCCTCCCCTCTCTCTCTCTTCCTACCTCATCACTGCTCCGCATTTCCCCACTGCTGCTGCTGCTGTTGTTTCTCAGAGATGCAGGTAGACCTACGCAGACAACTGCAGCCATGCACACATGCCCCATAAGCCTGCACGGGGTCACCCACAGCTAGCGAATACCCGGCACGACGTCCGCCACACATTCCTCCACGATCTCTGCGAGCACTCCAGCACTTGGACATGGTCCAGGAAGTGCGCCATCACTACCGCGCACTGGCGCAACGATAATGACCACCACCCAGGCGCAGCCTCTGCTGCTTCGCTCTTATCCGCACCTGCTAACCATCAGTACATTCACCCTTTCCCCGGATGGCGTGCGTGACAGCCGCGCTGCCGATGCGGCTTCCGTATCAGGCGGAGCTACACCAGGCGCGTATCTCTATCTGTCGAGGTTGCATCAGTACAGCACTGACGAGGATGCCGGCAGCAGCGGCGGCGGTGGGAAGAGTCGTGCGTAGTAGGCCCAACCGTCCCTGACACGTTGTTCAGCGCGGCACCACAAGCGAGTGAGAGGAGTCGATGCACGCCTTTCTGTTTTCCCTCTCTTCGACGTTGTTTGGCACCTCGCTCACGGTACACGGACACAACACGTGCTGCGGGACTACCGACGTATAAAAGCCCTTACAGCGACAACGCAATGCATCACTCACTTTCCCTCAGCGAGGGATACGTTGACTCGGCAGAGGGCATACTGATCTGCACGTCTGTGAGTTACGACTCCATCTAGCAGTTGCGACTACCGCTGCTCGCGTCCACGGCAGCAGTGGAGGTGATCACACTGCCAGGCTGGAGGTCGAGGCTCTATCGGATCCTGTCGCTCCGGCCGATGTCGTCGTAGCACAAATGGTGTCGTCGGTAGACGTCGCTGTGCCACTGCCACCCAGCGGACTGCGTAGCCCCGTCCACTTCTTGCATATCCTGCCGCTGTCCCTCCTCTTCACTGGGCGACCGTCGTCGTCGTTATCGCCATTACCAGCTGACTCACGTACTCTATACTGTGGAGGCTGGCCACGGTGGCTCGGTGGCGGTCGGTATCGAAGGGGCCGTCGCTAGCGCCGGTGAGTCCCTGGTGGTGGATGAGAAGAGGAGAAGAGTGGTGCTGGGCTGCAGCAGGTCGTTCTCCCTGTGCCATCTCATTCTCTCTTCTATGACCGAGGACCGCGCGGAGGAGGCGCCTGAGCGCACAGCTGCCATGGTCATGCCAGTGCCTTCGCAGCAGCACGTGCTGTGCACTGTGATCACGCCTCCCTCTTCGCCCTTTCACCCGTACAGTCACTCCCACTCCATGCCTACCTCGTCTACAAAGCTCTCGGTACGTGCCACGCACGCCTTGTCTCTCGCTCTCTCTCTCTCTCTCACTGCTCTCCCCTCATTACCGCAACCGAGGCAAAACATCAGCCACCGAGGCACAGGCAGCTCTCCAGCACAGACAGGCACGCGCAGAGGGTCACCGAGTACGAGAGTGGAGGTGAAATGCCACTCTTCTTCTCGAGGCTTCCGTTCAACCGTGCCGGCAGCCGCGTGGATCCCCAGCCAGCGCCTTCTCCACAGTACCTAACCACGAGCACAGTACAGGGAAGCGACTGTAGCAACATTGCTGCGGGCCGACTCATATTTCCACGCTACCTCGACAGTCGCGACGTCAGTGCGTGCGTCTTCTCTCTTACTCCAGTTGATAGCTGCTGGGTGGACGCGGTGCTGCGACAGCTGTGCGTGCGACGTCACTCGGCACTAGCGCAGCCACCCCAAAGTCGGTCCGCGGAGGCCGCGGCCTGTGATGAGCGAGCGGAGAAGTGCACCCGGGGCGGAGCTGATGGTGACGGCGGCTTTGTTTCTGCGTGTGTGGCGACGAAGAGCCGTCGGTTGAGCCGCCGTTCCTCTTCTACCTACGTGCAATGTGCGATGGCGAGCCCATCATCTTCTCGTACTGATGACGACAGCAGCAGAGACCCTGCCGCGGCGAGTGTTTGGGCATGCGGACTGCGTCTTGTCTGGCGAGAGACATCGCTCGACCCGCTGCCAAGTGGGACTGTGAGCACCGTAGCGGCGGGCAGAGTGGCCAAGGACCAGGACACCACAGCATATCCAACCCACTTCAGAGCTACTGCTATCCTGGACGACAACACAGGCGATGTGGACGCCGCGACGGCCGATGCGTGTGACTCCGCTGCAGGTCCTCGCTCATGTGTGAATGCAGAGTCATGCACGCCACTGGTGTACACCCCGTGTCGCACTCACGTTGGCGATGGCGATCTACTTACAGGGCTGGAGGCGGAAACCGAGGAGCTAGTGCGGCGCTGGTGGAAGCCTCTGCCACAGCCTGCAGGGGAAGTAGAGGAGGCTGAGGGTGGCGGTCGGCGAGGCAACACTCTGTCGCTGCTGCGGTCATCCGTCTCACCCCAACAACGGAGGCCTCTGGTGGAGGTGAGGGTAAACGCAAATTACGAGTGCCCGGGTGGCCAGGCCGCTCCTCTACAGCACATGGACGACGACGCCGACAAGGGCCGCAGAGAAGTCCACGCTCCTCATGATGTTCCGTACGCCTGCACGAGGTCGCTCGTGGGAGTGCCAGACGCACTCGTGCTTGATCCCGGCTCGCCATGTGTCGTCGATGTCCAGCTGTCTTCGTTGCTGCCATGGTCGCAGCGTCCTCGAAAGAGGACGCGCGCCTTCCTCGAAGCGGAGGCGACTGCCGGCCTCACCGTTCCCCTTTGTCAACCCACTACCAAAGCCGATGGAACCGCGCAGGCGCCCCAGGCGGCACCAGGTCTGTGTCGATGTGCAGCACACTGGCCGCATCTTTGCTCCTCTGCCACGCCGAGGACCCCTTCACACGCGGTGAGGGTCATCTCAGTGTCCGGGTCGCTGCCGCAGCACCGCTTGGTTGAGATGGAGAGTCTCTGGCGCTTTTCCTCCACGGCACGATCCATCCCGTACGTGCTACGAACGCCGCTGGGTGTAGGCGCAAAGGCCAGGTGGCCGGTGATGATGGAACCCACAATATGGCTGGGGTGCAAGACGGAGGGTGGGCATGATGGTGAGCTGAGCGTCGGTGGCGTGCGACATACGGCTGGTGCAGAGGTCGCTCTCCGTGAGGATGCTTCCAGTGCGCAGCCTGGGGGGACAGTAGTGACAGCGCCAGAGCCGATCCTCGTGCGTCATGTCCGTCTTCGCTTCCTCGTGCGGAAGTCTAACAGCGATTGCAGTGGTGCAGGGCAGCAAAGGTGCCGCGCTGCCTCTGTGACCCCACCAGCGTCGTCGATAACGTTTACCGAGGGCAGTCTCACTGCTGAGGCCTTGGCGGCAGAGTGGGGGGCATTTGTGGCCGATGTGCACGAGTCACGCATAACAGTGGAACAGCAGCGCGCCGCCTTCACGCGTGAACGGTGTCAAGCGGCGGCAGCTTCTCTCCGCAACGTGAGCGAGAGCGTGGCGGACACACTAGCGTCATTGCCGCAGGTCCACTTCTCGCGTCTCTGCGTCGCGCGAAGTGCGTCTCATCGTGAGAGGAGCAAACGAACGCACAGTGTGCTGGATGCGGGGCCCAAGGACTCGATGTACGGACTCGGCCATGCTTATCCCTACCCTGTGCTGCAGTGGTGGCGGTGGACTTCGTGCAGTTGCTCACGAGCACCTCTGTCGCTGCGTGGACAAGAGACGCCGCATTGCCTACCGGAGACGTGCACTTCTTTCTTCAGTGTACCCGACGGCGCCGAGGCGACTCGAGAGCAACTTGCAGTGACACTGCTGCGTTGGGTTCACGACATGTCAGATGTACGGTGGCGGGCCGCGTCGTGGTTGCCGTGGGACTCGTGGATCGCCGTCGCCTGCTCTGTCGCTGGCGTGCCACTGTTGTTGTCCCCTCTTTCGCCCACCCATGCATCGCTACTGATGCCGTCGGCTAGTCGCGTGCAGGGCTACTTCCGCATCGCTGCCGCAGAGGATGCGGGTGCAGCACGGGCGGCGCACCTCACTGCTGACTCGCTCGTCCTTGGTGGTCGTCGCGCTGGGCACTCGACCGGGGGCCCTGTACTTGAGCGACATACATGGTCGGCCCCCGCTGCGGCACCGCAGCTGCTGAGCGAGGCAATGGCATCTACACCAGCAAGACCAGGCGGGGTACTTTCTGCAGTCGCGCAGGAAGACGCAAGCCACGCACATGCGCATCATTGGGCGGTGCGCACTGCAGCGGTGACGGAGTGCGAGGCGCTAGCACGTGCGTGCGACATACATGCGGGGACTCTTTCGCAAGAGCGAGAGGGCGTTGCTTCCGCCACAGCGACCGCTGCGCACGCCCCTCATCGTTCCTCGCACACGCACCAGAGGTGCGGCAAGGCGGACGCGGTGTGGACGAGTGATGGTGGCCACAGCTGGTCAATGAGGACAGCAGCGGCGGCACAGGTGAGCGCATCATCCCCAAACGCCACTTCACCTCTTCTGCCAGTCGTCGTTTCTCCATCCTCTCCTGCTGTGGTGTACGTCGCGCGAGGTCACATCGATTCCGCCGCTGCCGATCCTCTTGGCGAGGACTCACGCTTTCCACCGTCTACGGTGGCGCTGCTGGCGCCATCCGAGTCCCCATCTATCAGCAAAGCCTCATCTGTCGACGACGCAACCACGGGTGATCTGCATTTCAGTGAGGCTGCCGGCAGGAAGCGTCCACGGTCAGCTGTAACCTCTCCCTCGGCCACGGTCTGGCCTTTTGGTCCAGCCAACGTCACCCCATCCCTCACGTATGCGGTTCGTGCGTCCTCATCACGGGCAGGGCGAGATGCGTCCCTGCCTTCCCCCTGCGATACTCGCATAGCACAGCGCAGCAGCACGCCGCAGCGCCTGCTTGCTGCCTGGTTCGAGCAGCGGTGCCGTGAGGTAAGCCCGGCCGCTGACGACTCGCCGCCTCTTGTTGCATTGGCTGCAGCGACTGAAACAGACGAGGTGCCCTCCAGTGGAGAAGGCACGTTGCTGGGGCCACAGGCATCACCACACTTGCCATCTCCACCACCATCTGACACGTCGTCCGCTACCCATTTTTGCTTGGACAGCCACCGACTCCAGCGACTGCTGCGGTGGCTCATAGTGCCGCCGTCTCCTACTCGACTTCCCTTCGCTCCACCACGGCAGCGGCGGCGATGCGTAGATCTCATCTGCGAGTCGGCAGGACCGACAACGCTGACGACGCACGCACCCGTGTCGCAGCCACCGTCTCGTTGGGGACCTTGTACTCGACAGGCGCTATTGCAGGACGCCCAGCCACCAGGACCGCGTTGTACGCTTGCGTCGCCTACTATCTCGGCGGCGCAGGTATGCGAGGAGAGGCGTGCAGATGCAGCAACGAGAGATGCTGCTGCTGGTTCTACTGCTTGCGCTGAGGGGGCTCTTTGGTCTCCTACGGGTGAGTTGACCACGGTGGCGCCAACAGGTAGCAACGGTTGTACTGCCTTGAGCATGTGTCTCCCTGCCAAACCCCTTAACGGACTCGAAGGTACACCCATGAGCTCTGTTCCGGTGTGGAGGTGGGCGCAGCTGACATTGCGTAACTACGCCGCCGACGCGCTGACTGGCGCTGCCTTGTCTGGCGCCGGCACCGATAAGCTATCTCCGCGCGCGACTGACGCGACAGTCATACCGACAGCCCGGACGGTTCCGCCAGCCGCGGTGCAGACAGCGGTGCACTGCTTTGCCCCCGTGGTGAAATCCGCGGTTACGAGTGCGCTGACTCACGACTGTCCTTTGCGTAGGCTTCCCTCTCGCTCCTCAGCCCTTCAAGGGCAGCCACACCCCACCAAGACGACTGGAGCGTACCTCCTCATCACTGCTGAGCACTGGAGGCAGCATCGTGCACGGCGTGCAGCGCAGCGTCTGACTTTGTATGGGCTGCTGCTTGCCCACGATGCGCGACCGGCTCTGCCAGTGCCGCTTCGATCGCGGCCTCTGTCTCACAGCATCAAAGACGAAGAGACCGGCTTGTCACGTGGCGCTGACCACACCGCTGCTGATGCTTTCATCATTGGTGCCCAACTCTACCGAGATGAGCTCGAGCGCAACGACAAGGCGGAACTGGTCCAGTGCGTGCGTGACGCTCTCGTGCGCGCGCAGTATACGGCGTGTTTGAATGCATTTCAGCAACAGAGTGGGCGCGGTGAGGATAGCGCTGGCAAACCGGCGGAGGCGCGACGATCCACCAGCGCCTGTCGTGCCGCCGCCTCACGCACGTGTGCCTACGGCAGCTGCAGCTCCATGCCCGCAGCACCTCACGTGCCACTCTCATCAGGGCCGCTGCCGGCGCCACCGTGCGGTCGCCACTGCGTGGCACGTGAGCGTCGATTGCACCGCATCATCCGAGGCGGCATGCGCAGGGGCGGCTTGCTTGCTTTCCACACCTTTTGGTACGACGCCCTCGCTGAATGCGCCTCTCCGGACTCCCCGCAGACGTGGCCCGGCTGTCTTTTGGGCGCGGTGCAGAACAGCCTGACGACACGCGTGGCATCGAGGGAGGAGAGCAGCGCTGGCGAGTCGGTGCGCCACGCGCCTCTTCGAACAACGGATGCGCCACGAGCGCGCGTTGAGCAGCACGACATCGACTCCCGAGATGTGTGGGCCGATACCAAAGCCGACGCCTCCTCGCTGGGGGTGTTGATGCACGAGACGCGGTGGGACGTTGACACGAGCGACGAGGATGATGAGTGGAGGGAGTCCGAGGAAGAAGGGGATGGGACAGTAGCCCTCCACAATGAACACGGCAGCTCGCAGTGGTGCTGCTGCTGCCTGGCGTCACATGGGCACCTCATTCATAGAATCATGGAGCAAGTAGAGGGCCCCGCAGCGATCACCAAGCAACGCGTGGCGGTGGCACCCACGCTGGGGTGCAGTGAATTGTGCCCCAGAGGCGGAGCTCGACCACCGCTGTGCCCTGCTTGGTGGAGGACGGGTTCGACGGCGGCTGCCACCACCGCCTCTGAGGTACCCTGGACATCACAACGCAACCCGACTATCGCCGCTGCTCGTGCAACGACATGCCAACAGTTGATGAGACGTGCCTGCAGGAGGCCTTTTCCCCACGCTCTCGATGCGGGTGATGTTAGCGTTCCACCTGCGCGGGTGCCTCGGTCGTTGTCCGTGCCAACACTGTCGTTGCCCAGCTTGATTGACGGCTGCACACACGGTACAGGGCGGGGAGGTACTCTTGATGGCGAGATCGATGGCGACGGGAGTGCGAGCGGCGCCGCCGCGCGTTCCTTCTTTGCGCGACTACGGCGATGTGCGGCACAACTTCTCACCCGTGACACCGCTGCCGCTGCACGCTCAGCAGCCGCGGAAGCCGTGACGGCAGCGACAGCGGTGTCACGGGACCGCTGTTGCTCTTCGTGCGGCCTCTTTTCGTCCTTCCTCGGCTCGACACGCTGCTGCTCCTCTTGCTGTGGCGAAGCGCTGCTGTTATCGGCACCACCACTGCGGTCGTTCTCGCCTCGCTTAGCAATGGTAGGTGCATCAACACCGCCTGGCAGGCAGCAGCAAGAGGAGCAGGACAGCATTGAGGTGCAGGTGGCTTCCCTGCGCCGGTACCGCTACACGCGTCATGTCTGCACGTTTGCGGAGGAGGCAAAGACACTGCAGACGTGGCTGCTGCCTCACTGGTGGGCCAATCAACAGCAGCGCTTCGCCTGCCTTATAAAGCCGCCGCCGCCGCCGCTGCTGCGATCTCGAATCAGTCGATGCCTGGGGCACCCACTCGACAGATCACGCGTGATGGCGACGACAGCGGCCTGCAAAGGTGTTGGCGAATGCGGTGACAGCGCCGAAGATGTTTATCAGTCGTCCTTGTGCTGCTTCCTGAATCGGCATGATGAGAAGGAGGCGTGGGTGCAGCTCCTGCACTATGCTCACCTGCGGCTGCTGCGTCGACCCTACGGCCCTCTTTTCCACGGCAAATGCCTACTACGGTGCGCACCACTCGACGGCTGCGTAGCGGATGCGGAGGTGCACCACACGTACCTTGCCGCGATGCTACATCAGCGCACGGAGGAGTTGGCAGAGTGCTGAGCGCATGCGTGCTGCCCTCCCCGAACGCCACCATAGCACGTGTATGTGCGTGCGTGTGAGCCTCTTCCCGTGCCCCCCCCCCCCAAATTGTGTTTTGCGTTTCATTTGCTCACGTTTGATCATCTGCTGCCACCGCTGCTTCTCTTCGCGTGAAACTGAACTCTCTCTCTCGCCCATGCGCAGGCACATGTGGATGGATGCCACCGTGCTCCCCCCTCTTCTCCGTTGAGCCATCGCTTCCATTCTTGGTCGATGCCGATGCTTCTCTCTCCCTCTCCTTCACCTCCCCTCGCAGCTTTATCGCTGACGCTCATCGGGTGTTTGTCATCGCCTGTCCTTCGCACCGCGCTCAGCTCTACCTGCGGCGACCTCTGCACACGTCACTAAGCTCCTTCCCACTTCCGACGCTACTCACCGCCCCACTCAGTCCTCACAACAACGCCACATCCACCCATTGCAGTCTCTCCTTTCCTCCCCCGGCTTCGTTTGCCTCCATCCAGGGAGGTGGAGCGCAAGTTTGGCTCGCATACATCTACAGAGACGAGGAGGGAGGACTTGTGTGCGTGCGGGCATTTGAAGGAGCCGCGGCATCCGTTCAGCCGTGACGCCAGCGCCGCACTCGTCACCCTTTCTGCGAGCGCGTACTGGTGAGGGGTGGCGACTGGAGCAGGGAGGGGCGTTGTATCTGTGCCTCCTCCCTCCACTCGTCTCTCAGGCGCGGTAGCGCAGCGGCACTACCTTCCGCACATCACGCTTCTTTGTCTTTCCCACCGTGGGATGCCGTCGCTGTCATTGCCACAGCGGCGGCTGCCGAAGCAGCCGCCGTCCAAGGCCCCAAACACCATGGCGACCTCCGAGTACCGGATCACGGAGAAGATGGGGACGGGCTCCTTCGGCGTTGTCTTCAAAGTATGTAGGGTGACGGACCACCAAGTCTTCGTCATGAAGCGGATTCCACTGCTCGGCATGACGACGCTGCAGCGACGCGACGCCGCCCAGGAGATCATCCTCATGCGCGACCTGCATCACCCCTGCGTGGTGTCGCAACGGGATGCCTTTCTATTCAACGAGCACGACCTGTGCCTTGTCATGGACTACTACGACGGTGGCGATATGGACACCCACGTGGCAGCACAGCGCGAGCTGGACATGTACTTTGATCTCGATCAGGTGATGCTGTGGTTCGTGCAGCTTGTGCTTGGAGCGCAGTACCTGCACGCCCACAACGTTGTCCACCGCGATATTAAAATACACAATGTGTTTATCCGCTCCAGGGACATGTCCGTAGTGCTCGGCGACTTTGGCATCTCCGAGCGACTCGGCGCCGACATGACTAGTCACACATGGGCCACAGCCGCAACAATGGGCGGCCCTCCGGGAAGCAGCAGCTCGTCCTTCACATCCGCGCCAGCGGTGGCAAACGGGGCCTCTGTTGGCTCGCCGTCTCCACTGCGGATGAACGACGGCGACGACAAAGTGCCGTCGCTCCCAATCTCTGGTGGTCTCTATTCACCCGCGCCCGTCGCCGCAGAAGCTGCGGCAGCGCCGCCATTCCCGTCACTTTACCAGCTGGGCCAATGGTCCTCTGGTCAGTGGGGCGCAGAGTCACCGCTTTATTCCCCCAAGTTGAGCCCCTACGAGCCGCTGGTGCACATACGCCAGATGAGCACCAGCAGCAATGCGGTTTCATCATGCTCGCCGGGCTCTCAGCGGAGGCGGCTGCACAGCGGCGTGGACGGCGTCGATGCGATGGAGGCGGCCATGAAGGGCACTCCGCTCTACATGGCGCCAGAGGTGCTGCAAGGTGGGGCGGCCAGCCCCAAGTCAGACGTATGGTCGCTCGGCTGCGTTCTCTACGAGCTACTGGCCCTCCGTCACCCCTTCGAGTCGCGCGATCTTGCACCGTTGGTGATACGTGTCTTGCGAGGGCAGCGCGAGCCACTGCCGGCACACTTCCCCGGCCGATCGCGGACCTGATCAACCGCATGCTCTGCCTCGATGCCGGTCAGCGCCCCTCGTGCGAGGAGGTGCTGACGGTGCCGTGTGTGCGTGCCTACGTTGACCTTTGGCGCAGCCTGCGGACTCCTCTTGACGTTCCCTCCTCACCCAGTGAGTGTGCACTGGCGCGACAACTGCAAGCGTGGGAGGAAAATATTGCAGCGTGGAACGCACGCCACCCTGGAGACCCACGCGGGAAGTCCTTGCACTACACCGAGCTGAGGCGTCAGTTGCTAAGCCCCGCCTGTGCGCCGGCTGAGGAGCACGAGAATGCGGAGCGGCGAGCTGTTGAGGCAGCGCGTGCGGCTCTTTTGACAGCGCAGCCGTCGGGGCTGATTGGCAGTGCCTCCTCGCTCGGCATGGGTGGCGCCAGCCAGGGCGGCGGTGGCACCCACGACGGGATCTTCTACGGAGCCACTGGCGAGCGTCTCGTCGGTGCGGCTGGCGGCGAGCTACAGAGCATTCCCTCCGCTAGGGAGGGTGCGGTGGGGATGGCACCCTCAGACAGCATGCGTCCCTACATGCTCTACGACGTCGCACCAGAGCCTGCTCCCGGTGCTGCCAGAGGGGCGGCAGGACTGGCTGGCGCTAGAGCTGCGGCCGGCAAGGAAGTGGACGGCTGCCCTTCAATGCCATCGCGCCGTCGGTCGGGGTCGCCATCGCCGTGTCCGGTTCAAGCCGGTGATTTCGCTGTCACCGGGCACAAGATCGGCAACGGCCGAAATCCCTTCGGTTTGCCACCGCCTCTGACTGATGCGACTCACAGCGAGGACTCTCCGATCGGGAGCGCTGCTGCGGGGAAGCGCCGACACCGCCAGGCACGGCAGCGCGAGCAGGCCACGCCTCAGAAGAACGCTAAGTCAGTGCGCCACAACGGCAAAGCTGAGCCCAAAGGTAAGCTGTCGAATGGAGCCGCATCGCTGGAGATCGATGGCTTCACCGCAGTGCCAACGACGTCACCAACAGGGTCCCTGCGACCCTTCCAGTTACAGCGGGGCTTTTCCGCATCACTGCCGTTGCTGCTGCGTGAGCACGGCACCGCTGTAGGCGGCACCATTGATGAGGATGTGGCGTTCTTTAGAGCTTATCACAATGTCTCCGACATGCGCTGTGCTTCCCTCGAGGAGATCGCGCAGGCCGTCATGGAGCTGCGGCAGCGCGTGCAGGAGCGCCTGCGGCATCAACGCGTGCTCACCGACATAGAGGTTTTACATGAGCGACACGGCTCCGCCCTCCTCCGTAGCATGCCGCACGTTCTACACGTGCTTGAGGTGGCAGCGGCGTCCGAGGAGGGACACGGTGACCCGCCCACCGGCGCCCAGGCCTGGATGTCGCCCGAAGGTGTGTACGTGGACATGGTGCGACGAATCGACGAGCAGCGCAGTGGACGTGCGAGGCTCCAGCTCGACACCGGCAGTGAGGAGAGGGTGACCGGCATCTCGTATGCGGAAAAGCTGCCGGTAGGCCGTCCAATGCCGCCGCGCATCCGAGAGCTGCGTGAGGCGGCCGCACTGGCGCAGGCAGCGGCGAGCCAAGAGGCACGCCGTCGTGCACGGCTACTTCCGAGCGAGTCAACGCGTGACTCGACATGCGCCCAAAGCAACAATGTCTCCTCGTCGTCTGCGGTGTCGATGCGGTTTGCCGACCCAGCTGCGCCCTTGATGGTAGCCTCGATAGAAGGCGGTCGCTCCGCTTCACGGACCGCCGCAGCGGAGCTGCGACGGTGGCGCCCCTACCTCGAGCGCCGCAACCGTCTCTCCGCCGAACTCACCGGCGTCTTCGACGCCACCACGCTACGGGCGGTGTACTCGTACTACCGCACCTGCGCGTTGCTGCAGCGGGATGCTACGGTGGTGCGCCGGCTCGTGCCAGACCGGCAGCAGTGGACGGCGCTGCCGTCAATCGAGGAGCTGGCGGTGCTCGACCGACAGCTGGAGGGGGTGCTTGAGAAGCAACCGAGGTGAGAGTGGACGGCCAAAGCGCATGGCTTGCCTCTGTGGCTGCCGCTCGCTCTCGCTCTCTCTCTTGTTGTTTCGCTGCCAGAGATGAGGGGAGCCGATTCGGCGGCTGCGAACTCGTGTCTTCGCCTCTGCCACTTTTTCATTCCCCATTCCTCCGCCCTCCTCCCTCCCCCTCCCCCTCCTCATCGGCTGTCTCTGTGTCTCCCCCTCCAGGACACATCAATCGCCGTGCACTACGGCGTCGTTCCCCCTTCCGGCCCCCCCTCTCTCCCTCCCTCGGCTCCTCTTATACGTTTCTCTGCCTGTCCCCCTCCCCGCGTTCCCCTCACCGGGCGGAGGGTGGCGGAGGGTGACGCATCTCCTACAAACGCGTACGCATCGTTGCCTTCATGTAGAGTGGCATGTGGCCGCTCCGCCAGACTTCGTGCCACCCCACCTTCTCTGTGAAGGGCAGCGGCAGCGTATCGTTGTTGCGAGATCCGAGTATTCACAGCCCACTCACCACCTTCCGACCGACTCCGCTCAGGGTCTTCACTATGGTGGTGTCTGTGGTGCCCGGCAAACAGCTGCAGCCGAGCGACACGGCGTCCCCCAGCGCAGGGCCCCGTCGCAAGTCCGGTGGGTCCGGCGGGCGGCGCGACCACCGTGATTGGGCTTCCTTCCCTCGCCAGCAGCATCCCTGCCAGCGGGGCTGCCATTGAGCCACCACCACGTGTCCCATCAACCACGGGGGTTGCCCAGCGAGTTTTGCTTTAGTTTTTGCCTGTGCCGTGGCTGCCAAGCGGAGAGGAGCGGCGAGGTTGCGGTGGGCTTCCATTACGGTAGGTGATGACGTAGACCCTGCGGCGGCGGCGTCGGCAGCCTCCCCAGTCGAGCGGTTTATCCTCTGAGACGTGGAGGGGCGTCGGGCTGTCGCTGCCAAGCTGGCGCACAGCACTCTCTACCTGTTGGGTAGCGATGCAGCATCATCCGGTCGCCGCCTGCAGAGGTCTGTCGTCGCCCGGTGTCTCGCTCCTCTGAAGCTCTGCAATCGCTGCGGAGTACTTAGGCGGTGCGGCGGGATGCGGGCACTCATTGTGCTTTAGCGGGGCGCCGACCGCGTAGTATTTGGTACCCCAGCCGCGATGCCGATGACGACCTCAGGGGAAGGGAGGCACCGCTTCTTTCACTGCGAAGGACCGTGTCTGCTGCTGCAGCTGGGGAAGGGGGGGAGGCAGCCACGGAGAGCTCGCCGTATGGGACCTAGTTGCACGCGTACCTCTGCAATGGCCGGCGGAGGCGTCGCCGCATGTGTGCTGTGGAAGTACGGCCTCTCCTTTTCCCTGGGCTGGGCAGGGGCGCCTTGTGCGGGCGCGGGGGTGGCGGCGGAGATGGTCCCAGCGTCACTCCAGGGATCAACTCCGTCATTGTCCAGCACCCGAGGAGCACCGGACACTCCTCTCACCGCCTCACTTGTTATATACTTTGTGGAGGCGTTTTGGTTTGCTCGACAGCGCCAGGGTGGAGGGGGGCTCGTCCCTGTCAACGTCCACGCGCGACGCACGGCTGCGTTGCTGGGCTACTGCTACACAGTCGTGCAGTCCGACTAGAGGAAGAGAATGAGTGGCGCGTATGTGGTGGGTGATGCGTAAGTAGGAATGCCGGGCGCGGCGTGCTCGTTGCTCATCCCCCCTCTTTCTCTCCTTGCCGCCTCAAGGGCTCTGTGTTGTGCTTCGTCTTCCTCTCGATGTAGTGAAGACGAAGCACATGACACGCCCCTCCCCCTCTCCCGACGCATCGCCGTCTTCCTCATTTCTCTCCTGCTATACGTATGCGAATGTGCAGCATGCTGTGGGTGCGTTAGCGAGCAACTACACCGTGAACTTAATCGCCTCATGTAATGGAGGTCATAGAGACGTCAGCAGGACACTCTCTGTTGCTCTCGTGCGCAAGACCCCCACCCCCTCTCGCGCCACCACTACAGTGTGAGCGGTCGAGTTCGAGGTGAGGGGAGGGGCCCAGGAGCTGCTGCCCATCTCACCTTGAATGCACGAGCCGCGCTCCTGCGCATACATGGCTGATGGATGCTGTGCATGTGAGCTTGATGCTTTCTAAGTGCTGTGCACTGGCTCTGGGCTGCTTCCACCAGCGTCTTTCCTTTCTAAGACTTACGGTTTCCGTGCCCCCCCCCTCCCCCCTCCCCTCTGGCTTGACGTGTATGGGCGTGCTCGACGATGACAGGATTGCGCAACCTTTCTATGCTCATGCCCTGTGGAGCGGGAGCCTCTGTACTCCATCACCTGACCTCAACTCGCCTGTCCGAGCTTGCCCATGCGTGCGTGTTTCATGAATCTGCGTGCCACCGATGCTGCACATCAGTCGTCCTCGTCACACGAGCCACGTCTGCATCCCCCCTTTCTCCATCATCAAAGCAGCAACTGACCGATACGCGCTTGACTGTGTGAAGTGTTGCCATTGAACGGACGCCTCGCTTTCATCTTCAGGGGCGACACGCCACTGTTGCCACCACTGGCACCCGTGCTTGCCAACTTTGCATCTCACCCTGGCTGGTGCTGCGTCGCTCATCCACCGCTGGTGTCGTCCTCTCCCTGCCTGCGCGTGCATGGTGTTTGCCCCTGTGTACTCTCGATACCCTCCGCCATCCTCCTCTTGTACTTTTCTTTTCTCCAGCCTTATTCACGTGCACTTTTCATCTTCGACGCCTGCGTGTGCTCCTGCACCACGTGCGTGTGCCTCACTCTCTCACTCTGTGCCCCCCCCCTCTGGCACTACATTGTGCTTCCATCCTTATCCCCCACTCCAGTGGAGAACGCAGTCCGCAAGATGGGCATGGAACACTACACCAAGGTCAAGGACCTTGGTGGAACCAACGGTGCCTTCCTCGCGCGCGACCGGCAGCAGCCGGACCGGCTCGTCGTCATCAAGCGGCTGGCGGAGGGCACACAGGGGGTTGAGGAGCTGAACGCATCGCTGCGGCTGCGGCATCCACATATTGTTCGCTTCCTCGAGTCCTTCTTCTATGATGGAAGCCTTTTCGTCGTCATGTCGTACGAGTCTGGCGGCGACCTCGACGGGCTCTTCCACTACCTCACCCAGCACCACAAGACCCCGACCACACACACACTGCTGCTCTGGTTTGTTCAGCTGCTGGAGGCCCTTGTGTACTGCCACGATCACAGTGTCATCCATCGCGACATAAAGCCGGGCAACATCCTCGTCTCGACGGACACGAAAATGCTTTACTTAGGCGACTTTGGATCTGCAAAGACCCTCAGCATCTCCAACGTCACCTCCACGTTTGTCGGCTCGCCGATGTGGATCTCGCCGGAGGTGTTGCTGGGCACGAGTTACAGCTATGCTGCCGATGTGTGGTCAATGGGCTGCGTGTTCTACGAGATGGCAACGCTGCGCAAGCCGTTCTCGGCCCCGAGCTTCGCGCACCTCGTACAGCAGATCACTTGGGGTCACATCACGCCTCTCCCGCCGCATGTGGCGCAGGAGGTGAGGTCGATTATTCACTCCATGCTCGTGCTCGACCCCGCGCAACGCATGACTGCCAGGGAGGCGCTGGAGGTGGCGCGAGCCGCACTCAACCGCGCTGAGGAGCTCCGCTGTGCGTCGCCGTCTTCAGTGCACTCTCCAGCAAGGCTGTCCAAGCCCCCCGTCACATCCTCCCCTCCCCTACCGATGCCACCGCCGAAGGTGGCTGCCTACCAGCCGCGGCAGCATCCACTGCCGCAGTCACCGCAGTCCTACTCCTCGCCCCCGTCCGCGTGTACGACGCCACCGCCCGCCAGCGCCACAAGCGACCCGCTGCTGGTTGTCGCGGCAGAGGCAAAGGCCGGCGAGGATCCCACGCCACAGGGTTCTCATTCCACTGCCATTGCAGCCGCACCTGAATCTCTGTCTCACGTGGCCGGCGTGAAGCAGCTTCCCGACGTGTCGTCGCCCGCGTTGACCGCGCCAGAGTCGACCACGTCATTCACACCACTGCCGTCTATGATGCAATTTCCTGTGCCAAAGCAGCCACCGGCGGTGCTTGCGGTGGCGGCAGCACCGCCAGCCCTCGCGGCGAAGACAGAAACAGCCGTGGGAGACAAGCCGGAGCGGCACCAGGCGGTGCCGGCGGAGGCGGCACAACTGTGCATGCCGCAGCAGGTGGCTCTGCAGATCTCCGCCGAGGGCTTCTTTAGAAAAGAAGTGCAGACCAAGGAGGCACCGAAGCGCAAGAGCGTGGCGGCGCCCAAGGCAAGTCCGCTGCCGCAACGGCAACGAGTGCCGAGTGTTCCGGCACAGACCGCACTATCAGCCGAGGCACCGAGGTTCGTGCGCCAAATCAGCACCGACTCGATGGCCATTCGGTGTACGGCGAGCGCCACCGCAGCTGGCGGCACAAGGGCAGCGGAGCTGCCTACGCCCTCGCGCAGAACCGCTGGGTCGACGAAGGTGGTGGTAAAGTCAGCGCCACCAACGCACGTACCAAAGCGCGCTTTGGATGCGGCAGAGAATCTCACGAACCCACCGTGTGTGCCGAGAGAGTCACCGACGCGGGGGGCGCGCGGCCTCAACGAAGCGCAACAGAAGCCGGCGCCAATGCCGCCCCCCAAGCCAGCCGCCCAGGCTTCCGACGCCGCACCGGCGGACCAGTGGTTTGTTCTGCGGATGCGTGACCTACACGCCATGGAGAAGTACCTCCACCATCATCGTGTGGATGACGACAAGGCATTGAAGACGTATGATCAACGGTGGAACAAAGAGGGGCCGCCATGCGACTCGGCCCCAGCGGTCCGTGCAGCAGACAAGCCCTTAGCGGTGCCACACCGCCGCACCTTTACCAAGAAGCCCGCCAATGCGCGGCAGTCACCCGGCGTGCTTATCCTGACCCCACCGCGCCATCGCTGCCTGATGGAAGGCATCCCCGCACCACCTCTACTGTCCGCTGCGCGACAGCAGCAGCATGGCGCGGCCACGGTAGAAGCGCGCCATGCTGCCGCGGTCGTACCCTTCTCAAGGCAAGTGTCGTATGCTCGTCAGGCATCGCACCCTGCCTGTGACTCCGACTCACGGCAGAGCAGCCTTCCATCTGCCTTCAACGGCCGCCAGGCGAGTCGCGCTCGGGGGCGACCGCGCGTGTCACTAGAGGAGCAGCTGAAGAGCGCGGAAGGGCGCGTGGTCGCACGCGTGAAGCGCGAGGAAGAGCGGCAGCGGATGAAGGAGCTAATTAAAGCTCAGCGCGCCGCAGCGAAGAAGCAAAATCGCAAAGCCAAAAGGGACGGCGCTATCGATGTCCAGATCGTCCTGCCAGACCACGCGCGCCACACCACCAACTGCGTCGTGTCGGCGGACTAAGCAAGGCAAGAGGGGGCCAATACGTGGGCTCCAGGTTGTGTTCTCGTGACGAGTGTTGTTCCTGTGGTTAGAAGCACACGCAGCAGTTGTGCATCCCCCCCTCTTGTGCGTGAGTTTGTTCTCGTTCTCTTCGTTTTCCTCATGTACTTTCCCTCCCCTCCTGAGAGGTGGACATCCAAGCGCGCGGCATCTCAGGGTCCACCACCCCTCCCTGCGTAGGGAGACCAAGTCCCCCTATCCCTGTCAGTGCTGGGCCGCCTCTCGCGGCGGCCGGCGTGGGGGGGTTGCTGCAGAGCGATCTGCGTGGCGTGGGTCGTGCTTCGCTGGCCTGGCCTGTGGCAGCCGCGTTGGTAAGAACGAAAACACGTTTGCAAACGGCCCCTGGGCCCTTTCCGTCACTTGTCGTCCCCCAACCCCCTCCCTGCCAACGAAAGACCCCAAATTCCCCTGTGCCCACGCGGCGCCGCTTTTTCCCTGGGCCGCGCCCCTTCCCCGCCTCGGGGTTGGCGCGGAGGGGAGGGGCGGGTTGGCGCGGAGGGGAGGGGCGGGTTGGCGCGGAGGGGAGGGGCGGGTTGGCGCGGAGGGGAGGGCGCCGAGGAAAAGACCGGCCGGCGCCCGCGTCTCAGGCGCGCGTTTCGTCGGCGTCGCGCGCGTGGTGGTGCGCATGGGCTTTGCGGCGGCGGCAAAGGGGGTGTGGGGTTGTGTTGTGTTGGGGGTGGGGTCCGCTTGGCTGCCGCCCGGGCGCGGCAGCCGGCCCATACAGAAGAGAGCACACGTGAGTACGCTTGTCGCTGCCCGTCGTGCCGGCACACCGCACAGCGTTGTGTGAAAGAATATCAATGACAAAGCAAAAGAGAAAAAGCGATCGTTTCCAGCTTGTCATTCTACTGAAGACAGCAACGACATATATACAGCCTCCGCTGCGCCGCGGCGAAAACCCTCGTCGTCCTGGGACGAACCGTCCTGCCGTCGAATTGGACCACTCGTCTGACGGGCCCCCTTGTCCTTCCTCGTCCCCTCTTTGGAGGCGTGCTGCGCGATCGGTGCCAGACGGACTCGGGTGGACCGCACGCCTCAATCCAGACGGGGCGGGGCCACAGGGTCCTGCTCGAGAGTGAAAGAGGTGGCGTCTGTCGTGTGGGTAATGCAGGGGAGGTCTGGGTGCATGCGGAGCGAGCACAGGGAGGAAGTGAAAACAGAGGGAAAAAGGGTACAACTGCAGGGGAGAAGTACTGAGAACACGCGTTGAGAGTGCGGCCTCGCTCGACCGACATCACGCAAGGCGATATCCACGCACTCGTACACGCCGCCGTGAGGACATGTGTGCCACAGGCGTGCGGGCTTAGAGATGGCTGTGAGCGTGCTGCGAGACAACCGCCTCTTTCCTCGCTGCATCTTCCGCGGCTTTGTGCCTATCGTGGAGGGCGTACTTGTGCAGTTCTCACAGGTTCGCACCCCCGACCTTAGTTGAGGAAGCGGCAACCCGGCACAAGGATCCCGGGGATGGTTACCTCGGGCACAATGCGCCACCCACTCGGACTCACGCTGCGGAGCTCCTGGCAGTACGCGCATGGGCAGCAGCAAAAAATACACATAAAGTCACCAATCATGTTGCCACGCGTGCCGCTCTTCTTGCGCAGGTTGTAGCGAGTGAAGAGTCGAGCACACGGGCAGCAGAAGAGAACGCAGAAGCAGTGCGGCCATAGTGAGCAGTGATCGCCCATCGAGGTGGCATAGAGCTTACACGATGAACAAGGAGAGAGGCATAGCCAGTGCATCAGGCACAGGAGGCACCCCGTCAAGTCCGGCGAGCCACAGCACGGGGACAGGCGCCAACACTCGTAGATGGCGCCGGCCTGACCGCCCCAGTTGATCTGGTCAAGGCCCAGCAGGCCGAGGGGGGTGCCAGCCTCGCACTCGGAGACTTGCTGACCCATGGTGATGTAACACAGATCAAGATAGCGGAGAGAAAAGCAGGCGCGACCACTGAGAGTGTGCGTGTAGCGTGCGCGCCAGGTAATGACAGTGGAAATGGCGCTTGTGGGGCTTCGTCGTGTGTATGTACAGACCTGAGGTGTGGCGTGTGATGGCTGAGTGAGGGCGGCACAGATGGCACCCAGGGCAATGCCAGATGGAGACAGCGGCAACATCACGGAGTGTTGAGACAGGCCAGGTGAGAGTGCGTGTGGGATAGGGAGGGGTAAGGGGGGCAGGGCGGAAGCAAGAATGAAGAAGAGTGGGAGCGGTGTACAGGGAATGACGGAGAACGGGAGAGAGGTGGGGCTGCCACGACGTTCGGTGCTCCACCCCACTTGCGTGTCTTCTCTCATCCAGTTGGCTCGTTGCTGTTGCGATGAATCGACACAGCGAGTGCCGTGGGTTGGACAGGCAAGCCTCGACAGCTCACGAAGAAACAGATCAGCAGCGATTCAGCAGCTTGTGCACAGTGACACACACGCAGAAACACGGTGTTGTCAGCATGGACGGCACCTGTTCCCCCTCTGAACTCTACATCAATCGCCCTTCGTCATATTTAACGATGCTGTTCGGAAGCTCATCCAGGCACGCACACCTCGAAGGGGCAGTCTCTCGCGGCACTGACCCACGCAACCAGCCGGAGAGGCTGTCCGGCTGCCCCTCCCTTACGATAACCACGCACGTGCACCACCAGTGGCGCCAATGGGCCTTTCCATACTCGAGCAGCAGCTCGTGCGGTAATAGCCAGAGGACCCTCGTCAGGGACGTTCCAGGTTCATTGGCGCAGCAGATGGCTTCGCAGAGCTCCGTCGCAGGTAGTATACCATGTTAGTCAGCATGCCGTCCCCTTGCGCGGGCGCCTCCGCAAGGGGACGGCATCGCACTGCGATAACCCCCCCCCCAGCACCGATCAACAGCAGTTAAGCACCACCGGCTACACCACGCGTCGTTCTGGTGTCTCCATTACGCCCAGCACAGAGTTCACGGCCGCGCAGGAGGCTACGAGGGGCAGCAAGGCGGTGTAGCCTCCTGCGTTGGCGTCGTAGTCATAGTTGAGCGGCTCTGCGGGTGCAGCGGTTGGGATGGCTGGTGAGGCTGCTCTCCTGTCGAACAGGAGTGGCCGGAGCAGTTGCTGAGGTGACGGACGGCTACAGCTAGCAGTGGCGGCTGATGATGCACACGGCATCAACGAAGTGGTACATGCTTGTCACAGCGGCTGCGCCACTCATGTGCGCATGCGTGCTGTGGCACCACATCGATGACACGAGGGGAGGGGAGAGAGAGAAGGCTAGCAGCAATGGATACATGACGACAAAGCCGAAGGAAAAGTACGGAGAGAGAAACAGCGAAGTCGCAGGGTGTGGGGTGCACGAGAGTTGTGGACGTATGCGCGGGTCAGATGCCATGCAGCATTGCTAACGGGAGTGCCTGTGCACACCTGTACACTCTGCGCCGCCGCTGCTGTGCTCACAAGCTCGAGAACCCCGTTGGCCAAGGGCGGGGTGGGGTGGGGGCCGTGCCAACTGGTGTGCGCGAGGGACGCACGCGGCCACCCACCCGCAGAACGACAGAAGGCGGATAAAGACGTCAGTGGCTGCGCTTTGCCTTGCCAGCCTGTAGGTCAAAGCGATCTGCTTTCAACAGCGCCAGTAGAAGCGGCGTCAGCTGCACCAGCGTGCGCGCCGCTTCTGGGCCACTCGTGCTGTTCGCAGGGAGGGGTGCCGCAGCATCAATCTGAAAGTGGCGGTGACCGCCGATGGGCGTCGCGTGCGGCGTGCTGATCGGCGAGACTCCCAACCGAACACCACACGCAGAGACCAGTGGACTTGTCAGAGACGCGCTCGTTCGCTGGCTGGCGCCGTTGAGAGGCGGAGGGACAGAGCCTTGCGATGGTGACGGCGGCCAAGAGGGTGGGACCACCACCAACGACCGTAGGGTGAAGCGCGCGCACACGCCGTAGACGATGCTGGACAGCATGACCTTCAGTAGGGCGAGGATCAGCACGAGCAAGACGCACACCAGAGGTGCCTGCAGCAAGAGGTGACCCGCCACTCGCTCACAGCTCCACAGAAGCAGCGCCGCATATGCGATGGCGTCGAAGCCAGCCCGTTTGACGTGCTTGGGGGCAAAGCCGTGGGCCGGTGTGAGCAGCTCAGCTGCTTCTTCCATGCGTGTTGCGACACTGCTGCTCGGCTCGCTCACCACCACTTCCAACGACGGCAGCCGCCATAGCACTGTTTCACAACTCAGGTCCAGCAACGCCAGCTGCGAGTAGGCACGGGACATCGAAGGCGGAATGCCGTTGAAGCGAAAGACAAAGAGGTGCTTGACGAAGTCGATGGCCACCTCGACGCAGAGGATGATGCAGACGTCTGCGACAGCGAAGCCGGTGAAGCGCTCGTGCATGTGTTGGAGCAGCATTACGAAGAAGAAGACGATGTACTGCATGCGCTCCAGCGCGTCAAGGGAGGACACGCCGTGGAGCGACTCCGGCGTATTCTTCTTGAATAGAACACCCTTCAGCTCCGTGAAGTTGTTGGCGACCAGCAGCGCCAGGAGCGAATTTCCCTCCGCGTTAATCGCGACGTTTAGCGTGACGACGTGCAGCAGGAGGGAAAGGGAGTGGCAGGAGGTGCTGAGGCAGGCGACGACCCCGCTGCCGGCGAGGAGCCACCGCGATGGGGGCGTGTGCTGGCTAGCGGTGGCGGTGCCGACGTCATCGCAGCCGGCATACCCCCTCCCAGACGTTGCCCTCTTCGCAGGTGTGCTTGCTGCAGCTGATTTGGCCTGGCGGCGGCGAGCGCAGTAGTAGGAGTACTCGTCGTCGACGGCGGTGTAGAGCACCTCGAGCGAGTCCTGCGAGAAGGATGAGAGGATCTTGTCCACCACGTCGAGGATGCCGAAGATCATGACGACCTTGATGAACGACGTGCGTCGCACAGCGTGGTAGAGGTAGGAGTACAGCTGCGTCGTCGCCAGGCCCGCAACCCAGTAGCTACCCAGCACTATGGTGAGCACAAGCAGTGCAATGATGTCGCGCAGTTCGCACCGTTGCCACAGTGTGAGTACCTTCAGCGGCAAGAGCAGCAGTCCGATGAGATGGTCGAAGAGGCCCAGTGCAGTAATGGCAAAGTAGAACTCCATGTTAAGGAGCATATGCGGGATGCGCTGGAAGTGTTTGCGGAGAGTGGCGTATTCGTGGCTGCGGTGCCGCCCCCCAGCGGAAGCCACACCCACAGTAGCAGGCGGGGAGGAGCCAGGAGACTCGCTGCCACCACTACGACGCGGTTCACTAGCGGCGCTGGCAGTCATCGTCATGAAGGTCTCGTACGCCTGCTTCTGATCTCGGTGCTGCAGCTGATGATGCCGCTGCTCGGCAGTGGGGCCCAACAACAACTCTATCGTCTGCCGCCGCACAGCACCCCATTCCCACCACATGTTCGACCCTCTATGTGTGCTCAAGGCTCTCTAGACGAGAGGGGGGGGGCACAGCGAATGAAGCGGGAAGGCGGTACTGTGCGCCTCCGCGTCCTGCCTGTTTGACTTTGACGTAGAAGAGAGAGGAAAAGGGTCGTTGCGTGCACCTGCTAAAGCGGCGGTAGCACCGGACACACACACACACACACACACACACACAGACAGCTGTCCGTACAAGCCACACGGAGAGCAAGGGAGAGTGTGAGAAGGTCAAGACGGTTCTTAGCGCAGGTGCGTAGTGCTGCCATACGAGCGCCTCATCATCTCCATGTCGGGGGAGGGGGGGGAGGGGAGTGACCACTACGCGCTGTGCAAGACCCCCCCTCCCCCCTCGCGTGTGCGCCGCACATCGGCTAGTCATTTTTGCTTTCTGAGGTTCGATGCAGCACTCAACTCGCTAAAAGGAAAGGGGGGAGGGGGGAGATGTGTGGCGCGCGACACCGCCGCCTCACCACTGGTACCTCCCTCTCTTCCCTCCTTCTCCAGTCAAACAAACGCTGTCGTGTAGCCACAGCCGCTACGCCGTCTTCGCCGCCGAGTCGGCTGCCTCTGCACCAAGGGATGTAGATGGACTTTGCGCCTGCCGCTCTTGCTGAAGTCGGCGGACGAGAGCCTCTCGTGCGATGAGGCGGTGCCTCTCCGCTTCCTCTGCGGTTGTGCCAGGCAGTATGCCAGGCAGTAGCGCTGTGGCGGTATTTGATTTACTGCGAAAGACCCTACCCATTTCGGCACGAGAGAACAACGGCGTGGGCAACATTGCCGCTCCACCACTGGCCCCGCCCTCAGGTGGAAGCAGAGGGCGTAATGGCGAGACCTGCAGCAGCCTCTGCAGGCGGCTGCCCACTGAGCGAACGCCACCTCGGAGCGGTTCCGGGTGTATGAAGGCGTCTAAGGTGAAGGCGCTGCTCGCAGCTCCGGTGACATGACGCTCGTACACGCAGCACACACACAAGGCAATGTACGCCACCATAACCTGCCAGCCTTCCCAGTGATCGTAATATTCCTGAAGACAGCGGCCAATCACCAGCGAGACCACATCACAACCGAAGGCAACCCAGACAATGGCGACTGGGACTTGCTGGAGCGTCAGCTGAGCGCCGAGTAGTTGCGGGCTAACCAACGCCGACATCCCCCGCACGCGGCACAGAGAGAACCCAATTACCTCCGCCACTGGCCACATGCCAGTGTAACCGTACGGCCGGTCGTAGCTTTCGTCTTTGTCCACGAAAGCAAACCGAAGCGGGTGGCAGATGACGAGGTCGGCGATGAGCACCAGCAAGCCTGTCGCCACCGTGGTGAAGAGCAGGAAGATGGCGTACTCACTGCTGCCTGTAGTCGCCTCCGCAGACGCTCCGGCGAGGACAACAACGGTGTTCACGACGATACGCCAGGGCTCCTGAATTGTTGCTGCTAGTGGATACGTGATGAAGCGCCACGGATAGAGCTCATAGAGTGTGCCATGCATGCACGTTGAATCGTTGGAATTGCTCAACAGCACAATGACACACACAAGTATCAACAGGGCTGCCGTCACCGGTGTCTTCGCCGCACGCGCCACCAGTGAGGAGAGGAGGGGCATCGGGGTGGCGCACAGGCAGTCAAGCACGGTAGGAAGTAGAGGGAAGGGGGTCTCTAGAGGGCACCACGAAGGGCCCCAGCAAGCGGGCGAGGTGAGGCCTAAGTGTGTGGGTGGGACTCCCCAACAGCGCGCCGGCTCGTTCCCATGCACGCGTGCGCGTGTGTTGATGTGGGCGTGCGTGTGTCGAGAAATGGCGGCGGCGAGGGCTGGGCAGTGCAAGGATGGGTGGGGGTCGACTGATGGAGGGGGAGGAAGGCGCAGAGAGGCGAGGGTGATGGGAGTCTGCTGTGGCCACGCTGGCGTACAGAGAGGGCCTGGGCCGTGAGAGCGACGGCAAACATATCCACAAACGCACTGTCCCCCCTTCGTCTTGCTTTCCCAGCTTCCCCCCTCTCGGAGAAGGAGGGCTTCGAAGTAACACAGACGGTGGAGTGAATGGACGAGGAAAAGTTTGGTGAAGAGGTCGGCATTGCACGCACTACTGCGGCTGTGGCCGTGAGAACCGCTGGGGAGGAGGAGGAGGGCACCGCTAACAGAGAGAGGGGCCGCCAGGCGGCGGGGAGTCAGACGGCACGACCCAACCAGACCCGATCACAGCCATCGTCTCAGGCGGAAACGGCTCCGCGTCACTGTGGGTCGCGTTATGCCCTGTCGTCCACCCTTCTTCGAGCGCCAAGATGGACGTGTACGCCACCAGCGCTTGCCCTGGCGTAATGGCGCGAAGAGGGGCATCGAAGTGTACGCGAGCACGCGAAACACACACCTCCGCGTCTGCGCTGAGCTCCTCGTCCGCCGCCTCCCACTCCACTGTCGCTGGCTGCAGTGCTTCTTGGTGCCGTGTACAGCAATGGCATCGCAATCGATAGATTCTGTGCTTGTGGCAGGTTGCAGCGCGCTGATGCAGCACGGGCCGCGGTAGCCACCAGCGCAGTGACGCGACTGTAGCTTGAGAGGTGTACAACAGTGCGTTGTTCCACTCGGCAACCACCTGCACCTCTGCCAGCACACGTACGGGCGGCACTTTGCCATCACTCAAAGCTGAAGGGGGCAGAGGAGCCAGTACCTTGCCAGCAACGTAGTGGACCGCCTCGCGTCCTCGCCCGTCTGCAGTGCGGCGGCAGAGACGCACACGCTGGCCGAGAGTGAAGGCGTAGGCTGGCAGGCAGCCCGGATAGTCTTCCCGGAGGGCGCCGAACGGCGGACTATGAGATAGACGGCCCACGATGAACTGCGGTAGTGCGTCGGTGGCGTGCGTCGCCGTGTCTCCAGGCACGAACAGCTCCTCCCCTGTCACGGCGTCGCAGAACGCTGTGCGGGTCGATTGCAAGAGCGGTGGTCGCGGGGGCGGGAGGTACTCGTTCAGGAAGGAGGGAAAGCACGAGCTACACGATGCATTGCCGGTACGTGTGACAGCGGAGGGTGGCCCGACAAAGCAGATCCCCGTGCTGGTCTTCTTCTGGGGGATGTGCGCCACCGCCGCCATGCCACCGCTGTGTCCGAAGCTGTGAGTTGCCAGTGCACGCACGTCCGCCTTGCACGTGAAGAGGTGGCCAAGAGGGAATATGGCGCTGGCCAGGGCAGACGGCGGCACTCGAGATAGAAAAATTGACTGATCGTTGAGGTCGCGCCCGGCAGAGCACGGCCGCACGAGCAACACCGGTTGTCTCTCATCACTCCCAGCGTGGTCACCACGCGAAAGGCTCCACGTGCGCGCATAGTGACCAGTGGCGAGGAGCGTCGCACTGAAGGTAGATCCTGTGCGACGTAGCGCACGCGTCAAGGCGCCGAATTTGATCTTGCTGTTGCAGAGTACATCCACGTTGAGTGTGTGTCCCACGGCATAGGCGTCCAACATGCGGTCAAAGCATTGCTCGGCATACTCGCTGGAGAAGTCGTATGATGGCAGAGGTGTGCCGTCGCGGGGAAGGAGGTCCAGCGCCTTTGCCACCTGCTGCGCGTCGTCGTAGTCGACTTGGGCCCGTACACACCATCCCGAGGCTGCCTTATCATCGTGCCAGTTGTGCATGAAGAGTGGGGTGTACTGCACCGGGGTGGCGTCGCCGCCCGCAACTGGACTGTCCGGCTTGCCTGGAGTAACGAGCTCGCTGAGCAGTTCGTGGAGCGGTTTGCGTGCTTCAACCGCCGCCTGTAGCGCGGGCAGCGGCGGCGGCGGGGCGCGTGGCCCGCCAAAGCAGCGAAGCGCGGCGACGTCGAGTGCGGTGTGAACGCAGCGCACCAGCACGAGGGCGGCGACGGCGCTGTCGACACCGCCAGAGAGTCCGATGGCGATGCGCAGCTGCGAGCGCGCCATATCCGCGCTCGTGCAGAGCTCAGAGGCGTTTCTCTTGGGTGGCCAGAGGAATAAGGCGTGAGCAGACACGAGAAGAGGAGTGGGAAAGAATGACGTGCTGATCGGCGAAGAGTGAAGTCAAGGGTGTGTGGTGGTGGGTAGTTCTGTGGATGGATGGAAGCGTGCATACTGCTGTAGTCCACCCTCCCCCCTTGACACAGACGACGACTCACGCACAGCCTGTATAGATGTGGGTCGGGCGCCCTGCTGTTGATGCCCTGTTCCTTCGTAAGAAGAGGCTGCACACCCGCACTCGCATTCTCTCCCCTCTTGTTGGTGCTCTTTTAAGCGGCGCGAGAGGAGCTCTGCGACACCTGCGCAGCCTCGCTTCTCTGTCAGTGAGCTGGGAAAGAGTGAGGAGTGTGCGCAGAGGCGTGGGTCCACACATCAGTCGGCCCCTGTGCCCCGGCACAACGGCCAGACAGGCCTTCAAAGAGCTGCTTCGTGACTTTTATTTCTTATCGCACTTGAGCCAACAACTGGCATCGTCATTGCGGTCACGCCAACACACGCATCGCATGCCACAGCACGCGCACAAAGGCACAGACTCACACGTGCGCGACGTGGAGAGGGGGGCGCACTTGTCAGTCACTCGTCGTCGTCTCCGCCGTCACTCACCATCGAAGTCGCGGGTGTTCTTCGCCGCCATATTATGGACCTCTTCCATCACTCGCATTCTTGCTACCTCCACTGTTGAGGGCTTCGGCGGGGATGTCGGAGCTGCCCCCACATGGCTGAGTTTCACCGATCAGCTCCCTTTGATACTGTAGTTGCTGAGAGCGCGGCCGTTGCCGTCGTGCGTGCCGTTCACGACTGTCACCTTCGCAGATGGAGGACCTTCCTCGTCGTTCTGCGCAGCCGAGGTTGGGACGACCTCACCCGAGCCGGCAGCGCTGCCTCTACCCGCCACAGTCTCGGAGATTCCGCTTGCCTGTTGCAGCGGCTGTGCGTGAGCGATGTACCACGTGAAGTAGTCGCGCACTGTGATGACCAGCGTGCCGGCCGTCGGCGTCAGCAGCGAGACCAACGAAGCGAAAAACTGTGGGTGCAGCGCCATTGCCTTGAAAGCCTCCTGCCGTCTCGCCCAACCCGCCACCGGCGCCGTCAACGTGGGTGGCCCAGTCAGCAGCCGTACAAGATACCCCAGGACAAAGGCCAGCTGCTGGTACATGCCTGAGTTGCAGGTGCGGACATGCTGCTGCTCTTGCGGCGACAGTCGCTGGAGCGAGGCGGTGTCGGCAGCGAGTGAGGACTTGCCTGCCGCGTCCGTGGCGGCCCCGGTACCGCCACCGACGGCAACGGATGGCTTCGGGGGCGACGGTGCGGCGGCGTGGGTGGCGGCCTGCACCTGTCGAATTCCCTCGATTATGTCGGTGGTGACCGCCAGCAGCTCACCAGAAGGGTACTCAGTGGACAGCATGGCCAACTCCAGGTAGCACTGTAGAACGTTGCGTATCGCCGCGTGCGGCAGCAGCCCGCTGTTTCTGGTGAGTGCCTGTTCCTCCCGTCTCATCTCTACAGACTGCAGCGCGTACTGCTCCACCTCGTACGGGTGGTTGATGCGCCACAACACAGCGAAGAGCGTGCCGGCCGCCTGAAGGCTTAACTGCAGCAGCACCATTGCAGAGGCTCGAGGCAACTCCCAGTCGCCCGTGCTCGCTCCAGATACCTCCGCTGCACTGGCCGACGGCGCGGCGCTGCCAGTAACAGCGGCGGCGCTCGACACCACACCTTGCAGCTCTTTGGGTACCCCAGCTAAGATCTGGGCGAGCAGATTCACATACTCGATGAGGAGATCGTCCGAGACGAGGGCGGCGCCACCGGTGCGACGCGTCTCCTCGCTAGCGGCGCAGTCACAGCGACTCGCTATCTGGGTAGCAGGCACGCCATTCAGCTCCTCAGCCGGCAGTGGTCCGAATGTACTCAGCGCCGCTTCCGCCGCTGCCCCACGCATGAGCCACGACGGTTCTGCCCGGTCCATCAGCTCCGTCGTGTGGGCAGCTTGAGCACAGTAAACCGCCCACCCTGACCCAGCGCTGGTCGTTGGCTGGTTCAGCCAACGTCTACCCACAAAGCTGGAGTCGGGTGACATCACGGCAGTGAGTGGGATGCGCACGGCGTACAGTGCCATCGCTAGGCAGTCCAGCACACACTGCGCCAGCTTCGGTAGCGGCGCCTCGTTGTTCTGTGGTAGGCAGATGGCGATGCACTGGGAGAGGGAGCGGACGGCGAGGAAGCGGCATTGATAGGAACTATTGGGGCTGAGGAAAATTGGCAGGAGGCAGCGCTGCATGACCGACTCAGCAGCTGTGGCCAGATCGTCCCCACTAAGACCGGTGAGCAGCTCATTGGCAAGGAACCCGAGCACGGAGGGTACAGTGGTCCGAAACGACGTCCGAAAGCACCGCCGCAACGACGCCGGTACCGGCAGCTGGAAAAAGAGAAATGGGGTGAGGCTGGAGTGTGTGATGGGCGTCGTGTGGTGGTGCGCAGCATAGCCGATGGTGCCCTCTAACACAACCTCCGCCAAGTCCAGTACCATAGGACACAGCTGCGCCGGCCGCAGCTGCAGCGAGAGAGTGCGCAGCTGACGCACCACCTCTGCCCGCGTTTGCTCCCGCTCGCACCGCAGAAGGAGACAGAGCCGCACTAGCGTGCCGTGGACGACGTAATGCGGGTTCTCTTCAATCGATGCCACCACTTGCTGTGTCAGCGCATTGCGCTGCTCCATCCGCCGCGCAAAGGTGCTCGGGTCCTCCACAGCGATTACCGGCGAGGCCGGACCACCCGGACTACTCCCAGGCGACGATGATGATATAGCCGTCGCGGACATCGCCACTGTGGAAGTGCAAATACTGCTCAGCAGCGCTACACACACTTGAGCGCTGTCCGTGTCCCCGCACATGCCGCCAATGTAGGCTAGCTGTGCCAGCAACCACAGAAGTGTAGCGCGCACCAGCCCTGGAAGTCGATCAGAGGAGGCGGTGCCGGTGCCGCCACAAAGAGCGACCAGCTTGCGCAGCACCAACAAGGCCAGACTGCCCGCCTCGATGGCAGTGCGGCTACGGTCGCACAACGCCATGGCGAGTGGATACAGCACCTCTTGCCACGACGCCATCATCGTGTAAAGGGAGAGATGCTGGTCGGCAGACGTCACCTCCGCCGTGCGTACGGTGCGGGACAGCACTTCCTTTACGGCCTGCAGTATGTGCATCTGCAGGAGCGTCGCCGACCCATCAGAGGCGGATGCGAGAGTGACTTCATAGATGCTGCGCAGGCAGCGGAAGCTTTGCACAAATCCAGCTGGGGCAGTATCTACCGTCAGCGTCGCCGTTGTCTCGGCCTTCCCCGTCTCCGTTGCCGGTGCCGAGACCGTGACTCGGCACGTCGAGTAAGAGACCCACATCGTGCACAGCAAGTCCACCAAGGACTCACAGAGCACCTGCAGTCCGTCGTCGCTGGAGCTGTGCTTCTGCATGAGCCCTACGTAGGCCGGTACCACCACCGCTGTGAAGTCGCGCACATTCACGAAGTAAACAACGTCCGCTGTGCGCTTGAGGTGGACAATGCGCGTGTACTCGAGAACCCGACGCAGCACCGCCAGTGCGGAGGAGAGATTCGCCACATCGCCGACCGCGTAGCCGCTGATGGTGGTCATGATTCCCTCTATGGCGCGGTGGATTGCTTCCGTGGGTCGGTCCGTCTTCGGCAGTGAGGCGTCAGCCGCCCTTCTCCCTTCAGCCTCGACGCTGAGGCGCGTGATGGCCTCGATCCGGGTGAAGACATCTTCGGTGAGGGGCGGAGCCGCCCCCGCCGCAGTGCAGCGCACCTCCAGAATGAGCTGATACACCGCTACCCAGCATCGTACCGGAAAGTTTATGGCATACGTCGTGGCGGCCACCGCCAACACCGCCCGCAGGCAATGCGCCCGCACCGGCGTCGCATCCGCCATGCGCAGCAGCGTGAGCAACGTAACAGTGCACTCCGTTGGTAGGTCGAACGCGGCTGCCGTGCACAGAAGCGACTGCAGTCCTCGCACACACTGCAACAGGACATCCAACGGCGCGGACGTGGCACCCTCGTACATGGCAGGGCCGAAGACAGCACATACTGAGGACCAGATGCTGAGAAGGAAATCCTTAGCTACGGCGTACCACCACCCGTCCGGGGCCGGTGCGGGTGGATCCTGCTTGGTGCGGAGCTTCAGCAGTTGCCGTGTCTCGCTCACCATGCGCTGCTGCTCCACACCAAACGCCAGCTGCCGCTTCTCTTCCTGTGAGAGAAAGAATAGGTCGAAGGAGCCGCGACTGGCGCCCTCAGCGCTCGCGGTTGCGTCGATGGCGATTCTCTTGATGCTCTCGAGCGGGCGCATACTAATGCGGTAGAAGATGTCGTCCACGAAGCTGTCAGCGAAGCTCTCGTCTTCGTTGCAACGGCGCAGCTGGCCGCGGAATGCCTTCACATCCAGCCGCATCCCTGCGGACGGGTTATGGATGTTGGTGTTGAGCATCACCGTGGCGACCACAACAATGAATACCGCCGTGTCGCTCTTAAACGGGAAGACGTCGGTGTTAATACCGTGTCCTCGGTTTGCCTCGTAGTAGGCAGCGGAGAAGTACTCGAGCAGCCGCTCGATGCGCTGCCCCTCCTTGGGCAAGTGGACCCGCATGAGGAGCTCACTGATGGCCTCTAGTACACTGCACCCAGCCAGTGGTAGACGCCGCAGGTAGGCCGCGCAGACGTGCAGTGGGAACACTTCTGGCGTCGTCAGAAACTCGGCTACCGCCTCGGGGTTAAGGGAGCTGATCTGAGTGAGGAAGTCAGCGACGGCCTCCACCTTCTGTGCTGAGGCAGCGGACGGATGCGGGGGGAGCAGCGTGTGCTCCCACTGACTGCTGAAGGCGGCGTGCGAGTCGGGAATCGCGTTCTCTTCTGCGCTTACGCTGAAGAGTTTGTAGATCGCCTTTTTGGGAGAGTCGTTGAATCGGTCGACCTCCTGTTGCTCCTTGAGCTTCGATTCGCGACATGTCATCACAGGCAGCTCGGCGAGCACATCTCTGCCACTCTCCTCCTCGGGTGGCGTCTGCGTCATCAGGAGTTCGACGATCCGAACGAGGCCATGCAGCGCCATGGCAGGGAGGGAGAGCGAGGCCAGGTTGAGGGCGGCCCCGGGAGACGAGAATGATTCCGAGGGGGTGGTGCCGTTAACCACTCCAGGACGATGCTGCGTCCTGTCCAGCTGAGTTGTGACCGCCGAAGCAAGTGCCACTGCCGCCTCTTGCTGGAGGCGTAGCTGCTCCTGCACGACGGCGTCCTGCGTAAACTCCTCCTTGGATGCGGCCCGGACGATGCGGGAGAGGGCGCTAGTGAGCTGCTGGATGAAGTTAAGCTGATGGGCGTGTACATTGAGGTCGTACAGACGGTACATGTGAAGAGTGAGGGGAATGGCGCTGCGGCTGCCGCCGGCGGAGAGAGTGCTGCTGCTGCTGCTGCTGCCCATAAATGTGGTGATAAAGTGAAGTACGATGGTGCGCTTCACGTAGTGCGGACTGTTCGGGGACTCCAGCAGACGCAGCACAACGTTGCTGTAGAGGAAGCCCACCTCCTGTCCAACTTCCTCTGGACAGGTGGTGGTTAACAGCCTAAGCGCGTCCAGTCCGGCAGCCAACAGCGCCGGCTGGATCGAGGCAACGCAGTTGAGGATGCCATTGTACAAGGCGCGGTACCATCGACTGTTCTGCAGAACGCACTGTAGCAGCGGCAAATCATGTGCAGCGACACGTTGTAACATGTCCGTGAGAAGGCGAGTTGCCAGCAATTGGCCCTCGTTGCCGTCCCCACAGCACCCCGCCACGGCAGTGAGGTAGTCGGCAGAGAAGCTGCTACCGAGATGGTAGAGCACCTCACCCGCCGCCGCTCGCCACGTCAGTGGCGTACCGCTGCTCCCACTAACGGGCGTCTCCTCGACAGCTGCCAAGTTATCTGTTGAGAGTGACTTGGAGGGGGCGGCCTGCCCACCAGTCGCTGCTGCCGTCGTCAAGGGCTCGCAGAGGGAAAAGAGATCTTGGGCGGCGTCCTTCTTGAGTGCCACGAGCGGTGCCGGTGCCCCCTCAGCACGGACGGCGGCCACCGACGCCAGGAACTTCACAGATGGCTCGATTACGTCGCCGATGTTACGGACGCTGTGCACCAGCGATGGGCCCCACTGCTGTCGCAGAACTTCAACGCGGCGCTGTACGTGCGCCGCGATGTGATCTCGTGATTTCCCCTCAATGGTGCCCTGCGCCGCGTCTACATCTTCCAATGATTCCTCTACCCACCTCGCTGCGTTACCGGAAGACATGACGAACGCCCGCAGCTGACGCAGCTCCTCTCTCTCTACGCGCGACTGAAGATACGCCTGGGCGCGGCGGGTCTGCTTCACCACATCGACACATAGTTGCACAGGGAAGCGGGTACTGGCCGCGTCTGATGAGACGGCGCTGGCTGTGACGAGCTGAACACAGCCTAGGAGCGCTCTCGTGGCCACGTCGATCTCCTTGGCAAGCTGAACGAAAAGTGCTGACAGCGCCGCCCCTGCGTCGTCCTCCTCAGCGGTGGTGGTGCCGGCGTACGTGTGGTGTACAACGTGCTGGAGGGAGGCTATAATCGTCGAGCAGCACCGCACCATCAACAAACGCACAAGGCTTTTCCCAAATGCCTGCAGCTTCGCTCGCTCCGGTACGTCACTATCGAAGAGTAGTCGCAGGTAGCTCACAAGATCTACCAGGTTGCGCCCATCCGCCAGCTCATGCGTTGCAATGACGTCCGTGGTGGTGGAGGAGGGTCCGCTAAGGGCAACCGTCGACGACGGTGCAAGTGCAGAGTCGTCTGCAGCGGAGGGGGTGACCACGGAGATAGCTTCTTCCTCTCCAGTCGCTTGCTCTGCTGCTACTGCTTCGGATGCCTGGGCCAGTGTCACCTCTGCCTGCTCTTCGCCTTGCCTCTCGCTAGGTGCCGTTGCTTCCGACGGGGGTGCCGCTGCAGAACCCTCTGTTACAGGCGAGGGCGGCGGTGGTAGTGAGGCAACAGCGATGGAGGGACGCGGTGTACCCGTAACCCTCACATCCTTTATCCACGCGTCGGTGGCTCTACGCACATCTCCCAGTTTTGCCTTCTGTGCACTACCGAGGGCGTTGTTGCTCACAACGGAGCTGATCCGGGTGAGCAAAGTGTTGAGCTGAACGAGGAAGGCTACCTTGTTATCCACCTCCTCATTCGTGGGCTGGCAATACGCCATGTTGTCGATGGCAGGATTCTGCCAAGCGGTGGTAAGACGGCGGGGTGGGGGCCTATCCTAAACCCTCGGGTTTCGATTCCTCGCACACGACGATCTATGCGAGCCTATGTGGTGACCGTGTGTGTGTGTGGTACCTTCGTGCACCACCAAACCTTCCCAGCAGCGGTCTCCGATGGCGGTGCAGGGAGAGCGACCAAGGGAGGATGAACGAGAGACAATGGAGCGAAGAGGGGGGGGGGAGGCCCACTTACATGCGTGCTGGAGGATGCGAGAGGAGTGCGACGCGAATGATGAGTGAGTGAGGGGGGGGCCAAGCAATGTGTGTGTGTGGATGCACGTATGGGGGGGGGCAAAAATGCGCCCTGAGTGTACACCAATGAAGGGGGAGATGGGCGATACGAGGGGATGGGGAGGGAGGGGGACAACGACCCCCAGCAGACTCACAGCCAGACAACACTGCACACGAGAACACCGGATAAACACAAAGGACACACAAATGAAGAAGCAAAGGCACACTGGAGGGAGGGAGGATGGCGCTGAGGAGTGAGTATGGCCATACGAGAGCGGAGTAGAGAGCGGGCTAGTCAGCGCACGCGTCAGAGTGGCGTTGCTGCAGAGAAACAAAGAGAGGCGGACAGACACTTTGCACAGGTCAAACGCAAATCACAAGTGACCAATCAACGGTCGTCTCGACAATGCGGGGGATGAGTCGAGGGGGGGGAGGTGCAAGCGAGTGTGCGGTCGCGAGAGGGTGAGAGAGCGAGGACCTGCCGATGGAGGGCAACACTGCCCAGTGTATGCCCACACCCACACGGACGCACAAGGCACCCCGGTGCATGCGCGAGGGATGCGGGCACCGTTGTTGAGAGTCAGGTAGAGGGCGGAGAAGGATGCGCAAGAGAGTAGGGAGAGGGAGATGCACAAGAGCGCGTGCAGTGGAGGGCATCTCACGTTTCTCGTGTCCAAGCCCCCGTTCAAAATCACTTCGCACCGCCCACGCAGTTCTGGTGCTGTCTGTGTGTTCACGCAACTGCGCTGCGGGGTGGGCGCCTGCGCATTTTCCTGGTGACACTACCGCTGACCAACGTCTTCGGTTTTGCCATTGATGTCTTTCAAATTGTCTGTGCGTACGCACTAACGTACATACCAGCGACGCAGACATGTGCGTACCGCTACTGGCCAGGGCGGAACTGCCCGTACATGAAAGGCGGGTGAAGTACTCGGGGAGGGGGAGGGGGAGGGAGGGAGACGTGTGTACTGCAGCACCTGATGTGTGTTGGTGCGTGTGTGCTTGTCCTTGGTAGGCAGACCGTTGCGCTGCCGCTGTTGCTGCGGGTACTTCCTCCTCGCACCTCTTAGCGCTATTTCAGAGGTCGAATGCCACTGATTCTCTCTGTCTCTGTGCCTGCCCCTTCCTCTATCGTCCAAGGTCTGCCAGCAGCTCGCTGGAGCACTCCAGGAAGCGTCTCGGTAGACTCTTCCGCATACGCGGAGGCACACTATAGTGGTATCTGACCTTCTTGCGCATAATGAATAGGAACTCATCGATCTCCATCGACCCGTCGCCATTCTTGTCGAAGAGAGCAAAGATGATGTCGACAGTGGTGTTAGGCAACGCGGACACCTCGGTCATAGACATGAGCCGGTGAAAGTCTCGCTTCGTCACCGACATACCGCTGCTCAAGAACATCTCCACATGGGCGGCTAGCTGGTCCGCGTAGAGCATCGCTTCGTTCAGCCCCAGCCACATGTTGAGCGTCACAACGTCGCCGCTGCCGTGCAGGCAGCGTATGTTCTCCACCAGGTAATACGGCAAGTGAGAGCCGAGCACCTGCTTGGCAATGAGCGCCGCGAACTCCTCGGCGGTGATGCAGTCGTGCTGCTCCACGTCGTATTGGCGAAATTCGGCCTTCCACACTTCAGTGCGCACGCTGCGAATCACCGCCTCCAGCTCGCTGAGGGAGCACTTGCGCGGCGCCGCCTCGTCGCCAAAGAGTGCCCGGACGACGCCGTTGCGGCGCGTCGACGGCTTCAGCAATGAGCGTACCACTGCCTCGTCCTTCGTGGCGCCGCGAAGCACGTTGGCGAACTCCTCCAACGACAGGGTGCCCGACTTGTCGGTGTCTACGATGCGGAAGAGTGTTTCCACATCACGCGGGTTGCTCGTGAGGAGGCTCATGAGGAAGCGGAACTCTGGGAAACTGATGTAGCCATCCCCATTCGCGTCCATAGACTCGAAGAGGCGTTGTAGGTCCTGCACGATGGCCGGATTCGGCAGCACCTTCTCCGACGAGGCCAAGAGCGCCAGCACAAAGTCCTCTACGGTCATGTACATAGGTCCACCCTTGCGCTTCCGCACCGACGCGTAGTGTAGGAATCGCGAGCGCACGTCGCGCAGGTAGTACGGGATGAGATATGGCGGCGTGTCATACGAGCGGCACAGCACCACTGTCGTACCTGCCGCAATGCACAGTGCTACCCCAACACACCAGCCAACCAACATGGCCCACAGAAGGCGCTGTCGTCCGCCGGAGTGTGGCGGCAATGCCGCCAGTGCAGGAAGCAGAGGGAAATCGTGCGATTCACAGAAGGTGACGGCCTCAAGTGAGCACGGCGACGATAGAGATGACGATAATGCAAGGCCGCCACTGGTACTGTTGATGCTGTCCGTGCTGCCTGCGGTACTCCTGCGCTGAACAGCCGTCGCGGCTCTTGGCGCCGCGTGCAGACGCTGCTGCACAACAGCGGAGAGCTGTCGTCGCATCAATCTCAGAGGGAGGGGAGGGCAGAGAAGAGCATATCGGTGTGCAGCACTGCAGTCGAAAGGCGTGTGTGAATTCGCCAAAAACAACCAAGTGAGAGAGGGAAGACGGACTTGTGTGCCTGACCGTCGAGAGTGCAGAGACCCAGTGAGGCTGTCGCAGCGGGTAAGTGTACCTGCGAATGGGGAAGAGAGGGAGAGTACCGTTAGTGGCAGTTGTGGGGACACGACACGTACGTACACTCAAGCAGAGTGAACGGTGCTACTACAGCAAGTACAGCAGCTGCGAGTGGCAGGGGGTGAGTGAGGGGTGGACGGGCTCGAAAAGGAAAAGGGTTCCGCAGTGACGGAGGTGAAACACCGGTCAGCAGAGATGACGCGCACACACACACAGACACCCCCACAAGTAAGGGAGTGACACCAGCAGCAACAACGTCTAAGAGGAGGGGGAGACGATGGGGTGCAAGGGCATACAGGCAACGCTTGGCGAAGATGAGCATCACGAAACCCTCGTTCTCTCGCCGTGCAGTACGCATGGCGACGTCCGACACGGAACCAGCGAGGTGCGGGCAGGTCGTGCACCCAGACGAGGAGGCGGGGAGAGGGAGTTGGAGGGAGGGCAATTGAAGGTACTTTAGGCGAGAGGAGTTGGGGTAAGTTACGGTGTTATCATGGTGAGAAACACGTGACAGCCAACACACATGCACGCGTAGAAACTAACAATGCGCTTGCCTGCGCGTGGGAGAGCGAAGAGCACAGGAGATGCGCAAGTCTGTGTGTGGTTGCGGTCCACGCTAATCACGGCGAGGTGAAAAGGGAAAAGATGGGGGTGGTGAGGAGCGGTGGCGACAGTCCTCCTCAACATACATCGACATCGCCGACGAACCCTGTCAACAGCGGCAGTCACTCACCTTTCCTTGAAGCAACGACCTATCTTCATGAGGGAGGAGGGGAAGGCCGAGGTGCACACTACCACAGGAACATGCCTATATGAGCGTAAACACTGAGATCCACACGCGCGCGACTTCAACGCTCTCCTAACCAAATTTGTTCGCGCAAAGTCACTGCCTACCGCACCGCCTCACCTTGGCGGTGTTACAAGAGAAAACTAAAGAGTTAGTGATTGCACGTGCGCTTAGCGAGAGAGAGAGAGAGAGAGCAGCTGCAGCTCTGTACCGGCGTCTTCGTAAACAAAGCAAATGCTCACATACACCCACGCTCCATGAAGGACCTTTACGAGGCCTCGGGTTGTACCGCGGCGACACCGCTCGACTCGCCTGTGGGTTGGAGAATGCTGATGATAGTGGTGGATTGAGGCTTGAAATAGTGGGCCGCATTCACAACGTCTTCTGGTGTCACGGACAGCAGGGCATCGCGCATGGCTTGCTTTCTGCTCTGCCGCAGATCATTATAGAAGTGCGCCTCGCCGTACGAGTCCGCCGCATATGGAGAGTCGATAGAAGAGAAAAGGCGCAACTTCGCCTCACTTACGCGTTCGGCCGTGACGTTCTTCCCGTCGGCGAGCCAATCTCCAGCCTCGAGGAAGACCTTCGCAGTGAGTTCTGGGGTGGGGTCGCGGTAGCTTGACATCGACACGCCGCCCACCTCGCCGTGGAGCGTAGCGCTGCAATTGGAGCCGTACGCGCCACCTTCTTCGCGCACGCGGCGATGCAGGTACTCGTTGCAGAGCAGAGTGCAACCCACTCGCACTCGTGCCTGGTCGGGGCTCTCCCACTTCAACTCATTCGGCATAGCCAGTCCCACAAAGGACGTGTCGATCGGCAGTTTTTTGATGATCTGCTGAATCCCCTTCGCCCCGGAGATTGGCGGCAGAAGCAGGTGCGTGCGCGCGGCAGAGGCTGTCCGCGGGAACATATCGAGGAACTCCTTCAGCATCCGCTCCACCTCATCACGGTGCGCATCCTCGCAGGTCGCCCAAATAAGACTGCGCGACATGTCGGTCGCCATCTCCCGCGCAAAGATGGCGTAGTCGGCCAGCAGCGTGCGCACAGCCTCGCGGCTCACGTCTGGACACCCCTGAAGCTTTTCAAGCATCTCCGACGCGTGAGTGGACTGAGAGAGCCCAAACCAGTGTTCGCGCAGCTCGCCGCGCCGGGTGAGCTCTGCTACGGCACGGATGACGGCGTAGCGGTTGCCCTCCGCCTGCAGAGACTGGATTGCCGACGAGCATGCCATCTTGAGTCTCGACAGCGCACAGGAGTAGACATCGGCGTCGTCAGCGTCGACGCGTGGCTCTAGCAGTGTCACGCTTAACAAGTCCAGAGCCTCCTTCAGCTGCTCTGTGGTTGTGTAGAAGCTGTAGCTGGTGCCCGTGATGGTGGTGCCCTTGTGCAGGTACGACTCATTCAGCAATGGCGCAAAGCCGAACCCGCTGCACGCCAGCTTCGCGGCAATGGAGTGCTCTTTGTAGGAGAGCTTTCCGGCCCCCGTGCGACCGATCAGTGATTCCAACAGCATTACGTTCTGCGGCACCTGCGCCAGCTCGCCGTGCTCCATTGCACTGGTAAGAGATGTGTGGAGGGGGATAAGCCCATGCACGTACACGAGGCCATTCGTCGGCTGTGCTATTGTGTACGCCTCGCCGTTGGTGTTCGAGAGAGAGCTGCGACGCGGCACGGGCTCCGCAAACGACTCGGTGGGAATGTCGTCAATGCGCAGGGTGGGTAGAACGTCGTGTGGCTGCGCCGAACGGAGGCGTTGGAGCCACTCCCTCGTCTCTTTCTCCACCCGGTCCTTGTCCATCTCCGTCGCTGACGCGTTCACCACCTCGTCCGCCTCCTTCAGCTGATCCTGCAACTTGCTCAGATACTCCTTCTTGGCTGACACAGACACGACGGCGCGGTGGGGGTTGCTCAAAAGATGCGACTCGATGCGCGGCAGCAGCGAGGCCGCATTATCGTCCCTCAGTCGCCGGAGGTGCGGCAGCCAATCGATAAAGTCCAGCGGGTTGTTCTGTGCCCGGCACAGACCCATCGCACACAGACCGGTGCACGTGTTGAGCCCGTAATCGGCAGATCGGTGACGGTGCTGCAGCTCCTCCTGGAAGATAACGGAGCGCACGCGGCGCTCGTCGAAGCCTTCCTTTTGCGCTGTGCGGAGCGCAGACTCCACCGCCTGCAGCACCTCAGCCTCTACGTGCGCCCGCCCCTCATCCACGCCGGCCACGCCGTAGGTGATGATCGGGGAGGACAGGTAGAAGGCGTACCCCTGCATCGGGGCGTACTTGCTGCCAATCTGCGACTCGATCAGGTTCTTGAACATGGGGGAGCTGGGACCACTCGAAAGAAGGCTATCCAGCACGCTGAGCGCCACCACGTCCTCCAGCTTGTTATTCTCCTTTGGTACCGCGTAGGAGACGGCAACTCGCTTCTGCCGCTGTGGATTGCCCATGGCGTCCAGAGGCCCCTCCAACTGCACGAGTTGTGGCTCCGTGAAGCGATGTTGGTCCGCGAGCGTCGGCACTAAGACCGGCACCGCGCGTTCGAAGTTCGAAAAATATGCGTTCAGTGCTGCCATGTGCGACTCAGGGTGCAGACTGCCGTACGTGAAGGTGATGCTGTTGCTTGGGTGATAGTGGCGCCTGTGGAAGGACAGGAGCTCATCGTATCGGAGCTCCAGAATGTCGGGAGGGTAGCCGCCGGATGTGTAGGTATAGTGCGTGCTCGGCAGTATGGTGCGCATTACGGAGTGCACAAAGTGGTTGCCGGGGTCCGACACAACGCCGCGCATCTCATTGAACACCACACCGTTGTTGATAAGCCGGCGTGTGCGCTTTGGCGTCTGCGAAGCGGCACCTTCGCTGTCCGCCAACTTCTCCTCGAGTTCCACTCGGTGGCCCTCTTGCTTGAAGTCCTCCTCACGCAGCAGTGGATGAAGAACGGCGTCGAGGTAGACGTCGAGAAGGTTCTGGAAGTCTTTGCGATTCGTTGTTGAGAAGGGGTACAACGTGTAGTCGGGGCCGGTCATGGCGTTCATGAAAGAGCTGAGGGAGCGCTTGAGCATCATGAAGAAGGGATCCCGCACCGGATACTTCCGGCTGCCGCACAGTGTCGTGTGCTCCAGCACGTGGGAGGTGCCCTTGCTGTTCTCCGCCGGTGTTCGGAAGCCGATGCAGAAAGTGTTGTTGCTGTCCTCCACGTCGACGTGGTAGTAGAGAGCGCCGGTGCGGACGTGCTCCATCTCATACGCCACGAGGTGCAGGTCATCAATGCGTCGGGTCTTGAGCAGCGTGAAGCCGTGCATGCTGCTGAAGACGAGGTCTTCACGCTTGCTCATGCACCGCGCCAGACATTGTACCGAGCTGCGCAGCATAATTCTCAAGAGGATACACACCGACACGCGCGTGCAACGTGAGCAATACTGTTGGCAGGAGTGAAAGCGACGAGAGAGGAGAGGAGAGGGATGGTCGAGGGTTATGACGTGGAATACGAGAAAGCGTGTACGGGGAGAGAGGGGGTAAGGACATGTGGAGCGCATAACACGGCTTCAGCGAGAGGGTGAGGGTGGTGGTGAAGAGTTTGCGCAGGTCCACGACTGCGGTGTTCTCCCCAGAGTCTCCGCCAGACACGTGGCACGTCATCGGTGACGTGGGTGAACACGCCACCCTTACTTCTTTATTGCTGCTGACGCTTTAGCGGAATTTGCGCCGTTTCGTCGGTCCCAGCGTTGGGCGACAAGGCGAGAGGGGATTATCATTGGCGTATGCGTGCATGTATGCCGGGAGGATTGTCGCTCACGCTCCTGTCATCCTCGTGCTGCCATACACCACTGCGACGTTGGAGGGTGTTACCCCCCAAACCAACGTGCAGCAAGACGGAAGCGGATACATACCCGTACAGGCAACACTCAGAGAGCGAAAAGCAAGGGAGAGGGGAAAAGAGAGGGGTGGGGAGAGTTCGCCCTTGCCTCACAGCGACAGGCGGAGGGGCACAAGAAGCATATCTCCCCAAACGTCAAGAGGAACAGAGGCAAGAGAAAAGGAGCCGCACCCACGCACACAAGCAGCGTCAGTCACTCCCAGCGTGCGAGTCAGTATGACTCCCAGCAGGGGGATGCCTCTGTGTAAACGCGTGTGATGGCGCAGGGCTTCCAGGGGTCAAAACAGAATGCATCCCGAGTGGGGCTGGTCACCCTTCTCCGTCTGCTTTCCATTTTCAAAGGTGACGCTCCCAAGAAGCGCATCCCCCTGTCCCCCTCTTTCCACAGTTCTCTCTCTAGTTACTAGCGTCGCTCCAAGCGCCGCACACAGAGGACGCCCGGTTCGATATGGTAGAGGTGGGGAGGACAGCGATGGACGAAGCTAACGCGGGAGAAAACGGAGGCGAGGAAGAGAGGGAGTGGCGAAGGAATTTTCGTTCAGAAAGTTGGAAAAGAAACGCCAAAGCAAACTAAGCGGACATACCGCCCACTGTCGATATCATCAGAAGAGCACCACCCCTCACCCCCCTCCACACACAGTCACCCCACCCAATTAAGGGGCAGGTGGCTCAGTCGTAGGCCAAGGACGAGCCAAGCTGGCTCTCGACCCGGTCTAGATTCCACCCCTTACGCGCGGCGTAGTCCTTTGCTTGATCCTTCTGAATCTTGCCCACCGCAAAGTACTTGGACTGCGCATGCGCGAAGACAAGGGCGCTGACAGATGCCGCCGGCATCATTGCGTACGATTCAGACAACTTCACTCCTGTGCGTTCCTCTACCTCACCAACACGCCACATCGTGGCCATCTCCGTGTGGTCCGGCTGCGAGGGGTACCCAGGGGCGGGCCGAATACCTTGATACTGCATTTGGATCAGGTCGGCAGTCTCAGACGTTTCCCTCTCCACAAAGCCCCACAAGTCCGTGCGAATGATGCGGTGCACCTCTTCTGTGAACGCCTCAGCGAAGCGGTCTGCCAGGGCTTTGATCATGATGGAGCGGTAGCCGTCGTTGTCCTTCTCGTACTGCTCACTCATCTTATCGGCACCGAAGATGCCGACGACGAGGCTGCCCAGGTAGTCTGGCGCCACCCCTTTCGGGGCGATAAAATCCGAGATGCACAGGTAAGGCTCACCTCGTTCTTTCTCCGCTTGCTGGCGCAGTCCAAAGAAGGTGGCGATTTTCTCTACGCGTGTGTCGTCTTCGTACACCTCGATGTCGTCGCCAACGCTGTTCACTGGCATCAGCTTGACGACAGCCTTGGCACGGAAGCTACGCGTGGCAATGATGTCCTTGATCATCTCTTGCGCGTCGTCGAAGAGCCGCTTCGCCTCCACGCCGACGGTGGGGCAGTTGAAGAGCTTCGGGAAACCTCGATTGGGGTACGTGCCGCGCACCTGCCACACTGAGAAAAATGGGCTCCAATCAATGCAGCTGACGATCTTCTCGAGCGGGTAGTCACTGATAGTGATGGCGCCGAGCTTCCTCGGTCGCGGCGCCGGCGGGTTGGCGACAAAGTCGATCTTCAGTGCGTTCTCGCGGCAAAAGGCAAGGGGCTTGTAGACACGGTCCTTCTGGTTTGCCAGGTAGTCCTCCGCAATCTCTTGGTAAGTCTCATGCACCTCTTCCCAGAACTCCTCGTTGTTACTCCCCAGCATGTTAGCCACTGTGACCACGGACTTGCTGGCATCTAGTACGTGTACTGTCTTGTGGTAGTGCGGCTGAATCTTCACAGCCGTGTGCTGCTTGGACGTTGTTGCCCCACCCACCATCAGTGGGATTTTAAAGCCCATCTTCTTCATCTCCTTCGCCACGTGCACCATCTCATCCAGTGAGGGCGTGATGAGGCCGGAGAGTCCGATAACGTCTACGTTGTACTCCTTCGCAGCCGCTAAGATTTTCTCACACGAGACCATCACTCCGAGGTCGATCACCTCGTAGCTGTTGCAGCCCAGGACGACGCCAACGATATTCTTGCCGATGTCGTGTACGTCCCCCTTCACGGTCGCCATGAGCACCCGCTTCGACCGCGACACTGAATTGCCCTTCGGGCCATCTACAAGGGCCAACTTCTCAGCCTCCATATATGGCACCAGTACCGCTACCGCCTTCTTCATGACACGTGCTGACTTGATAACCTGGGGCAGAAACATCTTGCCGCTGCCGAACAACTCGCCAACCTTCCCCATGCCATTCATCAGCGGTCCCTCGATAATGTGCAGCGGTCGCTCGTACTTGCCGCAGGTTCGCGCTTCCTCGACGTCATTCTCGATGAACTCGACGATGCCTTTGATCAAGGCGTGCGAGAGACGCTCCTCCACTGGGGCGTTACGCCACTCGTCCACCTTGGTTACCTTCGCCTCCTCTGCGCCACCGCGGGCCGCCGCCTCCGCCTTGAGCCGGTCTGCATACTCGAGAATGCGCTCCGAGGAGTCGGGAGTGCGGTTGTAGATGGCGTCCTCGACCAGCTGCAGCAGACCTGGCTCGATGTCGGTATATACCGGCAGGGCGCCCGCATTCACGATTGCCATGTCGAGACTTCCGTCGGCGATCATTTTCTTCAAGAACGCGGAGTGCATCGCCATGCGAATGACCTCAAAGCCACGGAAGGAGAAGCTGAGGTTCGAGATTCCGCCGCTCACCTTGGCGCCGGGTAGATTTGCCTTAATCCACGCCGCGGCATTCATGAAGTCGACGGCGTAGTTGTTGTGCTCCTCCATCCCCGTGCAGATTGTCAGCACGTTCGGGTCGAAGACGATATTCTCAGCCGGGAAGCCGTCCGCCACCAGCATGTCGTACGCGCGCTTGCAGATGCGGATTTTGCTGTCATAGTCTGACGCCTGCCCGTTTTCATCAAAAGCCATCACCACCACGGCGGCACCGTAACGCCGGATCAGGCGGGCCTGGCGCAGGAATTCCTCCTTGCCTACCTTGAGCGAGATGGAGTTCACGATTGGTGTGCCTTGGGTGCACTTCAGGCCCGCCTCGATAACGTGGAACTTGGACGAGTCGATCATCACTGGGACCCGCGCCACATCCGGGTCGGAGGCGAGCAGATTCAGGAAGCGCGTCATGGCGGCCACGCCGTCGATGAGGCCGTCATCCATGTTCACATCCAGCACCATAGCCCCTTCCTCAACCTGCTTGCGAGCCACCTCCAGGCACTCCTCCCACTTCCCTTCCTTGACAAGGCGCTTAAACTTGAGCGAGCCGCTGAGGTTGCAGCGCTCTCCGATGTTGCAGAAGCCGATGTGGTTGGTGAAGTACAGTGGCTCAAGCCCACTGATGACCATGGTCGTGCACCGCTGACCCTTCGGACGCGGCGGGATGCCCTTCACAGCCATGGCCATGGCGTGAATATGATCCGGGGTTGTGCCGCAGCAGCCGCCGACGAGGTTGACCCACCCGTTGGTTGCGAAGTCATTGATGTCACGGGCCATATCTTCTGGTGGCTCGTCGTATCCACCCATCGCGTTCGGCAGCCCCGCATTGGGGTAGCACGTCACGTAGCCCTCGCTGATCTGTGCAAGGCGCTGGATGTATGGGCGCATTTCGCGACAACCTAGAGCACAGTTGAGGCCGATGGAGATGATGTTTCCGTGCCGCATCGACGAGTAGAACGCTTCCACCGTCTGGCCACTGAGGGTGCGGCCAGACAGATCTGTAATGGTGCCGCTCACCATGATGGGAACGCGTGTGTAGCCCGCGTCATCGAAGAGCGTGTTCAGAGCAAAGAGGGCCGCCTTGGCGTTGAGGCTGTCGAAGATGGTCTCGACCATCAGTACATCTACACCACCATCCAGCAGGGCCGTCGCCTGCTCTGTGTAAGCGGCTACGATTTCGTCGTACGTGATGTTGCGGTAGTCGGGGTGCTCAACGGAGGGCGAAATGGAGGCTGTTCGGTTCAGCGGGCCCAACACACCGGCTACGAAGATGCGCCGCCCCGTCTCACAGCTGGCTTGTTCTGCCGCGTCACGGCAGACCTTCACCGCAGCGAGGTTGATGCGGCGAACGAGGTGCTGCGTCTCGTAGTCGGACTGACTGACCGCCTGTGCGTTGAATGTGTTCGTCTCAAGAATGTCGGCGCCGGCGACTGCATACCTGTAGTGCACATCCCACACCTTCACCGGCTGGGTGAGACAGAGCAGGTCATTGTTGCCCTTGAGATCCTTTGTGGCGTTCTTGAACTCCTCGCCGCGGAAGTCCGCTTCCTCCAGCTTGTAGCGCTGGAGCATAGTGCCCATGCCACCGTCCAGGATGAGGATACGCTTCTGGAAGAGTTCCTCGAGCTCCTCGAAGGCGGGGCTTTGTTTTCCACGCATGGCTGATGTCTGCAGTTGAGTGGGAAGAGGGTGTGGGAAAGAGGGCAAAGGGTAATAAGAGGACTAGCGCGGTAACACACGCTACAGCGAGCGAGCACTTGTTCTCCGGTCCAAAGATGCTCCATTACGTGCACCCGGTCCCACTCCACGTACACCCAGTCGGGCGCCACAGAGCAGCTGCCGCGAAACTGCGGTACAGGTTGGGGGTCTACAATGCGGTTGCGCCACCTCTGTGCGCATGCGTTACGTGTACGTCTCTTTCTGCTGTACGCGGATGCACATACGCATAGACGTCCTTTCCTTTCCAGCACGACCATCTTACGCTACACAACACAAAGCAGAGAACTCAGGCCTTGGCCTGCCACAGACTCAATCGTCCGGTGCGAGTTGCTCGTAGACACCACACGCGCTACGGCAGTCCGCTGAACCGGTCATCCGAGCACCGCCTCCGGCACCGAACTCCACCTACCTCCGCTCCGCAGGTCGCCTCGCAGCCGCGCCCATTGTGCCAGTCGCCACGTGATGCATTCCTTGGGGTGGGTCAGACTCCCACACCACTAGGCAGCGAGGGCCTGGTGGGGATGTGTTGGAGCCACGCTGGCAATCTGCCCCTCGTATGGATGGCACAGGCCTGTTCACGGTCGCACGTCGCCCCGACACAGCGCCGTCCAGGAACCAGACCGCCGCCACCACCAGGGGTAGCTCCGCATGAGTAGGGGTGGAGGGGGCTGCCTGGCCTCCCCTTCCCCCAGCGAGTGGGGTAGTGGATCCTGGATGCCACGCTGGGGTATCCCCCGTCATCAGCGGATAGAAGTGCATCCATAATTGCAATATGCTAGATGAGCGAGGGAGCGGGATCAACGGTGCTCGTCATCTGCCCATACAAACACATCGTCCGATCATATGTGTCGCCCTACTGCCCGCACGAGGAAGCGGCCCCTCTGCCACGCCTTTACTGCCTGCCACTTACGACCGTAGGGTGTACATATGTGCACTTGTGCGAGAGGCTGCCGTTCTGAGGTGCGAGCATCTGCGGGAGGAGGGGAAGAGGGGGGGGGGCGGAGAGAAACAGCTGCAGCAAGAGCAGCCATGGAGAGAGGGAATGTGTGAAGTTCACCCGGGGCATCAACACCAGCGGTGACTGTGGCGGATGCAGCTACCCCAGTCACTAGATGCGACAATAACTTGCCACATCTTTGGAGTTGTTGTTAACCAAGCGCCACGTTGCGCAGAGAGAGAAAAGGCGAGCGAGCGACGGCAGCTGCGGTGCTGATATCGCGACGTTGCTGAACATCAAACGCATGTTGCACTTCCTTGAGTGTGACCCACACCTCTGCACCCGAGCCAGGAAGGCACAGAGGAGGAGCCGCAGAGGGAAGAAAGGCGCAGAGGTGACTGGTGCGAGCGATGGTTTCTCCATGCCCCCCCCCTCATTCCCCATGCCCCGCTAGTCTTCAATCTCAATGAGAGCGTTATGGATGCGGGTCGGCTCTGTCTGAGCTACCATATTGTACTGGTTGCGCATGGCAGACGTCGGTGCTGCGTTGAAGTCGTACATGTCGTCAATTTCGTCGTCGTCTAGGCCAAACTGGACAAAGTGGTGGCGCCGCTCTAGATAGCGGCCTACGGCGAAGACCACCATGCTGGCTGCGGCCAATATGCTCAGACAGAGTACAATGAGCCCAAACATCTTGCTGCTCTTGTTGTCATCGAAGGCTAGCATGTGTGTGCTGCCATGCACCGATGCGATCCCGTGGTTCTTGAGTTGCTTCCTCGGCATGGATACGAAATAGTTCAGGCGCTCGATCGAGCTGCACTCGCGTGCCGTTGCATTCTCGTTCTCCTCGCAGTTCAGCACCAAGAAGACAACTTGCTTCCCCTCTCTGTTGTGCTTTAGGTGAGCTAGCGTGAACATGGACGGCTTCAGACAGAGGAGGTTGCTCAGAGTGCTCAGGAAGTTGTTGGGCAGCCTCTCCGCCATGAGAACGATTTTGACACTCTTAAACTTGGGCCACGGATGCTCCGCCGTTTGAGTCGCCATGGGACACTCCGTGTGCGTGAAGGGATCCGTCGGCTTGGGGATGTGCTCCTCGGTGATGGGGCCCTCGGGCTTTTCTGCGATAGTGACGTCCTCAATAAATGGTACTTCTGTCCACACATTGGCGGCCTTGCGCTTGTAGCACACCTTGTAGGAGCCGCCTTCAGTCATAGTCCACCTCCACAGCGAGTAGGTGGTGTTCGGCCCATGGTTGTCTTCCGGCTTCAAGTCATCTTCAAGGGCGACGCCACCGGCGGGGCCTCCCTCGTCACATTCCTCCGCAAAGTTCACGAACTTAGCTTCGTCGCCGTTCTTGCGGGTGTCGAGGTCATAGCCGTAGAACTTGATGGTTGTCTCGACGCCGACCAGAACCTCGCCCTTTTCAGTGAGGCCGTCAACGACGTCGTAGTACGCGGGGTTCCCGGCATACACGGTGATGACAGCTATCTGCGTTGCCACGTCGCTGTTGTTCGCGCGGTAGCACACACGATACGTGTTGGGTTCGTAGAAGGTGGTACCTCGCGCGCTGAAGTGGGTGCGGTTGCCGTCAAGATGGACTGTGGCTGGTAGTGTGGTGTAGTAGTCCATGTAGAGCACGTCTCCATCCTGCTGCTCGCACGTCCCTCGCGATAAGTCGACAAGCGAGACGATTTCGGTGCTCTCCGGCATCCGACCGTCGCCATGGCTCAGCACAAGAACGCTGCGACCGATGTGATTTGAGTACACTGTGCGTGGCTCCACCGCCACCACCGTCGGTATGTCGTACCCCAAACTCTCTGTATCCGCCACCTCGTACGAAAGGAATGCGCGCACCTGCAGGTTGCACCGTGTGTCCGTCGCAAGGTTGGTGAAGACGATGGAGAACTGGCTGCGTGCGGGCATTCGCGCAGTCAGCTCTGTGAGAGAGCCGCCTGTCATGTCGCGAATCGAGAAGTTACGTGTGACAGCAGTGCCGTTGTCCGTGGTGTAGACAGCTTGGAGGGCGAGGGAGTACACGTAGTCGGTCTGGTGTGCAATGAGGCAGTAATCTTTGTCCGTCTGATCGCTTTTCACGGACACAACGTCGTACGCCAGGCAGTTCAGTGTCAAGCTCTGCGTGCGAGCCGAAAAGTTGTACAGCGTCGACGCCGACTGTGCACTGGCCGAGATGGAGTGCTCTGTGACACCACACGCAGAATAGAGTCGCTTGACATTTTCAGCGGCCAACGAGAGGGCGGGGCAGAGGACCAGCACCACACCAATGGCCATCAGAAGCGTGAGAGACTTCATTCGGAACATTGGCGAAAGAGAGAGAGGAAGAGGAGGCGTGTGTATTTTGGCTGTGCGAGTGTGTACGTGCACGTCTATGCGCATTTTGCGTGCTCATACGGAGGGGTGAGTGGCGAAGGGGGAAAGTGTGCAGCGACTACCACAGGGGCAAAGCAGCAGAGGGGAGACCGAAAGAGGGGGGGGCGCTGAAAGAAAAAATAGTCTCTGCTCGACGTGTGTGTGTGTGTGTGTGTGTGTGTGTGTGTGTGCAGCCTCGCTGAGCAGACGCGTTGTGAAGGGGAGAGCGGGGGTAGGGGAGGGAACCCGACACTGCCAGAGTAACCTGAGGGGTTACCACACGGAGGGAAGACGAGAAGAAGCGATCAAAATGAGCGTAGAGAATGCAGAATGGTAGAGGGAACGGCAACGTTAGAGAAAACGACACATTTTACCTACACCGAGACACGATGGCGGAAATATATCGGGAAGAGAGTCAATAAGGGCGGGTGAGGGAGGGAGGGGCAATTGCGTGTGTAGGATGGCGGTGCAGCGAGCAAGCAAGACGGTGGGCCACATACTCAGGCTGTTGTGCGCGAATACACTATTAGCAGCGATCATCCGCACTACTGCATGTTGGTACGCACAGACAGACGTACCTGACCCAGAGGGGAGAGAGGAGAGGAGAGCTGCACAACTGGGCTCATCATCGATGCAGGTGTTTGCTGGAGTAGAGTGCCTCTGCTTCTCTGTGTGCGTGCGTGGAAAAGCTGGCTGAAAGCGCTGACAGAGAAAGTAAGTTCCGCCGCGAGGCTAACTGCCTCTCCCTGTGATAAAGACCGAGCTACACCGCGTCCATTCCCATTCTCCGTGCGACTGTACTTGCATGGTCATAAACTTCGACCTACCACACCCACTCACGAGGCGTACACTGAGACGTGGCGACGATTCCCCCGCAACTGGCAAACAAAAAAGAAGTTGTGGGCAGTCGACTACTTCTTTTTGGCCAGTTGTGGGGCCTTCACATCCGCTGCACCCGGTCTCTTTGACGGGCCCCGCTCCTTGTGGAAGATGTCGATGGTCTTTATATTGAGCATCGACATTCGCCACGCAACTTTACCGAGGCGGCGCTTCACTTGGTTGTCCAACACTTGGCGCTGCCACGGCGACTCGAACGTGTTGCTCTTCTCACGGTCAAAGAGCTCTTCCATGTACCAGTGCTGTGACACGATTTTGTTCTCGAAAATGCCCGGATAGGTCCACTCAGGTCCGATAACGGGGTCGGCTTGATCCTTGAAGATGGAGATGGGGATAGACATGCCCTCTTTGCCATAGGTGTACATGTTCTGTGGCACATCCTTCACCTCTACCAACTTCCGGTGCTCCATGCGACCAGAGTACGCGTGCATGAACTTCCGACGCTCTCTGTCAAGCTCCATCTTCGTCGGCACAATGTCGTACGGCAAGTATGCTTGCTTGTAGTCGGGTAAATCGCCTGGCTTGCCACTGCGCTTCAGTAGCGCTGTAGTGCACGCGAGCATCCTGGACGTGCAGGATCTCTGCAACATATTGTTCCCTTCTCGTTACCAAAGGTCGAGCAGAGGTGTGTGCATGTGTGGGTGGGTCAAGAATCCCCGTGTGATTATCACTGAGAAAGGAGAAAGGATGAGCAGGGAGGGGCGGTGAGGGGAAGCAGAATGGCGCCTGCCACGGAGGAGGAGAGGGGAGGGGAGGAGGTGCATACAACGCACATCCGCTATGCAACACAGTTTTAGAGGAAGGAAGTGGGAAGGGTGGGGGCGGAGCCCGAACAGTGACACAGGTTCACCTAGCCACAGGGCTAGCCTGGTCTCCATTGCATCGTGTCACATGCCAGAATGCACGCGAGCACCGGCTGCAGTTGCCCACCAAGTCACTCCAACTGGCCAAACAGGCACCTACGAACACAAGAATAGTAGTAGAGCTACACCGTCAAGGAGAGGAAAGACAAGTGAATGGTAAAGGAGGATGCACTAGCGCGTCTTTAACGTGCTCCTCCGTGCGCTTGTTGGTCTGGCGCATCTTGCCCTGCCTCTTTCTCTCGCAGCTTTGTAGGTCGCCTTCCCGGTTTCACAGGCAGACAAGAGGAAGAGGGCGGGAAAGAGGGAGGGGGGTTGTGACTACTGTCGTGCTCTTCTCCTTTTTGTTCTTTACGTTGTTCTGAAGTCAGTGCTACTACAGCCCGTGGGCGAGAGAGGAAGGCGGTGAGACGGGGTGGAACGGAGAAAGAGAGCGAAGAACAACGGACCATTTCCATCTAACCGCAACAACAACGGGCCCCCCGCTGGGGGGCTCTTTAACTCACCACTTCAGGAGGCTAAAGAAGGAGGTGTAGAGAAAACCGTGACGACAACATCGCTGACACACACGCACACATAGGCGAAGAGGTGCACATCGTGTAAAAGGGGCTACGCTTAAGTTCCTAAGAGAGAGACCAAAACAGGAAAAGAACCAAACCGAGAAGGGAAAGGGAGAGGGCGACGCACAACGCAGCGGAAGAGGAGTGCTCTGCCGGGGTCTCACAGAGATGGTTGGGGGAGGGTGGTGGCCACAACGTCAGCGTCGACGTCCCTTCCTCCACTGGTGGATGACAGCTCTACCACGCCTTCTTCCAGTAGCGGAACGTAGTGCGGCCGTAGATGCGCCAGTTAGTGTTCTTCTGGCCATAATGGAGGAGCAGGCAGTTAACTAGACCCACAGTGGTGATTACCTTCCAGAAGGCTACACGGCGGTCATCGTACTCAGACTCAGCGGACCAGCGCAGGAAGTTCACAACGTCCTTAGCCATCTGGCTCATTGTGGCAGGGGTGCCGTCTTCGTAGTCCACTAGACCATCCGAAAGTGGCGGCGGCATGGAGAGCACGCATCCCTTAAAGTAGGGGTTCCAGAACTGACCAGGCTTCACCTCAGGCGCGAACGGTGGGATCTCCATCAGCTCACCGTTGCCCCAGTTGTAGCCGGTTATCAAGGAGAAGATATAGTCTGGCCCACCTTCCTTGCCGAAGACGGCGTGCTGCAAATCCGGGGGCTCAGCACCGTTGTTGGCGAACTGCGCGGCACGCTGATTCGGGTAAGGGGTGGGCAGGGTATCCGTCGGCTTGCCGGGGCGACGGTTCAGGTTACCCTCCGCATCCGGCTCACTGTCAATTATCTCGTACTGGGAGGCCAGTTGTCTGATCTCTTCGCGGGTCATGAAGCCTTGGAAGTGAGTGAAGGTCATGCGGCCCAGTGAGTGGCATGGTGCGAATACCTCTGTGTAGATCTGGCGACCGCGGCGGACCGAGGGCCAGTCAAGACTGTGCCAAATCTCAAAGCGGTCATTGTGGTTCCAGTACCAATCCCGCTTGATTGGGTGCGCCCTCTTGCCCGCCATGACTGCTTCAAGTGAGAGTGTAGAAGGCGGTGCAAGCGTGAAAATGTGTGGCTGTGATGGCTAGGTAGTACGAGCGAGGCGATGTGTGTGTGTGCAACGAGAGGCTTAGCTACTGTATTACTGCTCCTCAGCGAAAGAGAGGGAGCACGTACCGCTAATTTAGTTTTACTGCATAAGAGGAGGCCGCAGGGGTGAGAGGGGGAGAAGAGGAGAGGATAAGGAAAGGGGCGGCACCTGCGCGCATTGACGGAGACATCGAGAGGCATTGGAAAGCGCCACACGTCAGTAAGGGTGCACCCTCATAAGCGTGTCCTATACACTACTTGCATCGTGGTGCAAGTAGTGCAGCGCTACTACGTGACTGCATCGCCTCCAGGGAACGGGGTCACAGTGGGAGAGGGGCGAGGAGAGCGGGAAGAAAAGAAGATATGATGCCACATTATGTTGAGAGTCGATGTGGGAGGGGCTCTTGTACCTCCATTCCCTCTTTCATCCATCCACAAGCACACACGCACCTGCACATACATCGTGCGTTCTCCTGTCTCGCTCCACCGTACAGTGGGAAAAAGCGTAGATTGAGCGATTTGTGCGGATAAGACACGTGCTACTTTCTCCCTTCCAACGTGTCCATTCGCTGTCACAGAGCAGCAGTCAAATACCACACGAACGCCCAGCTTCTTCTACTCTCAATCACGTCGCACGGGGCAGTGTCTGACACACGCGCTACGGCAGTCCGCTGAACCGGTCATCCGAGCACCGCCTACGGCACCGAACTCCACCTACCTCCGCTCCGCAGGTCGCCTCGCAGCCGCGCCCATTGTGCCAGTCGCCACGTGATGCATTCCTTGGGGTCGGTCAGACTCCCACACCACTAGGCAGCGAGGGCCTGGTGGGGGTGTGTTGGAGCCACGCTGGCAATCTGCCCCTCGTATGGATGGCACAGGCCTGTTCACGGTCGCACGTCGCCTCGACGCAGCGCCGTCCAGGAACCAGACCGCCGCCACCACCAGGGGTAGCTCCGCATGAGTAGGGGTGGAGGGGGCTGCCTGGCTTCCCCCTCCCCCAGCGAGTGGGGTAGTGGATCCTGGATGCCACGCTGGGGTATCCCCCGTCATCAGCGGATAGAAAGCAATGAGAGAACCACAGAAGAAGAAACATAAGAGCAAACTATATGCTATTCACGAACCTACAGACAAGCGCACACTCACAGAGAGACAGAGCGCGCGCATACGTGAGGTAATACGGTCGCTTGCCGCTTCTTGCGATGGACCGGTACCTGGATGCTCACATCTTTTGGAGACCCACGCAGTCAGTAGAAATAACGCCCCCGGCTACTTTAAGCGTCTCAGCCGCAGCGAGAGGGATCGAGTTGGGATGAGCGCATGTGCTCCTGCAGGTCCCTGTGAGGTGAGTTGTGTTATTGTCTCAGTCGCCCCTGCCACGCATCTCTTCGAAGATAGCCACCCAGCCGAAACACACGCGACGAACAGCAAAAAAGACACTCAGCAGCAGCTCAACAAATAAGTGATGAGCGGCAACATAAGGCAACGTGATGGGGTTCCCCCTCAGCTGGCAAACGAAAGAAAAAGAGCCAATAGCAGACATTAAGGAGAGAGCGCAGATGGGGTGAGACAAACACCTCTCACGGAGCTCAAAGGGGGAGAGAAAAGACCAGCACCCACTGGAAGAAAAGGCGGAGTACACACACAATCGAGGCCTCCCCGTTTGTTACGTTTTTTTCTTCACTCCCGATCGTCACATTTGTCTTTCTGCGCGCGACTTTATTTGTTGTTGTTGTTGGGGGGAGTGAGGGGAGGGGAGGGGATGTCTACTGGAGAGCGAACTTTAGTGTGTCGAGGGCTCCTTGCTGAAGTACCGAGTCCTCGGAGTACACAAATACCTGCACTTCACGCGCGGATGTCTGTATCTCGCACACAACCGGTACGTACTCGACGCAATCTTTTGGCTGCACCGCGAACGCGGCGACGCCAACGATGGCACCCGATCCAGTTACTTTGGTGCGGTACCCTTGCAGCTCGAGCAACGGCATGAGTGTGTTGGTGTCTACCCTCGTTGACGGCGACATTGCCTTGCACCAACCGGCACAGGCTGACGCTTGCTTCGTTGTCTCGTATAGCCGACTAAAGTTGGCATCGGAGTCTACCTGGTATGGGGTGAAGAAAGTCGTGGGAAGGATCGGCAGTGACAGAGCGTCGGTGTACACATGCGCGCTGTCGGATGCCGGCGCGTACTGCACTCGCACACTCGGCGGGCTGCTGAAGGCAAAACATGAGCGGGCCGCAAACTCGGTTGTGATTGTGCCCCAAGCCGCCACAGAGGTCCCGTCCTTGGTGCGCGACTGTAGAATGAGCCCTGGCTCGGCACGGATGACCTCCACTGCCACCTGCACGAGACCCCGGCCGGTCTTGTCATGCACCACCACCGTCATGCGAGTGTCTGCCCCATACGTTGATTTGGCACACTGGAGCTCGATCGACTCGTTTGAGAAGAGAACGCCCTTGTCAGCGCGTGAGAGTTCGAAGAGGCGGCGCCGGTGCTCTTGGTAGGTGCTGCAAACGCGATCCACATCTTGGGGTGGGAGGGACACATCGAGTAAGTCGTCGAGCTCCGCGTTGGTCTGGTCGGTGTTCTCGCCTTGCACAGGGGGCACTGTCGACATAGCTGAGAGATTGTTCAGTGCGATAACTCGCTTCTCCTCCTGGTGCTTGTCGCCAGACTCCAACTTGCACTTGCGCATGCGGTTCACGTCCCCCACGCCGCGTTCCAGAATCTTCAGGCCCCAAATATCCTGCGCACCGCTGTGTAGTCGCTTCACTTGATTCATGACGGTGTTCACATCGCCGCGGAAGGGTGGCATGGGCTCGAAGACCTTCTCCAGCAGCTCACGCCGCGCAAATTCTACCAGCGCAATGAACTCCGCGGCACGCTGTTGCAGCTCCGGGTGCGGGCTGTTGGTGTATGCTTGCAGTGTCTTCATGATGCACTCGCGCACCGCTACATCGTCGTAGAGAGTGTAGAACTTGGAAAAAGTGCTAATGATGATGCTCTGCGTGACCACTGATGCAAAGCTCAGCTGCTGTGTCAGGAGGATGAGCTGTACTATCGGCGTACTTTCCGCGTTCAGTGCGATCTGGTAGCCAAACTCGCCGAGCACGAACGCAGCAATGCAAAGCATCACCTCTGAGACCTTTGTCGTTTTCCTTAGTTCCTGGAAAGCTATGTTTGCCGCACGCTTCTGCACCGATGGATCGTTGACAACTACCTGGACGACGCGGTGCGCGATATCTGGTGGGCACAGATCACCCGCCTGCGACACAACAGTGAGCATGATATCTACATAAGTGTTGTAGTCCTGGCAGTACTTCTCCGCCAGAGGTGCGATGGAGAGAACGAGGCTCGTCTTGAAGTTGGGGTCAGCGGCAATGGGGAGGTGTGAGATGAGTTCATTGATGATGTCATCAGCGGTGCTCTGGTTGCACATAGCCACGAGGACATCGAGTGCCTTCTTACGAATCGAGGGGTCGGAGTCGTGCAGGCTAACGATGATCTGCTGCTGGTACTGACGGCAGTGCATGTGAAAGTTGAAGCCGGGGACGTCGACAAAGCTGAGCCGGGCCAGCAGAATGAGACCCATGTAGCGCAGGTTCGCCTCCCGCTTGTCAGAGAGAAAGGAGGTGACGAGCGCCACGCACTCCAAAATGAGCTTGGAGCCGACATCCCACTGGATGCACAGTGACACTACCTCGAACAGCACCGCATTCATTGCGCTGACGCGACTCTTCGTGCCACGCTGCTTTTGCTGCGTCTGCGCATCCTTCAACACCTTATCTGTCGCCTTGACAACCTTGCGCAAAACGAGGATAATGCGGTTTCGCTGATCAGCATCCGAAGGCAGCGGGAAGTACTGCAGCAGCCGCAGGAGTTTCGCCTGAAGCCACGGCGCTGGGACACCGTAGTAAACGTAGCCAGGCTCTGTCTGCTTTTCCAGAATGATGCGCGCCAGGACGTGAATCAGCTTGTCAGGAATGCCCCTGTAGAGGTGCTTCGTCTCTTTGCTGATGCAGCCGTTGAGAAATGTAACGGCGCACATGCTCACGCCGTCCTGTGTGGATAGCAGCAGCTCTGCCGCCTTGGGAACCACGGCGTTCAGGTCTACAATATCGGGATGCTTTCGGTAAATGTGCAGCAGTGTCAGGAGCGCCTTTTTGCGGATGTGCTCGTTAACGGTGTCGTCCACAACGATGGAAAAAACCCCTTCGTGCATCACCTCTACAAAATCGCGGCTTCCCGTGTTCGCGATGGCGGAGAGGGCGAGGCTGCGACTGAGGTCGAACATCGAGAGAAGATCCCGATACACGGTGTGCGTGGTGAGCATCAGCAGATCACTGTTTTCGTTCAGCAACACAGAGGTAGATAGGTATCCGATGAGCTTGGCGGACAGGCTCTCCTCTGACATGAGTTTTAGACCCTCCATGTGGCCAAAGGTAATGGGGTAGCCGAGCATCGAGATGAACAGCAACTTGCACACGTACTTCTTGCGATCGTATGTCGTCATGCTACTGGTGTGAATAAACTTGGCGCGTATCTTGGCTAGCTCCTCATCCACGCGACTCTCTTCCTCCTTCTTGTGTCCAGTGGCACGACGGATGTCCTGGATGAAATGAGCAAGACCTCGCATGTCCATTTTCGCAGCAGGGGCTTGACGTCGGCGAGGGAAGAGGTATAGATGTACACACACATATATGTGTATATGTGTGTGGACAGAGAAGAGGATGAGGTACTTGCTTGAAGCAATACCGCGAACAAGCCGACGTTGGGAAGAGAGTGGTGACGGACGGGATAGCGTGACAAGGAAAGTGAGAAGGTCAGAGCACAGAGGAAGAGGGTACAAGAGTGCACATACGCCAAGAGATGCTGAGGCGGCAGAAACGCAACACGCTGCAGCCTCAAGGGGCATCCGCTCCCGATACTGCTCCGTGGGGTTCTTTTTATCCTTCCGAATCAACACTGGGTGTGTGTTGGAGTGTCAGCGGCAGCTGAAAGCAGCATGATTACATGGGAAAAGCACCTCTTTCCGATCACTTGTGCTGCTGGACAGCTTGCTAAGGCATCTTGGTTGCCGTTCCTCTCTTTTCTTGCATATTCGACACCGGTGTATGCGATGTGTGAGAGGTGCTCGCGTACATACCTACCCACAAGGCATGCACCAACACATTGTCTCGATTAATGAGCTCATTTTTCTACTTACTCTGGACGGTCGGGTGAGGGTGGCACATCAACGGTGAAATCGCGTCTGCGCCGCTTCACCGGGGAGTCCAGCGCGAGAATGCTAGGGTTGAGCTGGCATCTAGCTTGATCTATGATTGTATGTGATGGTGACTGTGGCGTGGCCGGCAAGGGTTTTGGAGCTCCCTCGTCAGCGCGTGCAGAAGTGAGGCTGCCGGAGTGATAAATAGGGTCGCACCGTCTCCTTTTGGTGAGCAGATAGGACGGAATGCCACTCGTTGCGATCTTCCGCGCTGCCACATTCCATGGAATGTCGCGGAGCACTACCCGCTCCTGCGGTGACTTCGGCGGAGCTGAGCAGCAGGCGGGTTTCTTTTCAAGTGCAGATTTCGTGATATCGGCTGCCTCGTAAGGAGTGGGAGTCGGCTTGGATACGTTGACGCCGTCTTCGCTGCTCCGTTCAAAATCCCAGCCGTGGTTGCGGTGCCACGACATGAAAATGCACTGCAGTTTCTCTTTCGCTTCGTTGTCAGCCTTCCCGCTGCATTTGAACCTTGACCACACTGCTTTCAAAGCGTGCGCTTTCAGCAGCGACGGTGTAACGCTTGTACGCAGGAAAAGGATGGGAAGAATAACGTCCTCCATCCGTTTCACTGTCTTGGTGCGCAACCTTTGCCCGGCAGCAGCGCTGAGTAGCAGCTCACCAAGAGTCGACACCGCCTCTAAAAGTAGCCACTCAGTGCTCAGGTTGCTCTTGCCGGATTCTGAGTCTTGGGCTAAGAGTACCCGAGTTTCACGTACGCGCTCCAACATCATCTCCGTGGTCACCCCATGCGCCTCTTCAGCTCCGAATATCTGCTGCTGCAGGTCGTCCAGGGCGCCCTCTATTGATCTTGTTTCACCGCTCTTCACGACTGCCCGTGTTGCACAGGCAACCAACGGGGAAAGTGCATCTATGCTCATGACTGATGTCGTGCCCCAGCACTTGCAAAGCGAAGCACAGGGATGTTAAGTGTGCCTCTATGCAAAAACACTGCAGTATGCCACTGTTGGGCTCTACGGCAGAAACAAGGAGTCACCACCAGAACAATGCGGAGTGAAAAGAGGACAACTAAGCGCATCATACGTTGTCATTGCAAGAATAAAAGCACGGAGTCGAGAGTACGAGCAAGGAAAATCAGCTTTCGCGAGAGGCGAATGAGTCGTGGGATCTGCTTGACCACTTGCTTTCGAGGTGCCTGCATGTTGGACCTTCGTCACCATGTGGTGGCAGCGTCGCCTCACGCAGTTATCCTCACAGCGTTCCGGCTGCCGAGACGAACAGTATTCGCGGAGCTCCAGAGAGATAATATTTTCTTCTCTTTTTTGTTCAAAGCAGAGAGAACGCACAGTATCAGTTACCAACGACCGATACAGTTAGCACAGGCGAGTAAAGGAGAGGAACTAGAGCGCTGACGAAAGAGATGGTGTACCACGACCGCAGTACTGTTCACAATACCGCTATCAACAGCACACTTTTTGTCGATAACTAAAAAAAGCGTATCAATGGAGTTACCGCGCCGTATACATGTGGGGCTTTGTGTCCTGACACCTGCGTAAAGGGTTCATGCCCTATTTACCAGAGCCCACCGATTCTTCTGCGCAACGAATTCCTTCGCCTAGTGCGCAATGATGATGCCAAGACGGCCGGAGACGATCACTGGAACGTTGATAAGAGCATACTGGGCAGTTTACGCGCTGCCACAAACCTTGTGCATGTCCCAGTCACCAGTCAGAAGAAGTACCAGCGCAGTGAAGAGATTCTTCTCGTCAGCATTGTAGAGTGAGGGGGCAGCGGTAAGATTTTCAATTATGCTATCAGCATTGCTGTGCCCCCTTCTTCATTTCCGGAAACAGATCGTTCGAGACCTCATCAGAAACGTGACTCTGGATATACCCATGCAGCATCTAAGCTAGATTGTGGAGCTTATAGTTGTCAATGCAATCAGCGGGAACCGTGATGGTAGCGATACTGCCATGAATCACGTTAGTGATCATGATGCTGCACGGCAGATCGAAGAAGCGGTTGCTTTCTCCTTTTCGCACGATGCCCTCTGAGATCTGACAGCACATGACGATGAGCCTGGCAGCGTAGTTGATCACATAGTAGCTGCCCTTCGTCAAAACATATAACCAATGGGCAGCTTTTTCCTTTGCATGGAGCTTCCACATGCAGATACCCTTCTGCGCTACAATCACATTGTTGGAGGTGGGCTTGCCAACAGGGCAGTCATCAGGGTTTATGTTCTTGCTCTTCACATATTGCTTGAGAATATGACCTTTCAGGTGATCGACTACCTCGTCGTGCGTCTAGACAAGGTAAGCAGGCCGATCACTCTCAATCTTCAGCTGGGAACGAGTACTATACACACATCAATAGGGTTCATCATATCGCACATACCGCGGGCGTACAAGTGATCGTTCTTCGCCGCGAGCTCCAGCAGATTGGAGTGTCACTTTTGCACGTCATCCGGAGTTGTGCCCAGGCGGCCGCTCAGCTCGATGCCCACCCTTGGTCACACCGCTCTGTGACGAGTTGACGCGAATAGCTTCACTATCTTCTCCGTGTTTTATTGATAATCATACCAGGCTTGCCGCCAACAATCTCCAGGTAGTTCTTGATACAAGTCACAACATCAAGGTACAAATTGAGGCCTTTAAGGTAGCACATAGGTAGCCTCTCCAACAACTTAACAGAACTAGAGGGGGTTTTCCTTTACAGCGTGTCCATTATCCACCATACAGCAAAAGTAACGCGCCACTCGGGCCTCGGACTCTCACAGGCCTAGCCAGACGTTGCCTCCCAGCGGTAGACATGCGCGCTACAACAATGCCACGGCTCAGCCATCTCAGCACGGCCTCATCCTCAGACTCCCACACCACTAGGCAGCGAGGGCCTGGTGGGGGTGTGTTGGAGCCACGCTGGCAATCTGGCCCTCGTATGGATGGCACAGACCTGTTCACGGTCGCACGTCGCCTCGACGCAGCGCCGTCCAGGAACCAGACCGCCGCCACCAGTAGCGATAAATCTCGCTGAGTTCTCCACGTCGTAGGCGCTTGACCCCGTCACCACCAGGGGTAGCTCTTCATTGACAGAGACAGGTAGAGAAAAAAATACATACAAAGTGGTTGATGTCTTTCAATGATCTCTGAGTAGAACTCCAAGATAACGACTCTGGGTTCAAAAAAAAAAGCACGTAAAACAAAGGCTTGCGAGAGATGTGGGGAAAGCTGAAATGAGATCTTCAGCCAAATATGGGGAGGCACCTTAGCAACGAGACAAGCAACTAGGAGGGAGAGGTAGAGAGAAGGGAGATGAACAATACCTGCGGCGCCAGCTGCTCCATTGGCCATTTGAATACACCTTGTGTTCTAGCACAACAGGAAAGCGAGCTCTTAGCTGAAAAGAGAATCGCCAGAAATTCTTAATGTGCAATAATGGCACATAACCATTTTTTCTTTTATTCCGATGTACAATTCAAAGAGCCATGGTACAAGGAAAAGGGGAGGAGAGAAAAAACAACGGCTCACTGTAAAAGCGACACACGAAAAAAAAAAGGAGCGGATACAGTTAAGCAAACAAAGAGAGACTCACAAGCAAGCGAGTCGTGACGTGCAGCGCGTTATCAGCTGGTGCAGCAAGAACACTACTTCCGCGTGTGTATGAAGAACGTACCTTCCATTGAGCACCACTCTACACTCATCTCTTGCCACAAATAATCCTTCATGTCGAACAGCTCAAAGGCAACAGGGTCTCTGTACGTAGCCACCGAGCGAGCATGCGGGTACAAATCGTCAAAGCATAAGATACGAGTTCCTACAGGGGTAGATCGCAGCCTCTCCGACAAAAAGTGCGTTAGGGGCTTCGGAAAAAGAAGATTCGACATCAGAATAGCTGTCTGTCCCTTTTCCTCATCGAAGTATGTAGGGGTGGAGATTAGTTCAGCTAAATCCGCGGTGATAATTTCCACAGTCGGCATCGGACGTTTGTACTTTCGCTCCAGTACCTGCCGCAGCACTTGCCAAGCTTCGCGTGCAACGTCTGCGTTGTGCGTGCTGACTTCCACACCCACGCACTTCGCACCAGTCATGCAAGCGACTTGAAACAAGACTGAACCATTGCCACATCCGAAATCGTAGAAGGTGTCCTGCTCTGTGATCTTCATGAGATGCACAAGTCTTGTCACAAAAGGTGTCAGAAGTGACTTTGCGCAAAGCTGTCGCGCACCAGACACCTCCACGACACGTTTCTTTGATAGTTGAGAGTAGGTATTCGATAAGATCTTTTCAAACTCCACACAGCAACACTCATCAGCGGCGCAATGATAGCATCCGCTGTCATTTGGAATCTTTCGAAGTGGAAGGTGAATGGGGTCGTGTGGCGATCCGCTCCCCAACTCCCTAGGAGTCACTGAACGAGCAGCATCGGTGCCTGCTGAGATGTCTTTCGTCACTTTTCCTATTGCCGCATCGGAGAGCAGAAAGCGACAAATAGGCCGCTTTGGTCCATGGTCAAGACGTGCTCTCTTTGCTCGAAGAGCGGGCATTCTATGGGCAAAAACAGATCACTGTAACACACGTTATGTAAGGGAATCAATGCAAGATTCAGCGAACTGTGTGTAAAACAAAGGGAAACTCATCAGTAACACTACTGTGCAATGAGCTCTGTTAGGGAGCGAAAAAAAAGGCTAAAAAGCCTCTACTAAAGGAAGACACAGACAAGGAAGCCCTTTCTTCGCTCAAAAAGTTGTATCAGCATGTCAAGGATAAAGAGAAATAAGTATAGGGGTGATGTGAAACAGATTTTCCAGCGCACCTTCACGCGACAGCAACGGGAAAAAAACTAGTAGCAAGACTCACTACTGTTGCTGTTAAAGTCTCCTTGGTGAACAACTTTTAGATGCGATATATTCAAACTCCCATACATTGAGACAGATCACCAATTTCATTTCGATCTCAGTAAAGCTGCTCCTGCTCGCTGCAGAATCAAGAGAAGTTTACAAAGCACATCTCACGTTCGCCCCCTTTTTTGTTTCTCAAGAGAGAATTGATAGCAGCAGAGGACTTCCTTACCCTAAAAAGGTGTAGCGAAAGACAATTCAGCTTTTGTTGCGAAGGGCAGTCAAGCGCTCCTGGAGTGCTTTTTTGCGATTGTTTACTAGGTTTCTCTTAAAGTGCTCCTCGTCTGGAATCATGAGCTTTCCATCTTTGCAGTACGAGAGTATTAGATCACTTGTGCCAGATCGAGGTGCAGTTACATTCCCCTTTGTGCGCATTTTCGCCTCCGACTCACGCTCGAGACGAGCCAACTCCAAATCTGCGGCACTTGTTCCCAGCCACGCTACTCTCTCCAGGTAGTCTTGATCTCGCGTTGCAGGTTGTTCAGTTTCTGCTTGGTCTGCGATTAGTTCATCTTCATCGGAGCTATTCGCTACCTCGTTTTCTCCTACCTCCTGCTTACCCTCTACACGCTGACGCTTTCGTGTGACCAAAGCTTCAGGAAGCTCTTTTGCGCAGCCGAAAAAAATCTTCTTGCGCAAGCGCGGCAGAGTTGGCTCACCTGCGAGAAAGGATAGTCGCGCTTCCCACTGACACTTGCGAGAAAGCAGTTTATTCACTTCATCATTTTTTGCTCGAATAACAGCCTCACCGTCCTTGTCAATGCTAAGCAGTTTTTGGTCTCGCAGCTGTGCCGTTTTGTCGCCGATTTCCTGCTTCAGTCTGAAGAGGACATATTTAATGACCTTTTCATCATCCACTTCCCTCGGATTTGTCGGAAGCCTTTCCACACCTAGCTTTGCAAGCCGTTCTTCTTCTTGTCGCCTCTTTGATAGTTTGTACAGGATCGTATTTTTACGTTCCTTTGATCGGGCAAGCGTGCCCTCGATTTCCCTCAATCTATCCTGCATTGCACTTTGAGGAGTAGTTGCCAACTGAGGTCGCAATGTGATGTTCGGCAGTGCAAAGATAAAAAAATAAGAAAGAGACAGGCGAATTATTGTGCATACAGTTTTCAGAAGACCGAGCCGTTGAAAAAAGGCAAGGATCTAGTAAATTATCGTCACAGGAGCTTTCACAGATACAAGCCGCAGCAATCCCACAAAACAAGAGCTTTTGTGCGGCTGCTGAGCAACAGACTTCAAGCAGTGAGTAACGAAGTACCTAGGAACACATTACCAAAATCATTTCTTGAACTCATTTTTTGTTTCTTTGCTGTCAAGAAATTGCAGATTCAGTCTCTCAATGTAAATTAGTAACACATATGAAAGCGAACAGTGCGCATACATCAGATTGCCACTTAATAAGTGGTCAAAACCACCCTCTTACCGTGTGTCCACCACCAGAGAAGGAACAACATCCCTCCACTCCACACACAAAGTCGTCACAAATTGTAGCCTTAAAACTCACTCTCATGCCAACCCAATGGCTGAAAAAAAGAAGTGATATACACTTTACCACATTTTTCTCATGTGAGCTATGAACCCCACCAACCACGTCTCACAGGGTCCACTGAAATATGCCCCAGGTGCGAGAGCAAATCGAATACATCGGACCGGCGGCTCACAACAGTTCTGTAGCACATTCCACAAACACTGTGCGCCATTAACTGCGTCACGCATCCAGATTCAGGTACGTTGAGAATGACTGCAGAACAAACGGTGATAAAACTTTATGCGCTAGCATGGCAATTCTTCAATGCAGTACCTCGCCAATAACACATCTCCGAACAATAGTGCACACTTGCAGCAACACTATACCTGCCAGTAGCTCACTGTAAGACTAATATGAAACCTGCATTGATATTGTATGGCTTCGTACATAGCGAAGGTGCAGGCACACGTATTAGCACTTTCCATCTCCATTCCCAGGTTCAACTCAGCGATGGTGGAGAAGCCTTCCCATCTTATTCCACTCTCCCTAGATGATACTTGGCGTTTTGTGCAGCTCCTTCCTTGCCTAATTGTCACACATAGATGTTGTTTTGAGAGGCGAGCGCTCTTATTTCACGATTCTCTGACTGCGCTGCAGCCCTTTTGTACCCGCCCTGCAACTCGAAATGGCTCGCAGCTCTGCAAGTTTCAAGAGTGACAGGAGCGTCGTGGTCTTCAGTCTCGGCATGATAGAGGTATCAGCAGCTTCATACGTACAGCACTGCGGATACCAAGCAGTTGTTGTTGATCAGACAGAACCGTGCTGAGAGAAAGCATGGAGAAATACAGGTCCCTTTTAGCGCAAGGGCTTGTAGTCCTCTTTCAGTAACTACAAGCTTTCTTAATCACGCTGAAATTGAGCTCAAAAGTTGACGCTCGGAGCAACTTTTATTCCATTCCATTGAATCTCCACGCGATTTAAATGCAATGAGACACGACCAGCTCGCTGATTGCTTTGCAAGAATCGCAAAGCATTTGTAGTGCTTGCTGTACATTGCGTGACAGGGCTCGGGAAGTGCATCCACACGTCACTGTCAGAAGCCTTCATCTCAAAGTCTCTATACTTCCAGCTTTGTTGCGCAAATCCCATCCACAACGGTGTCGGCGTCCCTGGATTAGCAGCAAGCGGTGAGCATTGATATGAGACTTGCTGTGCTAGCGTATCCGCGGTAGGCACCACCTTTACAGGTGCCTTTCCATGCGGACACAACTTCAAAGATGCCTCCCAGGTAACTCATCCTAGCGTTTTCTCACGGTACTGCGCACAGAATGTTTTACTCAAGCGGCATCGTTGCCGTGCAGGCGTGCAAAACTAAGCATCAAAGCATGCCCAGAGAACCTAAGGGATGTCTGGATTGTGGAAAGAAGTGCAAGCAATTGCGTTCCTTCCGGCATCGTCATAGCTACTGGCGCCGAGTGCGAGAAGGTGCTCCCCCCCTCTGGTGTAAGTTACTCTTTATCCCGCACAGTTCTCAGTGCGCGCATTTTCAGCTGGCTGATGGCTTGCCATTGAACCGCTTCTTAGATTCGGAGAAGGGGTTTGCAGGATCGATGCGTGCCAGGAATCGTCTCACGACGGGTGGCGATACCACGTCTCTTCCATCCCTACCAAACCAGGCTTAGCAACGGCAGGTAGAGGTCATCGTGCACAAGTTTTTACTGCTCGAGAAGCAGGTCGGCGGTGTGTAACATGGCCACCATCCTCTCGTTGCAGACATAAAGCTGATGATCGGAGAGTTACTGAAGTGCCCGGGGCTCTGGATATGTCTTGGGCGCGGGTACCGAAATATTAATATCGAAGTGACTGCAGTCAGGCTGCTTAGCCACGTCATGAAGAGAGAGAGGCCCATTTTCCATCCCAGACCCCTTTTCGGTCGACAGATTTGCTTCAGGCAAAAGGAGCTCGTTATGATGTTCTCTAATAATCGTCCCTTCTCAATAGTGGACTGCTCGTTCCACATGACGGGTTCAAAAATTACTATGTTGTGCGTGTCTTAAGAGCATTCTTCATTAATCTTTTCTGCGATCGCCTTTCTCATGCGTGTACGTTGTCATAGGTAAGAGAGGCAACCCTGCCTCTGGCTTGGATCCTGTTTGCTTGTACGCAGAGTGTGCTCAGTTTACTTGTGCAAAGTCAGTTTCATACACGCAATGAAATCTTTCAAATGCCATAGTTTATTCTCATTTTTTATTGTTTCTACGCCGTGGGTTTAGGACTGTATCATGAAAAAAAACCAGGAGCTTGGCCCAGCAGCTGCTCACTCATGAGCAAAGAGAGGATGTCCTATATGAGCTCTCACTTTTAAGTTTGTCGCACTTCCGCTTTCGCTTAGGTGCCATGGATGCTTGCTCTTTGAACTTCTCTCCATCATTGAGGTTTGCAAAGGTTATTTACCATATAACTCTATACAGAGACGCAAATTCCACTTTCTATGTTCTTTTCTAGGCAAATCCTGTAGGCTACATCGCGTATCATTCTTCACTCTGCTGTACCACAGACAAAACCAATCATTGCACACCATCGCCCCGACTCTGCATAGGTTAGTGGCAGGCTGTTCATGGCCAGCACCATGGTTGCCAGTGGTGCTCTGCACCGCACCTTCAGCAACGAGACTACGTTTTTGTCGTTTTTGATCGCCCCATTCCTGCTGGTTCTACATCACATGGGAATATCGACTTCATCTAGTGTCTACCACCGTCTCAGCTCCTGCATGGACTTGCAAGCCGTACTTGAAACATGATGCAGTAAGCGAATAGCATACGCTACAGTACGATGGGAATGATGGTCTACTATGACCCTCTTTCTTTACTGATAGAATTAGCAACTATGTTTCCTCAAGGTTGTGCGCGAGCGCGTAGTGCTGGCGGCGTGCGGTGCTCACAAGTACGAAGTTGTTGCAAATGTAGCAAGACGTGAAGACTTCATTCACTAAACCTGCTTAGATAAGTGCTGCACAGAGCTAATGGGCGCAACCCAGGTGTCTTTGGAGAGTCACCAGTGTTGGAGCAAAGTAGTATAGCTTCTCACGCTGAGTGGTCTGGCTTGATCAGAGCCCAGCGCCAGTGCTTTTCTGTCTACATGTAGCGATTTGTTCAGCCATGCATGGCTGGTCGTAAATCCTGAGAAGCTGTTGAGAGCTTCCTCATGTTGCCTATTTTGAATTCTGCAAGCGGCAGTGCAGTAGTGAGGGCAATGATGGAGAGCTTTCTGTGCTGCAACAGGAAGGCCAGAAGAACGGAATCTTACAATGAAGGCTGACGCCTGCAGTTTCCAGGCACTGCTTGTGGCGGTTGCGGCCCACCAATGGTTCAATGACATGCTGGGGCGGTTTGGTTACCACTTTCCGCTCAACTCCTTTTGCGGCTACAACCCGCCCTCCAAGCATGGCAGCGGCGCTCGAATGCGCCACATCATCGTGAATGTGGACCACCACAACTTTCTGGAACTGATGCGGCAAGGGACTCAGCTTTATACTGGCGGCAAGGGTGACACCGATGACTTAGCTACCCGCTCCCATTCAACTGGCACCATGTGAGGCGGGTGGGTGTCAGATGCTTCAACGCGAGAACCCAATCTCTTCCCCGTGGTTCGGCTACTACCCGCGCAAGCCTAACGTGAGGCTCATTATTGGTGGGGCGCCACGGCATCTGAGGTAATGGATTGCTTTTGGTCACAATTCCAATGACCTGTCCTTCAACTGAGTTAAGAGCCGCTTGTTGGCGAAGATTATTTGTCGAGCACCCCCTCATGGATGCTTTCCTGTTTTCCACAAGTCGGCTTTGCGCAAAATGACTGATACAGGGCTTCCTTCTCTCTCCCTGTGAGTGCGTAATTGTACATTTGTTTTCAAGGACCCTACATCACCCTCCGTAAATGCAGCTTCGGCCATTCTGCACCGGCGTCATGCGCACCTTGTGCACTCACTATCACGCCACACATAGACAGACGCACGTACATATAAACTAATCCTCTTTTCGCTCTTCTCTTCTACTTTTTCCTTTCTGCATTGCACCGACTTGTAGGGTCGGGGTTCTCGTTTGTTTTCCCTAGAAGTTGCTTTCCCCATCTAACACGCTGCTTGTCCTTGTCTTGTGGGGCTGCTTTTATCCAAGAAGCAAGACGTAGCGCAGGTTCGTTCATACTTTCACGGTGTGTACCATGCGTTTCTTTCTATCCCGATTGCTTTTTGTAACTTCTCAACCTTTTTTGGTATTCGGCTCCGTGGTTCCTCCACCCATCCACCATGAGTGCGCCCTACCTTTCCTGCCGTATAAGCCTCACCATTCCCTATCGCTGTGATACTTTTTTCTTGCAATATATCAACCTCTGGTTCGGAAAAATGATACTCTTAGGCCAAGGAATAAGTGTACGCTGCAGCTGCTCTTCCGTCTTTTCATGTGTGTCGGTGAGCGTGCGCATCGCAAATCTTTTTTATTATACTGTGAAAAAACAGAGTTGCACTGCTCACTGCCATTCCTCTGCGCTCGTGCCAAACACTTTTCGAATGTCTTTTCTACCTAGCCACTGCCCACCGTCGTCGTGTCATTCACCTTCTTTATACCCTCGTCTTCTCTCTGCTGCAGCCTAGTCACACACGCTCTTAGAAGTATCCCTGCAACGAAAAGAAACACAAAGTAGAACTTAGTCCTCAACCGCCATGAGCACCATGAGAGGTAAGCCTCATCTCACTTTCTCGGACCTCCAACTGTCCATCGAGGTGGGGTTCTGGGAGCAACTCCGGCAGCTCAAACTCACCGAGTGGAGACTGAAGGAGCCACATGCCGCCCTGGCCGGCATTATGCGTGTGAATGTTTCCGATCGTGTGCTCTTGTCTCCGCCAAACTTGGTGCACCTGAGCGCCGGTAGTCTGCATTCCTCAAAGCTTACACAGGCCGCAGAAGAGAACGCTGTCGAGGTTGTGAGCGTGCAAGTGCAAGGGACGGTGAAAACCTTCAACTTTGCGGAAGAGCTCAATGCGCTGGATTTTCGGAGCGCGCTACTGTCGATTGCGGCGGAGACGCTGTTGGCGCCTGCTGTGGCGTTGTATGTCAGCGCTGAAGAGGAGGCGGATGCATGGTCCAAGATACCGTTTGCCACCCTTTGCATGTTCACGTACATTGATGCGAAGGCGTACCGCTTTTTTCACTGTGAGGCTTTTCCTTGCGTTTCAATCGAGGGCGCTTTGCTCGTCGACTCTCTAGTGTTGGGCTCATTACCTGCGCTTCCATTTTCCGCTGAGTCTGCGCAGGCGATACATCGCCACGGGACAGACTTACTCCGTCAGAAACCTGAGCAGGGCTGCAACCCGTTTCTATCCATCTGCGCCAACAACAGCGTTGAGTTTGTTTCCTTTTCACCGTCTGCCTTTGTCGCTGCTACTGCAACGAACAGTAACAGTGTTGTCTTGTGCTTCTTCGACTTTTCCGACACTGCAGGAGGCGTCAGTCTGCCGGCGCGCAACTTGATCACGTGCCTGCGACTTGCAGTGCCGTCCCTCACCTCCCTCCGCCTGTATGCATTGCGGACTGGAGGCACGGAAAAGAGTATATTTATAAACCTGGAATTCGATGCCCTCGAGGAGTCGCTTGTTGCTTCTCTTCGAGAGCGACTGACGGGCGCGTCGTCCGCCGACCTGGCTCGTGTACGGTGGAAAGAGGAGTTTCCCTCACTCAAGGCAGCAGGGTGGCGCAAGAAGAAGATCGAGAGCCTGGAACTTGGCGCCTTCATCAACTCTGTGCAGCGGGCTGACAGTGATTCCCGTTTTAACCTTGAACTAATGAAGTGGCGCGTGTTGCCATCA